>VXBL01001626.1:280524-290805 GCA_013400195.1 Aramus guarauna
AGCTCCGCGCCGCCCCGGCTGCGGGGACCGGCGGCCACCGGCGGTTTCCCCAGCGGAGCCTGCGCTCCCCGAGACGTCTTCACACCCCGGAGCCGCTACCGGCGCTCCCCGCCCGGCCACCGGCGGCCTGCGCGGCCCGATGGGCGACCGCAGCCGGGCCCCACCGCCCCGTCCCTGGGGGACCGCACCGGGCTGTCCGTTGGTGTGTGTGTCCCCAAACCGAGTCTTTGCATCCAAACTCTGGAAAAGTTTGCGGTCGCGGGGGGGTCGGCAGGCAGCGCAGGCAGCGGCCGCCTCGCTGGAAGCGGCCCCGGTGGAGGGGAGCGAGGCGGGGGAAGGCGCGGGGCTCCGGGGGCTCCCGCCGCTGCCTCCCGCCTCGTCCCGGAGGAGCCGAGGCCGGGCACCGGCACACCGGAAAGGTGAAGGACCCTCCGGGGCTGGTTGCTCCCCACCCCGCGCAGCCCCGTGACCCGGCATCGGTGAAACCCCTTAGAGGGGGGAAAGGCCAACGGGGAATTACCGGGTGTCCCGGAGCTTCCCGGCACAGCCCGTCCCCACCGAGACCTGCTCTGCATGGGCTCTGCAGATAGGCCTGAGACACGGCAGCGATTTCTTCTTCCCAACCAGGACAGTCTGTAACTCTCCGTATTCTCCTGAAAAAAATTGGGTTCAAAACCCTAAAGGAGATACAAACCTTGGCAGTTATTTATTCGGTGATGTGGTATCTTTGGCAGGACCACAGTCCCCTACCACTGAAGTCTCTCCATCAGCTGCAGAAAGGGTTTTCTTGTTGGTCCTATTTCTTTTAAACCTAGGAACCTTCTGAGAAGCAAGCACCTAGTGCATGGGGACGAGCAACCCAGGGTGCACCAGGAGAGAAAAATACACGCGATGAGTTAACCGCCCCCCCAAGCCCTCAAGGTCTGCTTGAAATACAGCTAAACTGCAGGAAGGCTAAAATACTTTCTCTGCCTTGTTCCTGTGGTCCTTGGTCCACAGGGACCTCGCAAGCAAGAGCAAGAGCAGCCGCCGGTATGATCTTTGCAGGACCCAGATGCTACGCAGGAGAAGATCATGGGAAAATTCAGCTATTTGGAGACACTGGCTCCAAAAATGCATGGTTTCCTTCATATCTGAAGTTTGAAGCTGAAGTTTCTCTTCCTTCCTCTGCGTACAAGATAAGCGATAAATCCAACCGTTCTCCACAACCTGGATTTGCGAGCTTCGAGCAGCAGCGGCTCCCACACGATGACCAAGCAATGCCGTGGACGACACTGGCTCGGCAGCACCGACTTCAAGCAGGGTAGCACACCTAGGAAAAGGGTTTGGCACTTTTTTCTTGCCCGGTCGCAGTGTACCTGCTGGTGTACGAGTGAACATGAGCAGGCTGGATAAATCGTGCTCACCACTGTGTTTCTGGCGTGCCCTGGGCAAAGAGGAGGCCCATCTAGAGGGTCAGAGCTTGGCATGGGAGTCCCCAACAGCAAGCACCGCGTCTGAGCGTGACGTACAAATAAACCAGAAGCCTGCCTGAAACCAACACCGATCGTTGGTGATGCAGCGGAAAAGAACAGAGCTAAAATAAATAACCTGAACAGCTACAACCCTGGAAGCCCACAAGGGCAATGTGCCGTAGCAGCATCTGCACCTTCCCATCGCAGCAGATCCCCTTTTTAGCGTACTCGGAATATAATCCTGCGCACTCATACAGGACTGAACAATCAGCTTTCCTGGCTGTTTAGGCAGCAATCAAATGGGAAACCACTCAGGCAGAGAAGTGTTTATGAGACCACTGCCAGATCACTATCAAACGAGAAGTTAGCAAACGCATTACCTACCCAGCCGAACGTAAGAGGTGGAAAAACAGGGATACCTCAGGATTTCACTACAGGCCAGGGGGCTGTGACCATGTTCCACAATGCAGTCACAGCCTCCGGTTAGTCGTTTGCTGAAGCCCACGCTTTACCCTCCCCATGAAGCACTACGGGGTTTTTTGTTTGTTTGTTTGTTTGTTTTTTTAAATAAGTGGGTTTGTAGCAAAAAGCACATGACAGCCTGCTCAGCGCCACACACTCCCTCTTGCTCTCCATCGCTTGCCTTAGGGGTTTGCAATTCTCCTTAAAACCACTCTTCATTACCCCGTTTCACTGGCTCCCGTAGGGGCTGCAGTGGAGAAACGTCCCCTTCGGATGAGGCTCTCGCAACCCCCTTTAGCACAACCGAGCATCACCGAGAGCAGCTCCAGAAGTGCAAAGGGCTGAAAAGCAAAGGCGGCTCATCTTGCTGCCAAAGTCACCCCTAAACATGACGTTTTTAGTCAAGTCCCCCCTCTGCTGTGAGCCCCAGCCAACAGGAGGGTGACTGAAGCTCTGCTGAGCACCAGAGCGAGTTAAATCTTAATGTAATACAGAGCGCACCCCCGCCAGTTGTTAGATGGGTTTGAGTAACTTCAGAAATCTGCCGCCTTGGGCTCACTTAGCTGAACAGGACCAATATTTGAAGCAGGAAAATGAAGAGACTGGAAATTATAAAGTTTCAGGAACTGTATGTTGCTGCTGCGATGTTCACTGTGTAGATACAATAATTTAGCGGGGATGCTCGGGGCTGGTTTTGCACGGAAAGAGGAGCAGAGCCCCGCAGAGCGCTGCTACAAACAGGCTGCCAAAAACCTTCCCTTGCACGGAGCTACCCACCATGAGGGTGCAAAAAAAAAAAACCCAAACCCCACAGCACCCCATACATGATTGGAACAGGCTGTTTTGAGATAAAGCATGCACCTGAGGGTTCGGACAGCCGCCCCAGAAAAGGCCTGACTGTAGCGGGATCAAATGGCTGCGGCAGGGTGGAGGGTGTCTCTCCCCAGAAGAGGAGGGTCTCTCCAGGAGGTTGAGTTCGGGCACGGGCACCTGGATCCTGGGCAGCAGCTCGCTGCCTGCCGAAGCGGTTTCTAAAATCCTCCCTGCTCAGCGAGTCGTTTTGTGGGAGAAGAGTATCGGTGTAAACATACCTCCCTCGCACACACACTGAACTCTCGCACTTTGTGAAGAAATGGGGCATGTGAATGAACCCCACGTTGTAATTAGTGGCTCTTTAATAGCCCCCAAACCATTCCTACTGCCATGCCCGGGCCACGTCTGCACCGTACTGCAGCTCCAGCAAACCAGCAATAAACCTACAGCTTCACCGCATTCAGAAGGCAAATACGGGGACAACATGAATGCTGAAGTTTAACAATAAATAGCAGACATTTAACAGCTGCTTTTTGGTGAAGGCGGAGGTGAGGCCACCTCTCCTCTTCCAGGTGTTCGGCACAGGAGAACATCTGCAGCACGGAGGGGTTGAGGATGGAGGACTGTGTGCCTTAGAGCTGTACAAGAGTGGAAAGCACAACAAAGCCATCTGCAGAGCTCCCTCCCTTTTGAGAAACTAATTTATTCTCAAGTGGGGCCTTTCCTTGTCCCTTTCTCAAAGGAATGAGGGGAAAAAAAATATAAAGCTAATTGCTGATTACAGAACACTATGGCTGCGTGTCTGCTGTTCTTCAACCTGTCAGCACAGAGGCGCAGCCGAGACATGGGCTTTGGGTTTTTTCTTCCTCATTAACTAGGAAGAACAAACCACCAAAGCCCCAACATGAGATCTTCCTACCCCAACTTCTGGCCTGTTTTTTGGGAAAGGGACAACATCCAGGACTGCTCTGCTACCTACTGCAGCACAATAGGGATCTGCCGCCGCCGCAATCCCTGTCTCATTATTCAGGCTACGGCAGCGACTTGCTGAGGTTGTCCCCATTGGGAAAAGAGGCTGTAAAGCCCCACAGTCCCCCCAGCACGGGCTGGGCAGCAGCAGAGAGTAGGGGCCAGAATTTCTGTCATTGCACCCCTCATCTCGTCAGGTACTGGGGTGGGAGAGACACGCACAACTGAACCAGTGCTGAAAGGTAAAGGAAGGGAAAAGAGGATTTCACCACTAAACACAGGGCTACCGGGGAAAAAGGGGTCTTTGCATTTCTTGACTCTTCATTTCAGGAGTAAAAAGCTGGATTTGTCCCGCGGGAGTGTACAGCGGAGAGACGGGAAGAGCCGCAGCATCACCCCGCTCACTGCGGATCGGCAACCCAGGCTGAGAGAAGGGCTGTTTGCACTGTGCACCCCCAGAGCAGCACTCAGAGCTCTTTCGACCTTCAGCAGCAGCTGTGGCAAGTGTTAAAAAGCCACGGAAAAATCTAAGAAGAAGAAAAAAAAATCCCCGAGCGATGCTGCAAGGACAGAGAAAAGAAGCCTCGAGCTCCCGGGTCCCCGCTGGCTAGGAGGCCGTGGGCACCCCTTTCCAGCACGAGCCGGCCGGCAGCGCGCCCCGGGAAGCGCAGCACCGAGCTTCACACACACCCGGGACAGCACCTGCGAACTGCCCTGCCGCTGATGGAAAGCTCCGGTTGCACAGCCAGCTCGCAAACAGGCATGGAAGCTTAAGCAACAGGCTTAAACGGAGTGAGCTCGTACGCTGAAAGCAAGGAGTGGCAGCGGTCTGGAGGATCCTGCACCGCCGGGTTCCCCGGCCAGGCCTCGGGGAAGGACTTGGCTGCAGGGAAGAGCACGGCGCATCTGCGAGGGGGAGGATCGCCGGCCCCCACCTTTCCAACCAGCCTCCGCAGCCGCAGATGGGGCTTAAACCCGTCCCGTCTGCTCAGGATCCCTGCGGTCGTGTCTTTGCAGGGCTCCGACCTGACTGCAGTGACAGGGCTGAGTTAAAAACTCTTCTTTACTTCGGCCCGTGTCCGCTGCATGCCCTGTGGTTCCCTCCTTTTCCAGGCGTCTCCTCAAATGGGCCGGCACCAAGAAAACATCCCCAAACCTGAATCATCTGAGTGTTCCCATCCCACCCGATGCCTTGACGTAAAAAGTGCTTGTGCTGCACTGGTTGTAGTGGCA
Organism: Aramus guarauna; assembly: GCA_013400195.1. Lineage (NCBI taxonomy): Eukaryota > Metazoa > Chordata > Aves > Gruiformes > Aramidae > Aramus > Aramus guarauna. The sequence continues at coordinate 285,456 of VXBL01001626.1, forward strand.
AAAGAGACGGGTTTTAGTGGTCCTCTCCTCTTCCGCCACCAGGGCTAACCCCGTAAATACAAAAGGCCGGATAAATCCCTGGTGGAGCTCTATTGACTGACTTGGAATTATATTACACCAAAAAAGCAAATTGGCTGTCAGTATTTAGGTACGCAGCAGACCAGCTGTGGTTACATAGGCAGCTTCCTTCGGGATTTCTGTTTAAACATCACTTTTTGCTCGTTCTTAGTTGGGTGAAATATTTCCCGTTTTCCATCGAAAGAAGTCAGGAGGGATCTGGGCTAGATGAGGGGGGTCTGCCAGCACAGAGCTGTCATATGTGTTCTCATTACCTACCTGGGAAACGGCAAATAAAAAGTACTGCATTTGTGTCTCAGGGAACCACCTGCAGGTTTTTAGCTTTGTTACTGCTATTAAGGCTTAATTTATATTACATTTTAGTTTTAGAAAAGTTGATGCTGCTTGTATCGGATGCTATTACCTACCAAGCAACAGTGCCAGGGAAGCTCAGGCCATGTGCACTGCAAAAGCAAGGGGATTGCTATGTTGCATTTCTTATTTCACCTCTCATCTTTCAAGTGCTTTAGTGAGGAATATATAAGCACCATCAGCCAAATTTATTGATGGAGAATAAAAATGGAGGGACAATGAATTTTGCTTGAGACGAGTTTGGTGGGGACCAGGAAACGAGACCTAGATTAAATTAAAGCAGAAAATCGCAGGAGTAAGGGTTAAAAACATACCTACATGTTATCGTGGATGGAGCACATCCACGAATGTAGGTGTGTGCTTAAGCATATTGCAAAATAAGGATTAAAACCGAGGACTCTGCTTTATGAGCTGGATCATGGCAGCGCTAGTGAAAAATTCATATGCACGGGAAGAATAAAATGTTATGCCTTACATTCCCTAGGTAGCCATTATTTTATGAAGTGTGATTCACAAAACCAGGGAGGCTGGAGAAATCTGAACGCAAAACACATGTCCCAGAAAGACACGATGGGAAAGCAAACAGTAATTATATGACCATCTGCGAACGGCGATGCTCAAGGATGGGGTTTTAGTGGGCTGCGAGCGCAGCTGCGTGCGAGGGCTGCGCTCGGCAGGGCTGCAGCGACCGGAGCCGTTCCTTCGCCCCACGGCTGGTTGCTGGGCTCAGGGCAGCACGTTAGCGATGATCAGCTTGGATAAGTCAGCGGGAACGAAACCAGCGCCGTGTTTACACCTCAAACCACTGGCTATTTTTCCCTTGCACAGAACTAATACAGGAAACCTAATAAGAAATCCCGAAGGCACCAGCTCGGACCGATCGGTGTTTCCATAGGAAACAGCTGCCTCACCAGCACAACCTTCAGCCCCCTTCTCGTTGTGTCCCTCAGGTGGACGGGAGCTCGTGCCAGCACAGGACGTGAGAGGGACCTTGCTCGGCAGAGGGGACACCTCTCTGCTCCTCCGCGCTCCCGGGCGGTTGCGTTAAGCCAGCCTGTTTTGCTGGCTGGGCCGGCGGGGAGGTGATGTCTCCTGGGGAAGAGCCGGGAGGATGAGGGGTGGCAGCTTTTGAAACCACTGCAGCTGGCTCCTCTGCTCACTGGCTGCTGCAGCTCTGGCTCCCCGGGCTTAAAACAGAGAAGATCGTATTGTCCTGGTGTTGCACAAGCAGCTAAATATCCCCGTACCGTGCTAATGCCGCTGCCTTGGCCAGGCACGACCTTAGAGTAGGCGAGAGAGCCGCAGGGCAAACGAGGAGCAGAAGAGCTGGGAACGAACCCCCCGACCAGCCCCAGCACCCAGGTCCCCAGCTCCGGCGTCCCAGGCAAAGGCGAAATCGTGGGTTCAGGAGCCAAAGGAAACCAGCGGGACTGCGTGGTGGTGAGGAGCATCCCCGCTCTCCCCACGGGCACTTCTGGGGACACCGAGGAGCACTCTGCTCCAGCCCCCAGCCAGGATCCTTGATTTAATAACCGAGTGCTTTGACCATCCCTCCTCCGTCTTTCTGCTCTGACTTGCACCGGCATCAATCTGGGCGACGCTCTCCAACCTGACACGAGCGTCATCAAGGCTCGTACCCATAAAAGTCATCTCAGTTATTACGAGCTGGCTGGGAATGTTGTGATCTCTGCAGAAAAAGCCGTCCTGCCGTCCCACCTTTCAGGTTAACCATGCTGTTGTGCAGAACCACGCTAGTTTGCGGTGAATCCAGCTGCAAACGACTGGAGTTGCGAATTAGCACCTAAGCAAAGAAGACATAGGCAAAAAGGAAGGTAATGTGTCTCAGAATGCACTTTGCTCATTTATTTTATCATTTGTAGCTTTGTTTGAATTATTTATGATAATACTTCGTAGTGGCGTCTGTAGCGTGTCTTGTGAAAATAATGAAATCCAATTCACATGAGACTTCACTCTATTAAATCTCTGCAGAAAGGTGAGGAGAGCCTACCGGGTTTTGCACATTTTAAGCGTAGTAGGGAGGGGAGTTAGGAGGTTCCCTGGCTGTTAGAACCAGTTTCCAGTTTTCAGTCCACTCTGCATCCATTGGCATTCATTGCCCGATGGTCATCTGAAATAAAAACTCTCTGGTGTGGGATATTCCTCGGCTGGTGCCTGCACAAAGGTTGATTTTCCCCCAAAGTCCAAGCTGATGCAGTACAGCTCCTTCGGAGCGCACCGACAGAAAAAAAAAGCAGCTAAAAACATTAAATTGGGGTGTTTGTTTAAGCTCAAAGGAAAACCATCCAGGGGTTTTGCACATTGTGACCTTAGAAATACTGGTGCGTTGATTCAAACTGGGGACAATATTTCCCCAGCTTCCTTATTCTGATGAGTTTTGTCCTGCTGAGCACGCGGGGAATGCATTTATCTCTCTCATGCATTAATTCTCTCAGACCTTCTAATCAAAAGTGGCTCAGCCTTTACAAAGCAATTCAACCCCAAAAGTGTTTTATACCGAACCCATTGCTTCCTTACCCCACAGCTTCTCCTCTGCTGCTCTTTGCTCCGCACCAAGCTTTAGAGAGGTGTGAAGATGTGAGATAGTGAACCCAGATCTTTGCTCGCATTGACGCACTGCAAGTTGGTTGGAAACTGAGCAAATTTGGCCCGTGGTCACCGAGACCTCGTTAGCCCAGGACGCCACGACATCAGGCTTTTCGTGCCTCCACCACGGAGCTGCCGTCAGCACTTTCTCTCTAATGATGCTCCTGACGTACCTCAGTGCTGAAGCTCTGGAGTTAAAGGCGCATAGAGAAGCACCCGGGGGTACGTCGGCATGAGAAAAATACCACCCCTCGCTTCCAGCGACCCTCGGAGGTCCCACCTGAGGCAGGGCACAAGGACCTCTGTGGAGAAGCGGTACCGGTACCACTCGATAACACAACAGAACAAAATCCACGATAACAAATACCGTTTTAGGGGTCCAGAGTCAGTGTCAGAGCCTGGCAGTTCCTACCATGAGCCTCTGAACCCCGACTGCCCCCAAAACGCCAGGCTCCCGTTCCTTGGGCAGCCTTTTCCCTGACTCTTTGGCACCAGGCGCTGCCCTGCGAGGTGTCGGGGAGCCGCGTGCGCCGGAGAGGCCCCGGGGAGGCTCTGGTTCCCGCTGGACCTTGGTCCGTACCACTCCCAGGGTACGGGAGGCAAAAGATGACAGCAGGTCTTTGCTCAGCAATAAAAGAGGGCGTGAAGCAGCAGCCCTTTGGCAGCCTCTGAAGCAATAGCAGGCGCTGCCGAGAGCGAGACTTTATGTCTGAAGTCCTGGAAGGGGCTGAAACTGTGCCGGCACCGCTGGAAAACCATCACTCCAAGCCACATTCTGGTTTTACTGCAGTTTTTAATTGCCTTTGGGGCTCTGTGCGTGAGCAAAACATCCGCTACTGCCCAGAGGGGCGAGGGCAGGGGCAAACCCCCTTACGGGGGGAGCGGTGCCACGCAGCGGGACGGGGAACCTCTCGCAGGAACGGACACCGCAGGGCGTCAGAAGACAGCATCAATGTATTTTTTTTTTCTTATTGGAAAACTACCAGCTCCCAAGGTCGGGCGTCTCCTGCTGGCCAGTTGTTCCTAGAGAATTTAGATGTTCCTAGAGAATTTGTCGCAGTTTCCCGCGAGCGCGGTGCCCAGCTCCCCGTTCTGGTCCCACGGCAGGCTGGCATGCCTGGCTAGAGCTAGCACCGTTCCGGGCACATTTCTGCTTTATTGAGGAACTTCCGCCCTGAATTTGCCTAGGCCCTGCTTGTCTGCTGTCATGCTCGGGAGGAATGGGATATGAGATATATAATATATAATATGCTACCGACAGAGGCCAAGGTTGGGCAAATCCAGGTGTGCCCAGGCAAACCCTGAATTGAGCACTCGGAGCTGGGGGCTCTGCCTGCCACTCCCCCGTTGAAAAAAAATATCAGCCTATAGTCTAGAAATTCGATCAGAAATTCATTTTTATTTTTACTTTATTTTTATTTGAGAGAGGGGTTGTATTTCCGTAAGAAACTCCACCTTCCTTTGCACACACTGTAACTCACCAAGAGGGGAAGCTGGAGTGATTTCTGTGCTCATTTGTTTCGAAACTCTTTCAGGTGTTTACTTTAACATATGTGTCACCTCCCTCCTCACCCACTTCTGCAAAAAGGAGTCTTTCTCGCAGATCATCTTGGAGGAATACGCTCACGAGATGTCCTTAGGAAAGTCCAGGAAACTTGCTTTCCTCCCTTTTCTTTTAAACAGAGAGAAAACATGAAGGGTAAGAGTACTTCTGAAATGGTTTTGTACGTAACAAATACGGAAAATGCTGAAGAGAGATTTTGCACGGCCACCTCTAAAGCTTTTTAAGAAAAAAACCCCACAACACTATAAAATGAAAATAAAGCCTGAATGAAGCATACGCAGGGTAAAAATGGAGTGATACGCAACTCTGAAGTGCTGTTTACCTTTGAAAATGTGACAGAGCAGTTCGCTATACGTGTTCAGAGTTGTGGGTACAGTTTCCGTGGCCAGCGGCGCTGCTGCCTGTCTCTGCCCCTACGCGCAAGCTGCTCACCACGAAGCCAACTCGGCACCCAGGCAGCGCCGGCTCCTGGTCCGGCTTCATCCGGTGCATCACTGGGGTGAAATCGGAAATGCAGCAGGTTTGTCAGTGTAGACGGATGGCTCCAGCTTCGCCTTGGGGCCCTGAGCTGAGCTGGTAAGTTTGGTGTGCAAAAAGCATGGGTTTATGTATATACACAATTGTGATAATAGTATATACACAGAATTTCAGTTGTATAAATATATCGATTGTAAATAAAACAAATTCAGGCCCGGGAGTGAAATAAACAGCTCCGCAAAGGCTCGCTGCCCCCTTCCACCCGCAGGGGCTCGC
>VXBL01001626.1:291012-324147 GCA_013400195.1 Aramus guarauna
CCGCGGTCCCGGTGCAGCCGCCGGGGAGGGCCCGGGGGGAGGTGTCGGGGCCCGGGGCGGGGAGAGCGGGACAAAGAGGGGAAGGGGCGGAACCGGATCGGGCGGGGGCGATCCGCGATCCGCGATCCGCGGCCCGGGAGCGGGGCGGGAGCGGAGCGGGGCGGCGGCGGCTGCGCTCCCTCCCGGGGAGGGGCCATCGGGAGGGGCTTTCTGCTGCCTCAACGTACCGGATGAAAAAAGTTTCGATTCTAAAAATCTTCCCCATTTTTTGAGAGTGGAAATCTCCCGGGTGCATCTTTGGGCCGGGCTTACGGAAAACGAGCCAGAAGCCTCCAGCAGACGAGCGCAGGCTTGGCTTCGCGGGGGGAGGGCCAAATCCGTAGGGGTCTCTGCTCCTGAGCCCACCGGCGCCCAGCAGCTTCACCTGCTCCTCTCCGGCGGGGATCGTGGGTGGGTTTTCCCAGCTGCTGTCACACGGTCCCGCCGGTTTTCCTGACACGGCTTGTTGGCAATGCCGGATCATGGCCCGCGAGCATCTGAAACCATCCCCCCGCTCCGCTTGGGGTTGGGGTGAAGGTGGACACCCACCGCTGGCTTGGTGAAAACCCCTCAGCACCCATCAACTCTCCAAGTCTGAAAGGTTTGGCTCAGAGTTGCAGCCATTTGTTAATTTAGTTTTTTCTCTTTAATGTGGGGAAAAAAAACCCCAAACAAAACCATCGCTGGATGCTTTGTTCTCCTCTTGTCCCCAAGCTCCCAAAGACGCCTGGCACCAGAGGTCCACCCAGCCTCCCACGTGGAGATGTTTCAGCCCTGAGGATCATCTTTTACTCCTTATTTTCAGTGGTTGGAGGTCAGAGCAGCACAAGGAAGGAGCAACATCTCGGTGGGCTTTTGGTGGAAACATCAGGAAAAGCTCCAAAAGCCTCATTAGGACAAGAACGACTTCTCAGTGGCGGGGGGCAATAACACATCCGTACAGCATCTGTGTACCTCTGCCTAATCCCATGGGTTGTGGGGATGAATTAGGGCTCGGCATCCCCATCTTGAAGCTCTTATGGCTGCTGGGGAGCATCCGCACCTCCACCCCTTGGCGGCCGTAGGTCAGGTACCTGGTGAGCAGCAGCAGAGTTAAGATAACAACGGGGCAGTAAGTTTGATGGGGAGGCTTGGAGTTTAGCTGCACAAATCCTATTAGCATTAACATCGGCTGTACGGCTAAATCCTTGTATTCCGCACAGAAATTGAATCCCTGAGGGGATGGCTTAAACCAACAAATACTCGGAAGGTCTGTGTCTGCGGCAGCTGCCCCGGGATGGGGCTGTCCCCTCACCCCCCGGCCGGAGGAGACGGGCAATGCAAAGGCAGCGGGACGAACCGCAGGGACAGAGGTGTCCGGGAAACGCCAAACCTCTGGGGACTTGCAAAGGCAGCGGGGTGTCCCGCCGGGCCCGCTCGTGTGCTGTCCTTGAGGGCCGATCGGAGCAAACCCGTGGCTGCGGAGAGGGAAGCTGGCAGCACACATCTCAGTGAAGATCCCAGCAGCACCGCGTGCCAGCGGCTTTTCAGATGCCGCGCGCAGAGCTGGTTATCCCGGCTGGAAGCAGGAGGCAGCGGCGCAGCAGACTGGGTTTCCAGTTCAATTCCCGTTGCTGTCCTTTCTCTTGGTTTAAAACCAGGGACTGTAATTTTCGGCCCGTGGCCGCACATCCCAAGCCCGTCGGTGTCTTGTGGAAAGGCACCAGGCGCCCCTTTAATTTCCCTTCCCACATCTTTCCTCACTGTTGTTTTATTACAATGAGAGAGAAAAAGGAAAGCAAGGAAGGGGCAATCCACCATTTCCTCCCAGGCTTCGAAACACACGTCAGCATCAGGATGGGTTCTGATCCTGCGGGAAACGAGAAACCGTTGCAGCTTTGCTGCCTGGGAACAAGGCGTCTGCCATGGGAGGCAGAGCCAAGGTTTCTCGGCTTAGGAGAGCCCCAAATCCAGGTCCCGGCTCCCCGCCAGCCCTGGGCTGCTGGCCACGAGGAGTTTCACACCGTGGCTCTGCTCTCTGGTCACTTTTTACCTTTTTCTTTTTGTTTTTTTTTTCTTTTTTTCAGCTCAGGTTTGTCCCCCATGACGGTGCTGAGCAGTGAACATCACCAAATAACTTGGCAGGGTCAGCAAGTGGCAAACAGCGGAGCTGGGGGAGCCCGCTCGTTCACCGGCCCCCTTTTCCTTGGGAAAGGTGTTGGGCTCCGAAGGAACCGCGGGCAGCACTCAGCTCCCGCAAATAACCCGAGGAAATGCAACCGAGACTGCACGAAAGGCGGGAGGAGCCGTCAGAGGGCTGCACGAGATGTAACGTGGCACGGCCCCACAAAAAGGGCTTTTCTGGGGGGACGGTGGGAAGTCGGGGGGAAACGGGGCTGGGTTGCTCCACAATTCAGCCAGGGAAGAAGCGAGAGGGATGAGCTGAGCGGATTTTCTCCGCTCGTTACGGGTGCAGGACGTTGTCCAGGGAAGCACCGGTGTCAGGGGCAGCGCGAGGGGCCGCGGGCTGCGCGGGGCGGGCAGGGGAAGGGATCGGTGCGGTACCGCTCGCACGGCCGCGTCAGCGCGGCGAATCCCAGCATGGAGACAGCGCGGCAGGGGAGGAAGAGCAGGTTCTCAAAAAGCCGAGAAACCAGCAGAGCCGCTGAGGCCATCGATGCTGAGGTCCTGCCGGATGTCCGACGGCAGCATCTCCCGGCGGGATGGGGTGCGGGATGGCGGCGGGGGTGCTGCTGCAGAGGAGGACGTGGGTCCTTCCGCAGGCGCTGCCCCTCGGCTGCGGGTGGCCGAGGTCCTGGGCTCGGCTGGAGGCTTCACCCAGCGCTCTGGCTGCTGTTGCCCTTCAAAAGCAGTTATTGACCCCAATATCCTCCTCAGATACTCACGTGAGGACTTGCACTCCACCAACCGAAAATACTCCTGCGGCGTGAAGATTTCTGCTTTCCAGACAAATGAATCTGTCTGGAGTAAAGGGAACTTTAATTCATTAAGGCAAATTTTTGTCGAACTCTGGGCTGGCGAGTGGAGCTGACTGCGTCTCGGACAGTGAACTGCAATTACCACTCAACAGAACTAATTTAAAGAGAGGGTTCATTCCCCAGGGTGAGAAGCCTTGATACCAGGATGTGAGTGCAGCCATCAGACACAGACTTCATGCCAGAATCTGTGGGAAAAAGTCTCCCATCGGGGAGATACGGGATGATAGCGATCGCTCTTGGCCTCAGAGTTAAGGACCTGTTTATTCCTCTGCAGCAGCTGTGAAGTGTGCCCGGTGGCACAGCCCTGCTTCTGTCCCGGCCTGGCATCCAGACCTGAGGGATCGGAGGGTCACTTGTGTTTCTGAGTCCTGAGCTGCTTCTCGCCATCTCCTCCAGGCCCGGTCCATCGCTGGTGGAGACCCTGCTGCACGTCGATGGCGTGGTTGCGCTGGAGAAGACCCACCTTGCAACCTAATCGCAAATCCTCGGTTTCGGGCAAAACGGTCCTTGCATCAGAGCGCTCGCGATGAGCAAAACGTTTTGGGTTGGATCTCGTGTGTTGGTGCAACTGTCTTGACCGGAGCAGTCAGGAACTGCTTTCAGAAAGCCGTGCCAGATGCTGGTTTGCGTGGACCCGCAGTTTGACAAACTCACAAAACCCCCAAGGGTTCGTACTTAGCGTGGAAACCATGTCAGCATCGACCGGGTTTCACCCCGGCGGGTTGTTAGCACTGTTTGGACAGAGCCTTATATCAAAAGCCATTTATTCTGCTATTACTATTCATTACTCCTTCCAGTGTTACCCTGGATGTTTGAGCTGGGATCTGCCTAATCCCGTAAAGCCCGGCTTCTCCTCGTGCCAGAATGGGGAACAAAGTCATAATTCTCCTTTTGCAGCCTCCCAGGCTGTTGCTATGGGAATGACGCATCGTCCCCCGTTCGGCAGAGCTGCTCTCCTGCCAGCGCAGGTAGGAGATGCTTTCCAAAGGGAAGTCTGGCCCGGACTGAACACCGCGCTTTGACAATTAGCCGGGGAAGTTACAAATCACTCCATCACAGTGACAGCACCAGGCTCGCAGGGGACCTGCTTTCTGAATTGCAAATGAAGAGCCGCGCAAGCCTGGCTCAGCTGGAGGCATCCGAAGGTACCAGGATTTGTAGGTTGGGGTCCTCAGGTCCCCACGATTCTCCTGCTGGATTGGCCCCCGTTGGCAGCAAAAGGTGTCACGGTGTACAGTCCAGTGTGGCATGGGGGAATTTGGAGCCAGATGAATTTCCAAAGCTAAAATGAGCAACAAAGCCGGTCCTGACGGCAGACTTGTTTGAACCTGGCGAGATAAAACTGATTGACAGGAATGAAGATACAAACCAAGAAAATCACTTCCGCGGCTGTGCTATAAACTTTCTCCTGAGTTTGGAAATACATTATAGCCCGGGTTATTTACCTCGGGCAGTCAGAACACTTAGCCCATCCCTCCAGGTCTGGCTGGTATTTGTAGGTTATTCCGGGGCCATTCAGCAGCGGCTGGAAGGGCTCGCCGTGGCCCCGCTGCCTCCCTGGATTTGCTGCTCCTCCCGGGGCCGGGGAACCAAACTTTTCAAACCTGGGGAATAATGACAGCTGAATGATATACCATGGGAGATACTTAAAGAAAGGCTCGTTTTTGCTAAATAGCTGGTGCTCGCAGGGTTTCTGTGGGGCGCAGGAGCCCATCGCGGCATCGTGAGCTCTCCCTGTAGGTCTCTGGGTTTCTGTTTTGCTCCGTGGGAGCACCCTGAGACCCAGCGGAGATCAGCCCCTTTCCCTTCCCCCCCTCCAGTTTGCCTTCTAGAAAACCCCACTAAACCCAAGGCCCCGACCCTTGGAAATGTCAGGACGTGGGCGCAGGGATGCTCGGCCCCGGCCAGCCTGCTGCTGCAAGCAGAAATACAAGACAACAACTTTCCAATGAGCACCCGAAAGAAAAAGACAAAAAGCCTTTAAAAAACCGCCTGGCCTGGCTGCCGCCGGGTCCTCCTCGCCGCACGTTTCGCTACCGGCGCTGGGTACCAGGCGAGTGCTCGAACGCCCAGAGCTGGGGGGGGATGAAGGCAGCTCCTTCCTCCCTCCTCTCCTTGGTGCTTCACCTGAAAATCACATCGCCCTGTGTTTAGTCCTGTCCCTCGCCCTACAGTTGGGTCTGAACGTGCAGATCGTCTCTGTACCAAACCCCGCTGTGCCCTTCTGTGGCTCCTGAAAGCCTGCGCAGGCGTGGACTGCCCGAATAGGTGCCTCAGCACCCCGGCAGGGAGGGTCGCTGGTGCCCAGGGAAATCCTTTCGGCTGCCCAGGAACTGGATTTCACAAACCGACGGGTCCCTCTCTCTTCAACAACATCCTCTGCATCAGGAGCTGGACGGCGGGGACCAAAGCCGGACACTATCCCGGGGGGCAGATCCTGCGCAGCCCTGCTGAGGGCTGAGCTCTGCGCTGAGCTCTGCGGGATGCAGGGATGCCGCCTGGCACCAACGCTGCTCCCTCGCACTCCAGCAAAGACAGGGACGAAGAGAGACAGCGGCCGTCCCAGATCAGCCCTTCCCATCACACGGCCGCGCCGTGCACGACGCGTAAGGAGCCGCTTCGGAGCTGTGGAGCGTCGGCGTCACGTACGGGTACGACTGCTGAACGCTCTCCCGGCCGGCCCTCGCCGGTTTGCAGCGACGGCTGCTTTGGCCCGGTTCGGATTTGTTCCAAAGGCCGGAGCGTTTGCCGTGTCCCGGAGGGCATCGCCACAAAACAGCCATCGCCTTTTCGCAGGACACATCCCTGCGGGAGCACCCGCAAGATAACCCCTCGTCTGCGGGGGACTCCCCATCCCTGTGCTCGGGAGGGAAACTTTCGCTGCGGCCAGCCCAAACGCCTTATTTCCTTCCCAAAATGTCACGCAAGACCACGTCTAAAGCCTTCCGACAGTCAGAATTCCTCCTGTTTGCTGCTGCTTCCTCATCCGCTCGGCCAGTTTCCTCGTAAAAGAGGGAAATTAGAGAGGTTTGATGTGATCTCTTCTTGAAAAACCCGGGCTGGCTGCTTTTTATCACCCTGTGATCTTCCAGGTGCTTAAATAGATTTAAACCCCCCGCACTCCAGGAGCTTTCCAGGCATCAAAGAACAGCCGAGCGCTTTATAATCCCCTTGGCCTTCCTCTTCACGTTTGGGAAGAGGAGCAGGAGCCGATCTGCCCTTCTCCTCTCCGCCGCCGCCGGCTGGGATGCCTGACGGGTCGGGAATCGCTGGACCCTTGAGCCCTTCAGCATCAACGGCACCAGACGCAGCGGCATCGCCTGCAGACCTCGAAATCCCCTTGAACCTCCTCCTCTTCCCCCGGCGAGACCCCCTGCCCTGCGCTCCCGCTCCTCTCTCCCTCCAAGCCAGCGACGCGCTGGCGAGGGAAAGCGGGGTTAATAGAGGGAGGAGGAATTGCTAAGGCAAATATTTTCTTTCCAAAGCTCTGTTCATTAGCTACAAACGCAGGGAACTGCTGCGTGGAATAGGTGTGTTTTAAAGAGGGTTGGAGCTCCGTGGAGATGCAGATCTCTGACTTGCTGGTATTTTAACAGAAAACAATTAGCCGTGGACCGTGTCAGAGCTCCTTACCTTCCGGCCGAGCAGGAGCATCCCAAGCCCACGCCACTGGGCAGCGCAGCGGTCCCAGCACGCGGCGGGTCCGTCCCAGCGGGGGGTCAGCACCCCTTCCTGCCCCAGGACATCGCCCAGCGGGGCGCAGGCGCCTGGGAAATGAAAGAAAAAGGTCCCGCAGGGTTCGGAAACAGGTTTGGTGCTTGTTTAGTATTTTCGTTAGTATTGTCCGCAGAGTGCAGACTAGCTGATGAGATGAGGTTTGCTTAAGCCAAGGAGAGGAAAACTGGGATGGGGGAAGGAATGGGAAGAAAACGCCTCCTCCACCCACCGCGTCCCAAGAGGGATGCTCAGGACCTTTCCCCTCGGGCAGACTCTTCTCTGCAGCAACAGCGCTGCTTTCTCCTGGAAACCCGGCAAGGTTTCCCACCGGAGAAGGCAGCTGCAGAGAGCCGAGCCGGTGTCTCTCCCGATACTGGCGTGGCCAAGCGACGAGGGGCTGCGGGATGCGCTGCCTCCGACTAACGCCCCGCGGCGGGGAGGGACCCATCAGCTGAGGAGATGCGTACAGAGAGTGCCAGTTTTCCTGCTGGGTTTTGCTGGGGAAGCTGGGGCTTTCCCCGCACACGGGGAGGTTTGTACCCAGCATCGCTCCGGCAGCCACGTCCCTGCCTTCGGGGCTAGGGATGCGACCGCGACACGGCCCCAGCGCGGTTGCCTTCCTCCCATTAGTACGGCTGGGATGGAGCACTTAATTAAAAGCCTGCTAAGTCCCATTTTGGTGGGGGAAAAGGAAAAGACGTCCTCTTCGCAGGTAGCTCGCCTGCAGCAAATAATAAATAAAATAACCCCCTTGCCAGGAGACTTCTGCTGCAGCAATGACAAAGCAACAAAACCCCGAGGACCGGCGAGCGCAAGACGCTCTCCTCGCGTCTTTCAGCATCCACACGAGCACAGCGCTCCCAGGTGCAGCGGGGATGTAAAGATGTCCCAACCTGTCGTTCAGAACTGGGGAAAAGGGGGAAAAAAGATGTGATTTGTGCACCTGATGGGCATTAAGCCCCCCCGGAGCTTTCCTCGTGTCTCTCTTCTTGAGCTGAAGGGAGCCCCGGAGGAGCATGGCCGCATCCTGCTCATCAGCCCTTCTTTGCCGTGATTGTAATCCTTAATTTCTGATTTTGCCACCTGCACTACATTTCATAAAATTTTAAAGCTAATGCTCTGCCAAACTCAAATGGCACCGGAGCAGATGTTTAAGTGCAGCCGTGGATGAATAAATTATGGGGCTTGTGGATGTATGGTGAAGGAAGGAGAGGCTGGATGGCTCTGAATGGAGAGATAATTGATTTAAATGACACTGTCCATTGTGATCACCTGGGATTAGCTCTTTGGGCACAGGCAGAGTCAGAGATGCAGCAATTAAAGATCCTGCTCGAACGACAGCGATGACTTGCCTGCATGCACTCCCCGCTCAGACTTTTTTTTGGCACCTCGGAGGGTTTTCTGCCTCTTCCTCCCATCTCGATCATCAGGCAGGGAGAAAAAAAATGAGGCTGGTTTCCGTCTCGGTCCACCCGTAGCGGCGCAGGACCGACCTTGCAGCGCGTGCTTCGGGAGCCCGAGGCTTGCCAGGGATGTTAGGGGAGGGGGCAGCTGCAGAGAGACAGCACAGAAACGATTTGATGCTGGAGAAGATCTCCAGCGTGAGACGCTTCCGGAGATCACCCTGTCTGGGCTGTCCACCGGATTTGATTGCAGCACGTACGTACCTCTAGAAGAGAATATACGAAGCATTAAAGAGCTCTTTCATTTCCCTAAGAAACCTCGATGGCCGGACACCAGATCCAGACCCAGCAGCACCAAGATGTCTTTTTTTTTAACCACGAGGACGGGCAAAAAGTGCCTGTGACTCGGCAGCCCTCGGGTTTTTTGCTCTGCTACAGACAGCTGTGGTGACCCTGGGCAAGTCACTCAAGCTCAGTCCGTTCCGCGGGGTAAGGCGTTTACCGGGAGGGTTACATAGATCAGCCTGGCAAACCCGCAGCTGCCACGGAGGAATTGTTCCCTTGGATCCCAAAAGCTCACTGGTCTTCCAGCGGACGCTACGGTCCTGGGTGCCAGGGCTTGTCCTGCCCCATGCCCCCCCCCAGCATCCCCGTTTTGGGGGCTCGATGCCACCCCCGCCCTTGCGAGTAACGGCCCGGAGGTGGGACCTGGCCGAACCTGCGGCACTTTTTGCACTTGACAGAAAACGGCCTTTTTTTTTGCAACTCTGAAACAAGCTCTGCTGTAGCGCATCGGCTTTTTAATCATCGTCTTGTCTCTGCCGCCTTACGGCTCGCTGCCGAGCAGCTCTGCAGCGCAGCAAAGCCTCCCGCCATCGCACCCCCCTCTCGGGGAGCAAACTCCCGCAAAGCAAAGCAGGAGACGAAGGATTCCCACGCCCGGGGATCGCCCAAAAGCCCGTGCCGGCCTCCCAGGACGTTCCCCTCCGGCCTTAACCTGCGGCTGGGACCAGGGCCGGCGGAGGAGGGGACCCGCTGTGCCGCCGGCAGCGGCTTCGGGGCGTTCACAGGCGCCGGGGTTTTGATGTGCGTGCAAAGGACGCCGGGCAGAAAGGGCTTAATCCTGCCTAGGGCTCCTGGGCGATGCTGCGATGAAGAAAATAGACGTATGGAGATGAAAGGGGTTTTCTGATAACAAAAGCAGCCGGGTAGAAAGCTGCAGGGAGACTCCTCTGCTGCCGGTGATAGCTGGTTTTCCAAATCCTGCTGAGTCAGCGTAAAGGAGGGTGGGTGCCTCTGCGTGCTGCCGCGGCAGCCGCCTCCCCGGGGGAGAAATCGGTACCAAGTCCCAGGCGGATACCGGCTGCTCCCACGGGCACGGCAATCCCTGCGGAGGGATCGACGTCACGTCTCAGCAGGGACACGAGAGCCGGGAGCTGCCCCGAGAGCGAGCAAGCGGAGATGGCACCCGATCCAGGAAATAAAGTGCCCTTAACAGCCTGGACCTCTAGAAACAGGCTCCGAATTCACCTACAGCTCAGGGTTCACCTCTCAAACCTCTGCCCTTATGAAAATGGAAAGACAGAGCCCGAACAAACGTCCTGCCGGGGGGGAGACCGAGGGAATGGGAGTGGGGGCACGAGGCCAGGGCAGAGGTCCGTCCTGCTATTAAGGGGCTCCGGGACGCCTCGGAACGCGGGTGATATCCCGGTGGTCTCGCAGCGGGATTTCCCTGCGCGCAGGCTTGGAAAGCGTCTGGATGAGACCCGTCTCTGCTCAGCACCAAGCCATGCCGTGAAGCAGTGGCGGCACTCCCGTGCAGAGCCAGACCATGCTGTTGGCTCGGGGCCGAGCTCCTCCCCGCTCGGGGCTGGGGGTCCGCCAGCAGCTCCAGGTGGATTTGGGGGCTTGGTCCAAATTACACCCGCGTGAATATTGCCGGGCTCGCCCTGCTCTTACACCAAGACCAGGAAGATCAAAGCAGGGCTCGGGGCAGAGGCGGCCCAAGCCTGACCCACCTCTTCGGGCGCGCGGAGGGGGGGTGATGCTGGTGACCATCCCGGGCTGGGCTGGATCCCCGGCAGCGGGACCCGGCTCAGCATCTTGCGGCGTTGCCAGCTGGGTTTTGGGTTGTTTTTTTTTTTCCCCCTCTTGATCTTGTGGGTCTGGAAAGGAACCGCAGCCAGAGGAGCAGGACCTGCAAAATCAAACAGGAAAAGTGCCGCTGCCGCGCTTACGCACGAATCGTGGTTTCGGCTCCTCTGCAGGGCTCAGGGGCTGCCCTGCCGCCCAGCCCGGGGGGGGCAGCTCTGCCCGGAGGGCCGGGGGCTGGTAGCCACGGCCGTGGGGCTGCACCCCCTCCTTAGCCCCCCTCAGCACCAGCCCCGGGCCTTTTAGCAAGCCGCGCTTACGAGAGTCGGGGCTGTTTGACGAAGCAAGAGGCCATTTCTCTCCTCTCCCAGCCCGGCAGCGCTGCCCAGGGGTGGCTGCGTGGGACCGAGCTCCCGCTTTCCCCTCCTGAGGGGCACCAGGGGCATCGTCCCCCCCCGGCTCTTGGCCGCGGTTTGACGGGCTGGCAGCTGGTCAGGGGGTGCGTGGGGCTCGGGTTTGACATCCCCCCCGCTCCAAAGCTGCAGAACTCTCTCATGCCCTTTGCAGGCGTGCGCTGTCATCTCCCCATCCCGACAGACCTTCCCCCGGGTACAGACAGGACCCTCCAAAGCCGACGGGGCAACCTCTGCGCGTCCCCCAGCCTCTGCGCGTCCCCCAGCCTCTGCGCGTCCCCCGGCCTCTGCGCGGGCAGACGGCGGCTGCTGGGGCTGGTTGCGGAAAGCGGAGCGGCCTCGGGGCTGATCCACTTTCTGCCTGTTGCAAACAGCCGCCCCAAAGCTGTTTTGCAAGCCTGGGGTTGCTGGAGCCCGGCAAGCTGCCCTGCACCCTGACTGTGCGGGGCCAGCAGGGCAGGATCCGACCCCACGGGCCGTATTTCTCGCAGGTTTGCAAGCTCAGCTGCAGTTTTGCAAATCCTTGCCGGTCCCACCGGGCAGCTCTCTGCGAAGCCGCGTTGGAAACGACGGCTCTTGGGAAAACCAGCCCCGGGCGAGCGCGTTCAGGTGGCAGCGTGACACAGGACCTCGGTGAAGCAGGTCCCGGGGGAGCTGCGCGGAGGCTGTTCCTGCGGCGTTGGTGAGAGCTGCCTCGTCGCCCGTGCAGCCGTTGAAAACAGAAATCGCACCAGGCTGGCCGGGAGAGCCAGCCCATGCCAACACCAGCCTCCCGAGGCTCGGCAGCCTGAGCCCGGAGCCCTGCGTGGCACGGAGGTGAGCAAGCGCCTGGTTAGGTTTGTCCCAGGTGGGTTTTTGGTTGTAAACCTCCCCGGCCAGTGCTGCGAGCTTCGGCTGTGCCCGAGGGAGGGATGCGGTAAAGGAAATCGTCCCGGCGGGTCCCGGCGGCAGGGCCAGGGCCAGGCCAGCCCCTCGGCGCAGCCACCTCTCCTGGGGCTGGTGTGAGCACCCGGGTGCTGAATCACACCAGGGACCCCGCTGAGCTGAAAAAACAACCGCTTCCTTTTCTTCTCTAGGATGGACTCACCAGCCAGCTGCTGCTTTTTCCTTTCCTGGGATTCTCCAGCTTCTTCAGACCAACGATGGGCTTGTTCTCGCTCTGGAGAAGCTCCTTGCTCTGCGGAAAGGCAGGGAGAGGGCACGGGCTCCGCATTTCCTAATGCCCCGGCACAGCCGCTGCCGGGGTTGGTTCATGGGGAGAGCATCAATCCGGTACAATCCCCTTCACCCTGCAAACCCCCGGGGCACGCGAGCTATTTTCATCCCTCCAACAGCTGCAGGAAGACACCCTCACTCCCGCCCCTGTTAAGGGAGGCAGCTGCAGCCGGCTCTGCGGAGGGCTGGAAAATCTCCCAGCCGGGCTGTTCCGGCCAGACATCCCCACGCAGGAGGGGGCTGTGCTTGTGCAGAGCCCCTCAGTCCACCGAAACACCCTCCAGAAACTCCATATTCCCTCCCCCCCTGGTCCGTGCGAGATTTGCTCGGACAAAGGTGATGCTCCAAGGGGGTACGTGCTGAGCGGGATGTCGCAGGGCTTGTCCTACGGCCCGGAGAGATGGGGGCTTGCACCAAAGCACCTCAGCACCTCTGGGTGGCAGCTGAGGGGTGCAGATGCCAATCTCTGGTCCTGGTGCTGCCGGCACATCTGTCCTGCCGTCACGGGCCATACCGGAGAGGGCTGCCGTGCCACGTGTGACCGGGAAGAGCAGGATGCTCCTGCCTGGGAGATGGCGGTGGTGAAGGGCAGGGTGTCCTGCAGCAGCACTGCTCGAAGCCTTGGGTTGGGGGGGGTCACACCTCGCACCGCACCCCTCAGCGTGGCACCTCGGGGCTGGAGCGAGCAGGATGGCTTGGGGAGAGCTCACGTTCTTCGGGGGTTCGGGATCACCCCGTTTCTCCTGGATCCCTTTGCAATGATGACTCCCCGGCCGGACACACACCTCCGGGGCTGCCCAGACCTCCACGTGCCGAAGGGAGCCGGCTCCTCTCCCCCCGCCGCCGGCGCTCCCTCCTCCAGCCGGGCGGATGGGACGCCTGCCATTTCCTTTGGCGAGCGTGCTGATCGGAGGCTTTCTTTCCCCCCATTCAGGCTGACAACTGGGCCTCAGCATCAGCTGCTTGTTGCTCAGCATCAGCCTTTCAGCAAACAGCAGGTGCAAGCGGTGCGACCCCGCGCTCCCCTACAGTAATCCCCGCTCCCCCCCCCGGCCCCCCTCGCACAATATTGTCCCCTCGGCTCAAGAATGTTTTTGTCTCCCCTTCACAGTTGTGAATTCTTTTATATATTGAAAAGAAATCTCTTTCTAATCTTCCTGCCCGGCCACGGCTGGGTCAGAGCGGGTGCCTCGCTGCGAGGGGGAGCGTGGCCGGGCACAGCCGTGCGGGAAGATCCGCTCCCTCCCCGGCAGCTGCCTGCAACGGCCCCCGGCCGAGCCGCTGCCAGCGCGGGCAGGACGTACAGGATCGTGCCCTCTCCGCCTGCATCCGCGGCGGCAAGAGCGCGCAGCTGCACGGGCTCTCACCCCCACTCTGGCGAAGAAACCAGCTCACCCACTTGTGGGAAACATGGAGGTGACACAGCAGCCGCTCTCTGCTCCGTCACCGACGTTTAACCGCAGGGAGCTCTGCCAGGAGCCCGGGGAGGGCTGTAAGGCAAGCGAGAGCCCAGCCCGGCAGAGCTTTTGAATACCACATCACACGGGGCTGCAGGAGGGAGGCAGGGGCAGGAGGGATGCTCGCGAACAGGGATGAAGCAACGTGCCGCCGCGATGTCTCGGGCATCGTCGCAGGGCTCGGCCCCAGCACTTCCCCTCCGTACAGTGAAAACAAGACTCTGACACTTTCGGTATGTGTCACCCACTACTGAAATTGTGTGGCAAAACCCAGTGCAGGAGGGAAACATCATCTTCCCCGCAGGCTACCAAAACCTCCCTTCCCCTCATGGACCAGCCCCACGGGCAAGAAACTGCATCCCCTCCCACACACGGGCAGAGGCACGAGCACCCACCCTCCCACCGAAACGGGGGGACGGTTCCCGCCTGCCCCTGGGGATGGAGCGGGGGGCACAGGGGCTGCCCCCGGAGCCAGGCTCCGCAGGGAGGTGCTGGGAGCGAGCAGGGGGTCCCGCAGCCACGCAGCAGAGCGGAAATCCCATCCGGCAGCCTCGGCAGGCGCCTGCGGGACTCGGGAGGTGTTTCTGGGGGGGGGAACCAACCCACACGGGTCCCTGCTGACACGTGGGGACAGCACTGCCCTGCCTGAGACGCTGCTCCAACGCGCGTCCCCCCCCCGCACCCCGAAGGGCTCGCGTGGTTTGCCCTCGCCAGGCTCGAGGAGATTTGCTTTGCCCACGCCGTGGCCATCCCTCCCTTCGCAAATCGTCTCTGACGCAAAGCGCGGCTGGTCCCGCTGCAGCCAAACCCTTCTGCAGCAGGTTTCACCCTGCAGACATATTTTAAAACAAATGTCCTTGACACGTTTCCAAAGCAAACGCTACGCTGACCCTGAAGGCATCCCCGCAAACAAGGGCCTCTGTTTAAACTCCAGTTTTGGACACGGCTGGAGAAGCCACGGTCCCTTCTGCCCCGAGATGTTCGAGGCAGGACACCAGAGATGTTACAGCCTGTCTTCTCCGCTGCATCTTCCTTTTGACGTGAGTTTCCGCACCAAATACGTTTCAGTACCTGCTCTGGCAGCGTTGTAGCTCAGCACAAGCCCGGCTTTTCCACGGCAAGCTGGCTTTTCCTGCAAACCGCTCCAGAGAGGACCCGCGGAGCAAAGGGGCATCAGTTAAGGACACAGAGCAAGTTTCCTCGTGCAAACCCTGTTAGTATTTATCGCAGCTCGGTTGTACAGCTGAGGAGCTAGAGGAGAGCAGAGCTGCAGCATCCATGGCAGGAACACCGGGAACACGACCCAGACCTTCCTGCCCTTCCAGCGCTCGGAACAGCTCAAGAACCTGCTCTCTATGGGGAAAGCCTCGGCCTTGCACACCCACCCCGCTGCCACCAACTGGGATCCCGCATTTAGCGTATCCTCAGGTCCAAGGGTAGCTGTTTCTCAGCAGAACGCCTTCAGCTGCAAAATTCACCTGTAGGAGATCAAACCGAGCCAGAGCTGTGCTGCCTCCAGGACATCGTGCTCAGACTGTTCCTCCGCCGGGTGCTGAGCCGCAGGGAACGAGCTGCAGAGCGGCTCTGGTCGCACGCAGCGAGAAATCAATCACCCGAGCTGGATGCCCCAAGGAGCAGCTTCAGCATGGGAACCCAGCGTGGGTTTTTTCTTCTTTCAGGAAACCAGTGAACCGCCAACCTGCGAAACCCACCCAGCTGCTGCGGGGCAGACGCCTTCCACGTGGAGAGCGGCACCTCAGACCCACTCAGCTGGCGTCACGGCTGGGCGCAGGTTCCAGCTCTGCCCTTCCCAGGACCGGCAGCATTCGTGGGTTCCCGATGAGCCACGAGATGCCTCCTACGCCTCATCCAAAATCCCCACGTTTTATACGCGCTGCTGAAACAAACTCTGTGTTTACCTTCACGAGTAATTCCCGACGCTCTCCGTGCTTTCTCTGCTTAGCAGCCAGCCAGCTCCAAACAGGGCAAGCATCTTGAAAACCAGGAGAGGTGCAGCACATCTAGCCCTGCCGTCGGGCAAAGGCTTACCAGGCCAGCACCACTGCCGCTACAGATTCAGAGCAGACACGTTCGGATGATGCCCAGAGGCACAGCGCCCTTGCGGGTGTTCCCCATTAGCTCTGCTGCTCCCCAGAGGAGGCCTGAGGCACAGCCCAGATCAGTATCGCTGTATTTTTTTTTAAAAATGGGAGTTAGGGGGAAAAAAAAAAGCAGCTGAGGTTGGTAAGAAAGAGGGAGGGACAAGGAGGGAGAAGCCACACTGTACCCATCGCCGCGGCCAGCCCGGGTGCGCTGCAGTGGGTACCAGACAAGGTCTCTGCACCCACCTTCTGCTGGGAACACCCCACAGGAGCACCCCGCAAAAGCTCATTTTATTAGTACCTGTAAAGATGAATCCCCTTCTCCCCCGAGGCCCCCTCCCCAGCCCTTCTTTTCACACCACGGTGGAAGCCGCTCGGCGCAAGGAGAGCCGCCCCTTTCCCGAGGCAGCCTGTGCAGCGCTGCTGTGGGAGCCAGGGAGGTTTGATTAACAGAACCCCGCTACGCAGTCGTGAATCTCTCCCTCCACCCTGTCCCGGGATGCGTTACACGTTGATTCATTTTACCTCTAACTCCGAGGTGCTGATCAGCCCAGGAAGTGAAGGCATTATTTATTATGTGTATGAAAACCCAGAATTCTCCGATGTTAGAGGACAGCTTTAAAAATCTGTGAGTCCCTTCCAGCTTAGAAAACCCATTTTTAACAATCTGAATCTCACACCATCCCGACGTGGCTCTAACGCTCGTTAGGGAAGCTCCTCTGGCCAGAGATGGAGCCTAACGCAGCGACTCAGTTCCGATGTTCTTTTGAGAGTCTTCAGGGGAAATCGCAGTGATTCGTTCCCGGATTAAAGAGCTGAAGAACACACAGGTAAAATACGAGGCGCCGATACGCGTTAGAGACGCTGTGCCCGCACCCCTTGCCACCCCTGCAGTGCTCCCACCGCCTCTCCAGTTAGATTTGGCATTTCACTGCACACAGAAACCGCAGTGCCGGCAGCGAGCAGCCGAGCTGAGCGGCGGTTGCTGCATTCCTGCCCCGGCCACAGCCCGCTGGAAGGAGCGCGGGCAGCCCGCAGGGCTGGCAGGGAGGAGGGCTGCGGGGTTTAGGGCTGAGCTTACTCAGCACAGCAGGAATCTGCTGCCCAAACCTGAGAACTGCCCTCGGGCTTCCACGGCACGCTAGGCTGGGGTGTAGCGACTGCAGCGGCTTTGAGACTGGCACGTCCAGGAGAAGACGACACCCGTAATCATTCTGGGATCAAATCGAAGCGCCTGTCACAGAAATGAATTCTTACGTTAACGTACAGTACTGCACTTCGTGTTTCACGTGTGCAAGGTGCTTCACTTGTGCTGCAAGGCTCGTGTGTCCAAAGCATCTGCAGGTGCAGCTCAATGACATCTTCTTGACCGGCCACTCTGTCCACTCTCCACTGCCTCCATCCGGAGGTTAAGGCCAAAAATCAAACCCTGGGACCCTCCAGAGCGACAGCCGTCCACCACAGCTGTGCAAACGCGAAGTTCAGGAAGACGGCACCGCCACCATGACTTTAGAAGCTGTTTCTAGCTCTGGATAAAGTGAAGTTTTATAACGTTTCTATAAAAAAACCCCATTTGGTGACCTACCTGCTGATTCAAGAAGGTCAATGTTTCTTTAATCTGTGGCATTTTAAAATTCGGTATTAGTCTACTGTTACCTAGTATAGACAGATGTCAACTACAACCAAAAAAACGCACAAAGCTTTACGTTATTTTTTGTTAAAACTGCTGGGAGGTTGCCTACATGGCAACCATTTAATTAATTGTTCTGTCATATTTACAACATACAATTTTTCGTTGTGATTCACTCTTTAAGGCTGGCAGCATATTGTGCAATTTTCTTTAATAAGGCTAGGTAAACTTCAATTTGCTGTATATAATATGCACTGAAAACACCCACAAATACTGCTGCGCTCCCTCTGACTCCTCCAGCCAGCCGAGGGTGGAGTGTGAGCACATGCCTTTGCCAAAAGAACAACCTTCCGAAAAAAAAACCCCAACAAATAACCCTAACCCAAAAAGTCAACCTCCTCCTGCCTGCTTCATTCATGGATGTCACAATACAGGTCCGACGTTTTAACTGTTCCCAGAGTGATGGATGGTGACACCTCTGAATGAATAACACAGCGGGAAGCAGTCAATCAGAGCAGCAAAGACTTGGGGTTGCACTGAAATATCTCGAGAAGCAGCAGGAACAGGAAAGGAAGTATGCAAAGAAACAGATGTGGTATTTTAATCAGGGTCTAGGAATTGTCACCTAAAACACGGCTTGTGCATCAACGATGCTCGAGAGTTCGTGACAGCCACCCCCATGAGGTGGCTGGCGTCGAGTTCCCAAAATGGAAGTTATCAATCCCATCGGAAGGCCACAATGGGAAATTTCACCTTCCAGTGGTAATGTGCTAAATGCTAAAATGCTATTTAATGGCACTCAGGGATTTTTTTAAAAGAACAAAATTGTTCTCCCATTGTCCATTTATTTTTTTGGGTTGACTTTCTGTGCTCAGCAATGGCTGCCTCGTTTCAGGCACACTGCTCACCAGCCTGCTTCGATGGCAATACGTTCCCTGGACAAACCTCAGCCCTGTGACGCTGGGCATCAGGACTGTTTATCAACAGGATGAATCAGGATGATCACGAGAGGAGAAAAACCACTTTTCCTTCCATGAACCATCTGATTCATTTCATCAAAGCCCAGTCCGGCAGCGTCTGTTCGCTGAGCAGGCAGAAGAGAGTCCACAAGCGACGAGCCCAGAATCACAAGCAGGAAGAAGAGTTGTGCGCTCCAGCCTCTATGGTCCAAGGCTCATGGTGCTCAGCGCGCTGCCTCTCCACTGCTGGACGTTACTTAAAAGTGGCGTTGAACGCCCTGCCAATGACAAGTCTGCGCACTTCACTGGTGCCTGCCCCGATCTCGTAGAGCTTGGCATCACGCAGGAAACGCCCCATGGGATAGTCATTGATGTAACCGTTCCCACCTGCAGTGGAAAAGAAGTCAAAAGTCATTTCTTCTCTCCGATTTCAGGGGCTGAGGGTGGGATGGGAGAGAGCACTGCTCTTGCACTGCACTTGGCTCTCTCCAGCAAAGAAACAAAGGCTGCCGGAGCCTTACCCAGGCACTGAATCCCGTCCAGAGCCACCTGGGTGGCACACTCTGCCGAATACAGGATCACTCCAGCGCAGTCCTAAAGGAGAGTCGCAATGACGACAGTCAGGAAAGGTGTCGCCGGCCTGTCCCCATTCTCCGTGTTGCTCTGACCTTTCCATTACTCTACAGATATCTGCTAACAAGCCTGCACTACTTGATCAAAGGCACAGGATTCATTCCCCAGCGAGCAAGAAGCCGCAGCAGTCTTTCTGTCACTACAGAACACTTGTGTCGGGTCTGTAAAGGCCACATGAAGACAGAAAAAGGAAAAAAAACCCCAAACCAGAGAGCACCCCAGGGGAGCTGGTCTCTCACAAATGCACATCGTACCCACAGGAGACCAATGTGATTTGATTTGGGACGCAGGGCTCTGTGCTCCATCCATTAAACGCTCAGTCCCCTCCTGTGGGCGCACTGTGGTGACAGTGCGGGTTGTGGAGATGACACCACCTCGGACTGACTGCTGCAGCCCCTCACAATAGCCAGAATATTGTGTTTGCGCTCCCAACAAACACCTATTGATGCTGCTCAGTCTGCTGCCTTGTAGAACAAGGCTTTCTTTTTCTTTGGGGGCTAAAAAAAAAGGCAGGTAGGGCTGTGAGCGAGTCGTTTTCCCCCCCAGCACAGCACCTCCACCCTGCTCGTGATCTGGGACCAAGGGGAAAGGAACTCCCCCCGCAGGCGCAGTCCAGGTGGAAGCGAGCTCACCTTTGCATTGAAATGGCCCCGGTCGCAGGCCTTGGCCACGTTGTAGACGTACTGCCGACACGCCATCAGCCGCGTGTACATATCAGCCATTTTGCCCTGCATGAGCTGCATGTCGCAGGAGACAAGAGAGACATTAACACGAGCAAGGGGAAGATTATTTTCTGCACAAGCGCTGGGGATCACCGATTGCCCGAAATATCTCAGAGGAACC
This sequence comes from Aramus guarauna, assembly GCA_013400195.1. Lineage (NCBI taxonomy): Eukaryota > Metazoa > Chordata > Aves > Gruiformes > Aramidae > Aramus > Aramus guarauna. Next base: position 310,493 of record VXBL01001626.1, read on the forward strand.
AGACGAGTGAGAAGACGTGGATTCAGCAGATACCTACGAGGGAGCCGGGGGTTCTGTCAATGCACAGACACCCAGATGTCAGCTGCAGTCTCTCCCCCACCACCAGCGGCCTCGGCTAAGCAGGCTCAGAGATCCTTTCACCTTCTCACCACATCCTTACGTCACGCAGCCCCAGCACAAACCCCAGGCAACCTTCTTCGCACAAAGCCCTCCCGTGACAGAGCTCTCTCTCTTGTCATTTTTAAAGAGAAAAGCAAGATGACACAAATTTCTAAGTCCTTTTCTGCCTCACCTGGAAGTGGCCAATTTTCTGTCCAAATGCTTCTCTTACATGTAGGTATGGAATTGCGTGGTCAAGAACAGCTTGCATGAGCCTAAGAAAAGCACAGATATGCAAGAAAACAACAGAACTATTCTTTAATAATAATTAAACCTTGGAAGCCCAATCTAAGGCAAAAAGATTCTCATACCTAAAATGATATGCTGCTGTCTTTCTACAGGTTCACTCAAAAAATGCTAAGAATAAAATCCAAAGGTCCCTTTTTTCTCCCTAGTGCTCTACATATTGCTCATTTGGGACATCTTGTGGTAAGGTCTTACCTTCTTAATTCGGGGGACTGAGACGAAGAGTCAAAGAGCTTTCTTATAACTGTAGGCAGGAAGGTTTGTGCTGCCTTGTTTCTCCAGAGACCACTAACTCAAGGAGTACTAGTCAGTACCATAAAAAAGTGTAGACAAGAACAAGAAGGGTGAAAAATCCTCCTTCTGCTTTGTAGAAGATAGTTTTCCATGTGAGGATTAGTACAGAGAGACTACTTGGGAGGGGAAAAGGATTGTAGGGTAATAATAATCACTGGGGAGCTTAAGGACTGAATAAACCCTTTCCCCAGTCCAGTGGTCCTTCTGTGTGACAGTCTGGATAGTGTTTTAGAGTTTTCAGGAATCAGTAACACAAATGAGCTGCTTCTTCCCAGAGTAATACACGCTGTAGGGATACACAAGCAGACAATCGGGGACTGAGGCAGATTTGCCATCTCTGGAAGTGTTTACATCAAGACTAATATTTTCAAAAGCATGCTCTGGAGGGTCTGTGGCTTGTGCTATGCTGGAAGGCAGAGCTTTGCAAACTTTCTTTCTGGCATTGCTTCTTCTATCCCTTGCCCCTCAGCGGGTGTTCCACTCTCTCTCTTTCAAACTGAGAAAAACCTGTGTGAGGAGCAGGGAGGTGAGGACAGCTAAAGGAAAAGGTGGAGCACACGCAGAGCAAGCCGTGGCTGCCTGGGAGTACCGAGCCGAGTACCCTCCAGCAGGAGCCCGTCAGAGCAGCGAGCAGCTACAACACAGCCAGAGTACCCAGCAGCTACGGCATCTCCTTGCTCCTGCTTCCTCCCAACTCGCCTCAGTATCTCAGTCCTCCATCCCAGACGCGTCCCACAGAGCTGCAACCCCAGCTGGACACCCGCCGGGCTAGGTGATCGTGAAGGGTCCTTCTGGCCTTACAACCCATGAAGGATGAAAAACCCTTACCCCAGCGGCCCACCAGACAGCACGAGCCTCTCCAGGTCCAGTCCACTCATCAGAACGTAGACTCCTTTGCTCAGTGTCCCCAAGACATTTTCAGCTGCAATCAGCAAAGGAAAGAGATTTACTTGCGTGCAAACCCAAGCCGAGCTGTTGTCTGAGGGCCTGTGTTCACTGGGGAGAGGATTCAAACTTTCAGTCTCATGCACGTTTCTCTTTGGCTCGAGACACAAACATTCAGGATGAGCTAGACAGGCACTGAGTTCCGATACATGTACTCCTTACCACTGAAACATCTTTTCAATCCAACCAAAGCGAAAAAGGAAAAGGCAGTAAAGGGTCCTGAAGTGCATCTGCAATTGCTTCTATTCTCTTGCCTGTTTTCTAAGGAGCAAGGTGCCCTCCAGAGATCTTCCACCTCAGCATGTGTACCAACAAGAATAGGAGACTTAATAGCCTGTGAGGACAAATTTGGAGCCCCCTTCACTGTTCCATTAGTTTGTATCTAACCCAAACAGACAGCATTACCATCTGATGGCTGCTGAGTGTGCCTTTGAAATGAATGCAAATCCTGGGCTGCCACGCTTGGGTCACCTCTCTGAGCACTCCCAACACAGGAACCAAAGCTTACACAGGCAAGCAGTCAAAGCTGACCACTTATCGCACGTGGAGTGACATATATTAGTCTTCTGAGAGGGGAGAATACAAGTAGTCATTATCCTCCCTTCTGTAAGGGAGGCCGAACAGAACGTTGCAGTTGTTATAAATAAATGTTTTAAAAAGACACATATCATTTTGTGACAATGGAACGGGAAAAGAGCCACATCAGGTAATGGGCTGAAAAAAACCTCAAGAAACCGTTTCACTTTGGGACAATCTAAAGCACATGCTGATGTTAACAAGTATAAAAAGAGAAGCAGGAACAAAAGGCTCATCTCAGCAAGGCTGTACTCTTACAATCAGGACAGAACTTAAAGACTAACAACTGAGCTTTGTACATGGACAGCGATTACACACTGATCACACCGTATAGAACTGACATCTACTTCAGGCTTTGATCACAAGAGATCTGAGAGGTGTGATATGGAAAGTGAAAATGAGAAGGGACTTGGACACGCGCAGATAGTCTCCTGAGATAAATAATCTAGTTTTCAGTGGCAGAAGCTCATGAACTGCATTTTCTCCTGCTTATTGAAAAGCATGTTGATGTAGGGTGTGGAGAAGTGCAGCCGCTGCAGGGCCATCGTCATGGTGTTGGAGCTAGAAAGAGGAAGAAGAATGAAGCTGGGCTTTCAGAGAAAAAAGCTCAAAAGCCCCACAGACAAGAAAGAAAAATACTAATAGCAAACATTACTCTGAAGAACAGAACACAAACGCCAGCATCACTAATAATAAAGTGACAAAGCTGTTCATGAGTAATGACGTCTCTCAGCTAAAACTGGACTGAATAGCCTGAACACTTTCCTGTGCGTCCAGGGAAAAGGGATGGATAGGTGTGGTGAGCTGAAGGTCATGTGTGCTGACTTGCGCAAGGGGGGCAGATATCACAGCAAAAAAAAAAAAAGTGTCAGGGCTCTGAACCAACTTTTCCCAATGCAACACGAGCGAATGAATCCGTGAACAACACTTACGATGAGAAAAACACTCAGCGGAGGATGGCTGACAGTAAAACCCAAGTTTTTTTTAAAGTGGATGGACTTGCAGTACTAGAGGACATCTTGATCCGAGAGAAAGATTCTGCAGACGTATGAAATGGCATCAAACTGGTTCAGCTGCCAAGGCAGATCAGAAGCGGCATTAATGGCCAGAGTGCAAAGTGTCTTCACTTTCAACACTGCAGTGCTGTGCTTCTCCGAGTTATCAGAAAATGGAAATCCCGTTACCATGAGAACATGCTGTTCTGTACGGACGATTGCCCAGGAGATGATCTGAAGACTTGGGCACTGGCCTTTCTGATTTCAGAGTGGAGGAATCCAATAAAGTTAGAAATGTCAGATTTCAGCTGAGACTCTTCCACTTATTGCAAAGAGGCTTTTGGTGGTGTACGGGGAGCAGGAGTTACTTGCACTGCAATTAGGATTTTCATGAGTTCAGACAAGGCATCTCCTCCACTTGCTGTATAGTGGCTGTAATTTTCCTATCAACAAAAACAGCCACTGGAGTAATAAAAATGGCCATTACAATGACCCTTGCTGTACTAACTAATGGGGGAAAGGATGTTCATTTTCAGGCCCTGACCCCAAAAGAACTCAGAAATGTTACAGGCAAACCAAAAGCCTGTTGGAAAGTCTCCAGGGATTTTGGAGAAAAAAAATCCTTCAAGGCAAATAAGCTCTCCTATACACAAGATGGGGAGCTCTGATGGAAACAAGTTTCCTTGGAAGCCTCCCCTAGGCTTCGCAGAAGCAGCAGTTAAGAGTCAGGTCCACAAGGGTGAAACAGGAGCGACCCAACAAGGGATGTGCTCGTTCACTGGAATCCAGTCACTTGCACTTTTCCAGTTTCACCAGCCCTGTTGTGAGGCTGCCAAAGAGCAGATAACCATCTGCAAAGCCCTCTAGGTCACAGTCTGAACATGCATGTAATTAGTGATCCAATTTATCTGATCAGGAAGACAGGAAACCACCACATGCATACTGCCCTGATTTGAACCCAACTCACCAGGGATCTTGCAGTCTTCAAAGATCAATTCACAGGTATTCGACCCTCTCATTCCCAGCTTATCGAGCTTCTGGGCTGTGCTGAAACCTGGCATTCCCTGCAAAGTCAAGACACTAAAAATACATTTCAAATCTCAATGCTGACGGACTAAATAAGATCACTAGAGATCTGTGAAATTTCCCTGAGCACGTGAACGTGCGTAGGGTACCAGAAGGGAGTCAAAGTGATCTGCCGCTCTGGGAACAAGAACAGGTATAAGTGCAAGTGCAGAGGAAGCAAATGAGAAGAGAAACATGCGCATGGCGGGGAGGCACATCTGAACTGAGTGCACCCATTTTCTAATGCCCACAAATATTAAATATATAATTTGGACAGCTGCCGACGCTGACTCTCCTAGAGTTAAGGGTTTCAACCTTTGCCAGTAACTGAACTGTTCCAATTGCTAAGTCAGGTTAAGTCCATCAGGAGGTTTACTGATCTCCAAGATTTCACATTTCCAGTACCGTTTATTTTATTACAGCTTCCTGTCTTCCTTGTGGTGACAGAGATGTGTATAGCATAGCCTCAAATAATTAAAAGGGAAGAAAAAACCCAATAGATTCCTGTTTTCCCAGGGCTCCCCCTTGAACAGCCCATTTCTGCTCCCTTTGGCCTGCTCTGCTTTGCATCCCCATTTGGGTCATTTTAGGATTCCAAAGGGGCAGTGCAAGAAAACAGAGGGAAGAAATGAATAGAGCTGGTTTAATGTCTTGGCTTAAAAAAAAAAAACAAAACCAAACAAACAAACAAAAAAAACCCCTGCACAGAGTTAGAAAATGGGATAGCAGGACATACTTACAAGGTCTCCAATATCTCTGACAATCTTTGGAAACAAGCAAGCCCTTTTATATTGGAATCTTGTCCATTCTCTCCGCATTTCTAGGTCAAAAGACTGGCTATATGCTTGGATACCAAAATTCAGGAGTGCCCAGCTGACAGCGCAGTACGCCGTGTCACTGGGCACAGGACTAATCTCATGGGTTTACGGATTTCAGGCAGGGAGTAGTTTGTCCTTGAGCAAGGGGCTGACAGTTATAGAAGCCAGCTAGTTTTCTTTCTGAGCGAGCCAGTTAGGGTGAAGGAGTTAGCTTTAAAAACTACACTACAATCAGCTTGTGAGAATTATTAAACCTACCCTCTCCACGATGAACGCAGTTATACCTCGGGAGGCTGGAACAGCATTAATGTCAGTTTTAGCATAAACGATGAGAACATCTGCATCTGGCCCATTGGTGATCCAAAATTTGTTCCCATTCAAAACAAAGTAGTCTCCTAGAAGCAAAGAGCTGCAATCTGTTAGCTCACAACAGACAACAGAGCAATACTTACATCTTCACTCCATTTATTTCAAAACAGGCTTTCAAGGATCCTCTTTATGATCTCCACAAACAGCATGCACAAATCCTTCCCATGTTCAAAAAAACCCATCATTTCCTTCGTTTCCGGAGTCCAAAAACAGTTTAAGGAATGCCTGACAAATTAGGGCGCCTAGCACTGGTTCAATCATACCACCAACCTCCACCACCTTCATCAGAAATCCACTTTTAGACCTTCAACCACCCACCCTGTGACTTCACTACCGTGCTTTATCACACACTGAATCTTCTGGGAGGTAGCACAAGCCTGCAAACATGGCCTGGTATACCCAAGGCTAAGCTCCGTATCTCAGTGGTGTTGGAGGTTAATGTAAGTTTACAGGAGACATTATTTATGCCACTATCTATCCGGGCAGCACATGACAGGCTTTACCTTTCTTATCTGCTTTCAGCTTCATGGACACAACATCAGATCCAGCATTGGGTTCGCTCATTGCTAAGGCTCCAATGTGCTCCCCGCTGATTAGCTGGAAGAAAAGACAAATACAAGGAAGGGAGGGAGAATAGTAGCGTTGTTTCTGTTCCCAATTTAGTCTGCCTTCTTTTTTTTTTTCCTGCACTGAATCTCCACAGTAGCTGTTCTATGCAAGAACTGCGAACGAGAGCTGTTGTTCCTGGTAGCGTCCTAGCAGGGAGCTCCCTTGTGCTGCTCTGCTGAGGGAACAGAACCAAATCACAGTGGGATGAGAAGGATGACTCAACCCACGTCTGAGCTAGCTGAGCACAGCCCCGCTTATAAAACACCATCTCCAGGAAGGTGCCAAAAGAACCATGCAGGCAGCCATATGCCTTTGACAAGCTCCTTGTTCTGCGCCTCAGGACTGCCCTTTTACATAAACAAGGGTTGTCAAACACAAAAGGCCAATGAGGGGGATGAAAAGAGATTGCAAAGTTCTCAGCAATGTTCTCGTAGCCCGGTCCCCCACACTCACACTACAACAGCAGATGGACACCCTCCTTCCGTGCTTGCTCATACCAGGCTCTGGCATAGCTGTTGCTTCCTCTTTGCTATTCCTTTCATCCTGCCCCTTTCCCTTTGCCTTTTTTTTTTCCTCCCTGTGTACTTTTATCTGTTTTCTCCTTCTTTTGATCTCTTATTTTTTTAAGAACAGACTCAATGCTGAAGATACACGTTCAACCCATTCAATCTATCGGTGCATTTCGTCTTCGTGATATGCTCAAAACTAGTTAAGTACCATCAAGTACTGAGTCACAAACCAAGACAAGACAGACCTAAAGTGATGGCACATCTCATTGAAAGGCAGTGAATGATGGCATTAAAATACTCCTGAGCAGCAACGAGGACAACTCAGGGTTACATATTAGCAGGCTGCACAATGCTTTGAAGAAGCGACACTGCACTTTGCATGTGGTTTAAATCAAGTTTCTCGTGCTGATAATTTTGTTTATAATTTCAGTAGCTGGGATTCAGTCTACTAGTTAAGTTTTTCCATGTGTTTAAATACCAAAATCTGTTTAACATGCTTTTGATTCACAAATATCAATGCCCCAAATGACAAAGTTTCAGATGTAGTTAATTAGCATAGGCAAGCCAAGCATTTGGGCAATGAGAAACTGAGAACGTAAAGTAGGAAAGCGGTGAGTTTCATCCAGAAATCTCAAAATGATTTGGGAATTTGGAAGAATATCATCCAGTGTCACTTCAAAGCCTCATTTAGTACCACAGCTCCAGAGAGCTGGATTTTGGTGCCTGCAGGCGCGGACCTCAGCACAGACTGAGGTCAATATGGATTAACAGGACAAAAATTAACAAGCTAGAGAAGGGCAGGTTTGGCAAGTACACTATTTCCTAAAGGCTGGGTGATTGAAATTAGCGAGTGCTTCAAGTCCTACACATTGAGAAAGACACTCATCCTTGTATGCAGCCTTCCTTCCACTTCCCGCCTCTTCCAGCCACATACCTTGGGCAAGTACTTGTTTTTCTGGGCCTCGTTGCCGTTACGCACTAGCTGGTTGATACAAAGGTTTGAGTGGGCCCCATAACTGAGTCCAACAGCTGCTGATGCCCGAGAAATTTCCTCCATCACCAGCACGTGGTCCAGATACCCCAAAGCAGATCCACCATATTCCACTGAAAAGAGAAGAGAAACCTGATGTTAACCACCACGGAGTGTATCACACAAGCACAAGACCCCAGGGTCAGGCTCAGTCTTAAACGAGAGCCAGGAAGCTTACAAGAGAGCTTCTGGCTTTGACTGACACCATCCCTGAGCTGGGCACCTCTGGCTTTCCCCATCCTCTCTGAATTTCAGTTTTCTTATCTTAAACGTACAGTGATGTTACTTCTTCAGCATAATCAATAATTGACTTTTACAGCATAGTTTTAGACATAGAGCATCCATAAGGATACATCTAAAACACGCTACAATTGCACAATAGCAAGTCCTTCTTGTTGACCATCCTTAAGTGCAACCTTAATATTACCACGAAGATTAAATCACAAAGCGGCAACCTGTATTAGGTGAGGGGACAAAGGAAGGCAGGCGAAGTTTGTAAAGTCCACGTGTGTTTGTCATAACAAGGATCCCTAAACAAGTGAGGAATCCTCAAAGTGCTCAAAAAGTGGGGTATTAAAGACTTCTCTATACCCACAACCATGCAGGAGATCGGCATTTGGATAGATGGCTGATTCAGAATGAGAATCATCCATAAATGTAACTGCTCTAATTCAACAGTGGCAAAAAAGTGGATTTCAAGAGAGAATGAAGTGAGACAGAGCAGCACATCCCCTGTAACTGGCAATCCAGCGAGGCACACTGAGCCGAGACTAAAACGGGTGGTAAAGATTAAAGGCATATTGTAGAACAGGGAGAGAGAGAAAGCAGGGAAAAAAAGAGAAGGCTGAGAAATGCATAATGGCCTTGAGCAGCTGACAGCCTATGTAAATATATACATATAGACCTAGGCACACATTTATCCACACACAAATACAGTCACATCCCAAAGTAAAAGCTTTGTTCTACAGGCAAGAAGCAAGTGATTGCACTGCTAGGAGAAGTGAACCAGGAGGACATAAACACCGTGAGGTAGTCAGGGAGGTATCCAGGAGCACTTACTCGTCACCAACGTGGCTGCTGTGAGCAAGCAGCAACAACAGCAAGAGCAAATATCTTTATATATTTGTACACACGTACATTTCTTAACTTTGCTCTTTATAAAATAAATGGAAAATTACATCACACCAACACAGCTTAGTTCTAAAAAGAAAACAAAAAGCACTGTTATTTAAAATGCTGCCTTAAAAGCCGTGATCCACTGGTACCCAAATATGCCATTTAATTGAGCATACGCCCTCATAAGGTTTCACATTATCTTCACATCCTAAATCCCAGTCTCCACCTCCTACAACAAAACCAATGCCAATAAAGAAACTGCACATAGCTATACAATCAAAAATAAGGCAAAAACTTCTGGGCATGGGAGGGTTTGAGAGGTAAATCTTTGAGGAAATCAAAAAGGACAGGACTCATGAGGGGATGGCTTATTTATAGTGTGGGAAACTGCTGTAAGCCTCAGGCACAACATCAAAGAAGAAAGAAGGTAAGAGTGAGAAAAAACAGGAGCAGCAGTAAATTGGGAAGAGTAAAGAGAAAGCAAGCAGAAATACAGACTCTTTCAAGCAGACTCAGCGCCACTGAAAGAAACGCAGAGGCATTATTTCAACGCATTGCTATTCAGCTTGCTTCTGCAGAAGCCTTTGCACGCGCACATCTAGAAACACAGACTTTACGATGGGGAAATAAAGGCCCCATTGGCCGCTTTTCTCCACTAAGGGCTTCTCCTCATTACACTGCGTTAGTGCATTCAGCATGACCACAGCAGCCTCAGTAATCTATAACATTAATCAAAACACTTTTCAACTAACCTGGACAAGGCTGAATAAGATTTACCCTGATTTTTTCTGACTGGTTGGATGTGGTCAGCTCTCCATTAGTTATCACAGCTTTTCAGAACACTGTTTTATACCCTTTAACTTCTCCTATTAGAGATGGATGTTTGTTCTGGGAAACTTTTATCTATAGCTCTCATTCTTCAACACTCGCAGCAAACGCTTATCATATTAGAGAAGCGTAAACATGTTCGAGTTGCATATGTTATCTCTGGAGAAATCATTTCTGCACGGTACTTTTGAATTGTAAAAGGCATTTCCTAATTGTCCAGAAGTCTAACAAGGGAAAAGGATTCTGAGTCAGTGAAGAACAACAAAAGTTGCAAAAGAGTTTTTAAAAACACCAAGATAGGAGCTTCTGGACAAAATGGATGGCATATCACAGAGCAGGTTAGTATGAACCGGAAAGTGTGACTTTAAGTAGTTTCTCTTTCGTTTACCAGCAGAAGGTAAAAGGTGGGAACAGACTTACCAGGAGCTGTGATCCCCAGAACTCCCAGTTCCCCAAGTTTCTTCCAAAACTCCTACAAATACAGAACAAGCACTCAGTCCAGACTCGCAGTCAGGGCATCACCGTAAGAAGTTTTCCCAGGCAGGTCACCAGGAACATCAATTTACTTTATTCTTGTGATATCTCAGAGATGAATACATCGATATGTATACATCCTGCAGCAGCGGCTCCAACTTTTGGACTAAGAACCCAGACAGACTTAAGGACATTAGTTATGCTACACACGAGAGCAGTCTGTTGAATTCAGTGAAAATTCACAACCTGAATTTAATTCTGGAAGGATAGGTGCTAAGACGTAACTCATTGCCCAGTTTAAGGAGAATTTTGATGAATTAAAACCTCCTATTAATTTAAAAACTGCACCTCTAGGCTTTCATCTATCTCTCGCTAAAGATAATTTAGGATGCTATGACTTAAATTTATGCTTGTCTTTTACCTCATGCATCCTTGCCACTGTGCTTTGGCAGCGCTGTGGGGGCCTATCAGCCCATGGTTGCTACAAATAGTGGTTAGCAGAAGTTATCCTCCACTGAAACCCTGGAAAAAACCTAGAAGAGTTGCTACTAGCTGGCAATTTAACTCTTCTAGTACAACAGAAACCGGTACGTAAAGCCAAGGAGGCCTCCTTGGGAGAGATGGTGAAAAGGGAACGTTGCAGCTGGGCAAGCAGAGGTGCTGCCCGCCTCGCAGGGGGCACTGGAGAAGTGACAGAAGGTGACAGCAACAGAGAATTTGTGAACACATGGGACCCGTGAAGCTAAAGGAGCTGAATCCGTAAGGGCTGCTCCCATACATAACCTGTAGGTTTTCAAGACCGCCCAGACACGAGGCACACGTGGGACTGGGCAGCGTGGCTGAGTTTTGCTCAGCTGGACACGTGTGATAGAAAGTTCACTGCCAGAGGACAAGCTGTCCTCCTTGACCGCCAACTCCTCCGTTTGGCTGTCACCCAGATTTACCACTCTGGCGAGTGACAAACACAAGATCCGAGGCACAGAGCCAACAGCTGACTTGAGATGTACACATCAGCCGCATCTGGCACAGGGCATCACAGAGTAAGAGGGAAGCTATGACATCATGCAGTAGCGAAGGATGTCACCCGTGAGGACCACACGCATGCTAGAGGGGTCATCTCTTCGCTGCCGCTTCAGACTGCAGCCTCTCCTCCGCTGCACGATGGACACACAGATGAACATTTGTAACGTGGCCTCAGTGTCCAGCAATAAGAGAGTTATCAGTGAATAGTCTCCAGAGACTTCAAAAAGTATTATTGAACAGCTCTGGATGACATCTGGAGCACCAGACTAAATTTATATACTTAACTTCAAAGCTGTGCCTATATCCCTGAAAATGTCAACATCAGAGCTCTGGGAAATCCTAGCAGATGTTCTGCGCTTTTTAAGTCTTGTGGAGCTTATGAAAACCAATAGTTGGATATCTCATTTTCATCAATCAAACCTGTTGCACAGAATTTGTTGGTTTTATTAGGAAGGCAAGCTTCAGCTCAACAGTCAAACAACTCCACATTTCAGCATTTGCAGACAATATTTTCACAACAAACTCAAACTGTCCAAGAAAGGGTCCTAGCTAGGAGAATACAAAGCATATATTAGAAGCGTAGTCTGAACGGAGCCAAGCTGAAATACCACGATAAGAATCCAAACAAGACCATTAGCAATCCCTTTTTAGTAATTTTTTTTTAATTGGATGCTGGCTGAATTCTGCCCCAGGTTGCTGAAAGTTGCTAACAAAAGATAAAATAAATAAATAAATAAATAAATATAAAAAAATCTCTATGGCTTTCAAGTTTAAAAAGTTAATGCATATGTGCCTGTGGTGTGGACTGGGATTCTTTTCTCGATTAATGTACAGATCAAAGTACAGACAGGCTTTCACTTTCTATTTTAAATGCACACGTGAAATACTTGCCCGCATGCCTTTGAATTCATTTTCCTGGTCAATCTGTTGGGCCTTCGGAGCCAAATGCTCTTGACAGAACTTTGTCATGGTCTGTCTAAGCTGGGAAAAGAGGTGAGGAGAAACATACATTACATCTCATTGGTATATTGTCACCTTCCTCCCTGGGATACTGCCAACGTTCCCCTGCCAGGCAAGTCCAGGATCCCAAACCCAGAAGCACGGAACCACAAGGAAATGGTTCAGGTTACTGGCTGAAAGACCGTATAAAAGGCCCTGTAGGCTTTCAGTGATAAGGTATTGATTACTTAAGTTCCTCTCAGCATTGAACCTCAACAGCCGTACCCCATCACGAGGTAACGCTGCTGCCTGCACTAGGGCTTCAGGGCACGCGTTTCATCAGGACATGTCGAAAGCTGATGAACAACTTATGATGTGTTATCCCCAGCCAGTAGCCTCTTACGGTTTCAAATAATTATATGCAGATGCCTGTAATAAGCATGCATACTAATTAAAATGTGTTGGTGTATCAAACTGGAACTACATTGGCTATCCTACTATTTTCCACAGAGGGAAAAATTGACAAAGTTAGGTGTCCTCATTGATCCAAGTGTTAAAAAAATCTCAAAATTTTTTTCTAAACTTTAAAATCTGAATACTTGCACACATATATTCTGCAGAACTCTATAGGCATGCTAAAAAATTTTATATAATACCTTTTTAAGTGTCTTTAGTATGAAGATTTAAAAACTTTGTCTAGATATTATGGTAGAGCTTAACAATCTCATTTTTCGTTTTGGCTCTTTATTCCCACAAATTAATGCTGGTGAAGGAACATCTTAGAAGCTGAACGCCTCTGCAGAAGGGGCAGAGGGAACAAACCAAAACATGCCCACACCCCTCTGCCTTTCTCTCAACCCCACAACCACAGCATCTGTTTTTTCACCATTAAGAAGATGCGTTAGTTTCCATGGCCACCCTGACCTTGGATTCCAGTACCACTGAACAAGCTTTCCCACCACCACCAGATTTAAAAACTTAAAAAAACCCAAGACACGTTAGATATGTTTCCATTGTGACAAAGTTGACAGCAGTAAACTCGAGCATAAAGCTTAAAAGAAAAAAAATGTCTAAAGCCATAATAATAATAATAAAATAATCAATTAGAGACTGAGGGATAGACTCAGACAGGCATCCCTGATACTCTAAGCCAGTTTATAAGTTACAGTGCTCCTAATTCACAGCTTAACTAACATTACTGAAGATGTCATGATTTTTTTTTTTAGCTTTTCCACCAGACAGAGAAGAACTACAAGACTATTCTTCTCCTTTTACACTGCTGAATATAAAAGCACAAAGAAACATCAAGTTAATTCAAGCTCGTAAGGCTATAAACTGTGAACACAAACTTGGCAAAGAATAATTCTGTAGTACAGAAGAAGCAAGAATAAGTTTATTTTGTACATCTGTATGCTTGCACTGTCACAATTATCTAGACAGTAAGGCTGTGGCTCCAGTCCCGAGAAGCACCGAGTTTCCTGGGCAGAGCCTGTCCAGACCAACCCCTCGACTCCCTGCCCAGGGGCAGCAGGGAGTAAGAGCTCTGATGGCTAGCACCAGCTGCTGTCGGACACCGGAGAGAACAGTAAAGCTAAAGATTTAGGATAATAATTCTTAAGTCCCCCACTGGGCAAGGGAACCAGCTGGGAGAGCCCCAACA
>VXBL01001626.1:324176-350022 GCA_013400195.1 Aramus guarauna
CTTCTTTTGAGAGGGCTTGACGAGACCCAACCAATTTGTTTCTTTGGTGATCCTATTTCTGATCGTTATTTCTGATCCAACAGGCCCAAGGTGCACGCAGAGGACGGTTTTTTACGCAATGCTTCGTCGTCCGGTGCTTTACCGTGAAGAGACGCCTTCCCCAGCCGAGGAAAAGCCAGAGCAAGGCGGGACCGCCTCTGGCCGGGCACGGCGGACACGTGGCCGGGGCGCGCCCTCGCCGAAGGGGCCGGACCGCGCCCCCGCAGCGCGGTCCGGGGAAGGAACAACGCGTGTCCGCGTCCTCCCGGTACGTTTAATGGGTTAAAAAGCACCCAGAGTCACAACACGGTGCCCGACTGAAACAGCGCGAGGCGAGGGGGGCCAGGGACCAGCAACAAGAGCAGCCAGCCACCCGTCCCGTTCCTACCCCACAGAGAGCAGCAACCTGCTCATCACAACATAAGAACTAGCTTTGCAAAATAGAGACCACTGAGCTAAGAGTAAAACATAAAAAAAAAGTGTACAGTCCGTCCCTGTGCCTCACATAGCCAGGAGCAGCTCCAACTCATCAAGTATTGCTGAGCATTCCTTAATTTCTGCTTCAAAGGAGGAATGCTTCTCCATGGACTGGCGTTGCTCCTCTTCTGCCGATTTCCACTTAGCCATCGCCGTCTGTGTAGAAAAGTCAGCGTACACATTTTACTAACACCAAAGTACTGAGGAGCAAAGCCAAGTTCTAAAGCATCTGAACTCTTCAGCGGGGTCCTGCCTGCCTCGACTGGGATGTCTTTTACCTGTGTTCCTTGAGGAAAACAGCAATTTATCTGTGACCAGAATTGAGGAAGTCTTACGTAACAGCCATTTTATTAATTAGCTCTTAAGCTTCTTACAAAGAACTGTAATTGAATTACTATTTTGATCAATATATTGACAGTATTATTGAAGCTGCTTGTGCTTGCATACTGCTCTCAGAGAGACTACCTGAGGTCACTGGGCTGCACCAGTCACCAAGTTAGACCAAGCATTCCGAGTTCCAGTGTGACAGCCAGACTGGTGGATCAGTGCTCAGCCGGTGGTGCTGACAGCCACCTGCAACACAGCCTGGAAAACTCTCTGAGGAGAGGAGCTGGTCTAAGCAGCAGTTTTGGCAAGATAGTTAATTTTCTTCCTAGTAGCCGTTATAGTGCTGTGTTTTGGATTTAGGATGAGAGCAATGGTGACAACACAGTGATTGTTTTAGTTGTTGCTGGGTAAGCACAGCCAGGACAGCTGACCCAGGCTGGCCAAAGGGACATTCCCTGCCACGTCACATCGTGCTCCAGATATAACGGGGGAAGCTGGCCAGGAGGCAGATTCACTGCTCAGAAATGGACTGGGCACCAGGATTGGTTTTTTCCTTCCACATGTGGTGAGCAATTGCATTTGTGCATCATTTGTTTTATCATCATCATCATTATTCCCTTCCTTTGTTATCCTATTAAACTTTCTTCATCTCAACCCACAAGTTTTTCCTCATTCTCCTCCCCATCCCCTTAGGGAGGATGTGAGTGAGCGGCTGCTGGTGTGTAGCTGCCAGCCGGGGCAAAACCACAACACAGACAGCTCTGTTTCCAGTACTGACATCCATCTTCACTGTGGAACTGATTCAGTGTAACTTGGAAGCTATCAGTCATTATATCACTTTCACTTTCTACCTTGTTACAAGTTCAAGTGCATATAATTTACCTTGAAATGACCGAAATGAGAATTAACATTGCTCCACCATAACCTTTGCTTTAAGCCCTCTATTTAGAAGGGGAGCGACACATACAGTTTCCTTAACGCACGCATATTTATAACAGAAGAGGAATACTGCAGGCTTTCACTGTCTAGCTCATTTGGAGAACAGAGCAGGATTGGGAGGAGAAAAATAACTTTCAGAATCTCCCTCAGCACCAGGCACTCGTTACTCAACACTTGGTTGAGTCAAAGTCACAGTCTTACCTGAAGCATCTCCTTTTCTTTTGCAGCTGTTTGATTAAATAGCCTCAATTCTTCTATGAGCTTCTCAGTTAACAGCTGAAGACCCAAAAGGAAAATAGTTTAATACAATGCAAGTAAATACAAGTCTCAGCAGCTGTTTCCACCACATCAGTAGAAAAGGGCAGTAGCACACAGACCACTCAAAGCCCGTTGAACTCCTATTGCTTTCAAAATTGTCTTACCATTGTTTGCTTCTGGCACTCTTGTGTCTTTTCCTCCTCCTCCAAAATGTTGCTACCTGTAACTAATTCATGAGATGTATTAGCAAACCTCTGCTATACAGATAACTTTGCTTGTAGGAACTAACAACTTTTCAGAGTAAATTTCTACAGCAAGAAAGACTAAATGATTTTCAAAGTTTATCAAGGACAGGGCCTAATAGAGGAAGCAGATTTTTCTCTTAAGCTAGGAAAAAAAATAAAAAAATCACCGGGAGATACAGCAGGATTTCCTTAGCAAGGAAGCAGAATCCAAATGTCATATGAACAGTCACATCATGGGAAAAAAAACCCTGTTCCAAAGAATGAGTACTAGAACAGTATGTGAAATGCATAGTCCTTACCAGGATCAATGTTCCTGCTTTCCAAAATCACCATGCAAGTCTCCTGAAATTTCTTCAGTTTCTCAACTTCTTGTACCAGGCCTTCATTCTCCTCCTTTAACTCCTTTATAGTGCCCTGCCATTAACACAGGTTGTAAGTGAATCAAATTTCCAAGGAGATTTTCTTCTCATTAGTCAGTAATACCGAGTGTAATGCTAATGGCTTAGCAAGCGCTCCACTAGCACCAAGAATCAAATCTTGTCCTTCCATCTCTACTGCCACAGCCAATGAGTCTGTTACAGATCCTTACTCCTGCTTCTTGACAGGATTAATACATTTATCACATCCACATGTCATAGCAATTACTAGAAAAAAAAAAAATCGATCATAGAGATAAATTCCTTTTAGGCAATCCTAGCATGTATTTTCTTGTGCTCCCTCTCATATATATGAATAATTCAAGAGTTTGATGCATTGCAGAGCATATAAACATCGGGAGGAAAAGGGCATCTTAGAATCTTTAAGCCACAGCATTATTCCCTACACACTTCAGATATTACCAGGCAATCCGATAAGCTGATCAACCTGACAAATTGAATGCAATTCTCCAAGAGAATCAATAAGCACGTGGATTAGGGTGATCCAGCTGATCATGTCAGAAGCTTTTTGAACGTTTCATTGGAGGTCTCAAAGGCTCTTAAAGAAATCAAACTGAGATAAGAGGAATGATCATCTCAGAGATTAGTGACTGCTTGAGAACTAGGAAGTAAAGTGAGCTTTTACAACTGGAGGTTACCAGCAGGGTCTCTTGTACATGACATACCGTGCCAAGTGTGTCCTAGAGTGATCTGTAAGAGGTAGTGAATAACGAGGTGCCAATTCTGAAACTCAACTTGATTCAAGAAAGTCAAATCTGTTTGAAACAGAATCCACTGAACAGTCCCAGCTCTCTCAGCCTTTCCTCCAGTCTCTTAATCATCTTAGTGGCCCTTTACTGGACTCTCTCCAGTATGTCTGTCTCTCTTGTACCAGGAGCCCCCAACAGGACACAATACTCCAAGTTTGGCCTCACCAGTGCTGAGCAGACAGGAAAATCTTGCAGAAGAATACAAAGACACTAAGAGATTAGGCAACAATATGACACAGTAGCACATGAAGAAACGTAAGCTTATATAAACTGAGCTCTGTGTTAAATACTCAGAAGAGAATGAGGTCACTGTCCCTCAAACTTAGCGCACAGCGGCGACCAAAATCCAAATAAAGTGTTCCTCATTACTAAAATGAGACCATGCATATTCCTGAACCCATATCTTTGATGATGTACATACTTTCACTGCACACTACGTGATGGGTTAACAAAGCTAGGAGAGATTGGGTAAAAGGAGCAAGGAAATTGGATAGCTTATCTACCGTATGTTCAGAGCTACAGAAGAAAAAGAATTAATAGACCTCAAACCATCAGTGGCAAGTGATTATTTACAGTTTCTCTTGATGTAGCTAGGAAGCATCTGGCAATATCAAGGCTGTTTTAATAAAATTGCATGTGAATGTATAGATGTGAACTTGAAACGGTCTCCCTCAATGAGCTTAAAATGGAATTAGATCTCTGATGACTATTTAAGAGTGAACCGGATGCATTATCCATCCAAATCCATCTGCAGCTCTGCTGATTTCCAGGTTCTAGCAGATATCACGGGGTCAGAGGAGAAAACCCAGCCCACCCAAACTCTACTGACCTATCAGACTCAATTCTTTGATCTGACCCTGTAGGGATCAAAATACAAGAATTACTCAATGATTCACACCCCACCTCTTTCCTTACCTGTGCTCCTGTTAGTCTGGAGTGTAGCTGCTGTTTGGCTGTTTCCAACAGCTGATTCTTGGTCTTCAGCTCTGCTTCTAGTTTGTATCTGTTGAGAGGTCTGTAGAGTCAAACATCAAATATTTAGGGGAAAAAAAATATCAGTATTACACACCTCCTCTTTTACTTCCACAAACACACCCTTTTTTGAAGCATTTGCTCTTGTTTCTGACCAAAAACTTTGATCAGCAAACTTGGCCAGCAAGCTGTACATGGGTGAGAGCTCATCATAACCCTCCAAGAGGGAACATTACTGCATGAGGGCAACTAATAGAAATTTGAGGAAACGTACCCTCTCGTAGCTGTCTTCTTTGAAGGCGGTTCCACTTTCTTGGCAGATTTAGGCAACCTTAGAACAGGGGTAAAATACAATTACTAGAAGACCACTGCATTCTTGCAGATTACCAAGTCTGTTAGTTTGACAAAATCTGCAAAATGCTAAGCCATCTTTAGGACACTTGCCAAGTAATAAATCCATTGATATTTTACTTTCATTTACCCTTGGTTTGTAGCTTTGAAGACACCATCTGCTGGAACGTTTGAGCTGAAGTTAAAATTGGGATCTTTGTTGAACTCTAGATCTGCTGTTTTGCTGATGCATTGTTTCTTTGAAGGAAAAGCCGTTTGCATTTCTGCAAGAAAAAAGACAACAACAGAAACACTACAGTCTGCAAATGATCGCCATAATGCACAGAACTACTGGATCTCTTAAGTGTTCAATTTGAGGTAAATCACAATTAAGTCTGGCTAGAATGGAGACTTCAAGATAGTAACAACTAAGGGCAGTCTTCAAACTTTACCCAGGATTAAGGGTCCAGAAGAAGCCATGGATAGCTTAGATGGTAGGCAGTGTTAAAACACAGTTACCAGGCTAGCACTAACGAAAGAAAGTTTGAAAGTGATAATACAGGCACTGTAATAACGGAGGTCTCAACATGAAGCGGACAGTATGCCACAGGGTTCCAAGCAAAGCTGTTCAGCACTGGAAGCAAAACAAATACAGCCCACTTGAAACTCTCAGTTAAGAGAGCTGCGTATTTCAATTCACTGTGAGTAGATACACTTCTAAAATAAAACTACAGATAACTTGCTTTCTACATGAAGTTTATTTGGCTTTAAACCACAGCTGCTCAAGTATATAAAGCTTTGTTCATATAGCGGGTTTAGGAAGCTTTTCTTTTTCCCTGCCCAAATTAAGCATTTGTCAGACAACATACCCATAAGCACATTTCTACTGGAGTAACACCACAGTTCCCACCGATACAGACTAGCTCCCCGGTTTCTAACGCCAAGCCCGGGTGCCTCGCATTGCCACAGCGCGGTAGGCAGCGCCAAAGGGCTTCTAGAAGGGGGAGCCCCGAAGGGAAGCACCTTCGGCCTCCCAGGGCCGCCGCAGGCCACACGCACCCCTTAGGCCCAGCACCAGGCCCGAGCCGTGATGCGGCCAGCAACCGCCCGCCCCGCTGCCAGGTGCGCGCTTAGCAAAGCCAGGCTTCACCCAAGCCTTACGCAGCCACAAAACGCTTGAATAAAGCCCGTAGTTAGACCCCGCGCCGGCCGCCACAGAGCAAGGCAGTACTGGAGCTCCCTAACAGACACCGCTCCCCGCCCTCCCGTCCCGGCCCAACCCGGACACCAGCCCCTCCGCCCCACGGAGGAGCGGAGCAGGGCAAGGCTGGCTGGCCCGCTCCTCCCTCCCGGAGAGGGTACGCACCCGCGGGCGGGCCGGCGCGGTGGAGCGCGGTGTAGACGGGGATGCGGGAGAGCTCCCCCTCCATGGCGGCCGCGCGCCCCCTCAGCCGCCGTTTGAATCGAACCCGCCGCCAAACGGCTGCGACGCTGCGCGCATGCGCACAAGCGCACCTCCGGCCGCGCACTGGCCCCGCCCCGGCGCAGTGCGCGCGGCGTTTTTCTCCCTTCGCCTTTCCCTCAGAGAAGGTGTCCGGGCGCGGCGGGTCCCCGGGCGGGTTTGGCACTGCGTCCCCTCGCTCAGGGCAGCTGGCCGGCGGCCGGGAGGGCCTTCCCTGCCTTCCCTGCCTTCCCTGCCTCCTGCTGCCTCGCCCAGGGGCTTGGGCACTGCAGGCTCGGAGGTGGCCTGCTGGGGGGGACACACTCCCTGCTGTGTGCCCTTGGGGCGCCGGGGCTGCCGCTTGCGTTTGAGGCGGCTAGAACAGCCCTTGCATACTGCAAGGGGAAAGGAGGCTTTTGTATAAAATATTTCCCGGCTTTATTAGCAGTGTTTACCAACACAGTTTTCGCAACGGGTGAGAAGTCCCTCCGAAATACGGCGGCAGCAGCTCCAGGGAGCATTAGGATTTCAGGCACCGTTAGCTCACGGCCCTTGGCGTTTCGTGACCTGAACACCCAGTATGAGACCTGCACCATGGCAATGCAAAACTGAAATAAAACGTTATATAGTTCAAGCATTGTCAATTAGCCTTAAAAGAGCATATTCCTAATCAACATCAGACTTGTGGCCTGTCACCCACGGAGCAGGGAAAACTGCGGGTGTCGGAAGGAGCAAATCTCATTAAGATGTATGCTTTCCTTTTGCTGATTATATTGGAAAATATATTAGGCACTGAAAAGATGAAGAAAATGAACCATGGTGTTCTTTCTCGGTGAAAATGAAGCATCACTCAGATTTAGGAAAGTTTGTCATAAGCATTTATTTTACGTCAACTTGTATAGAGAATGTTTTCTCTTTTTCAACAGATAAAGGCAAGGAAGTGTTTGTTTTCCTGTTCGGTAGAGAAAAAAAACCCACATAAAATTCAAGATTCACCAGATACACAGATTTAAAAAAGTGACATGTTTGTGGGGAATGCCTTGAGTGGAAACAAGCTCTGAAGACGACACACAAAGCACCCGAGTGACTGCGGGGACAGGGGCACTTCTCCCAAAGGGGAAATCTCACACTGAAAATCTTTGGCAGTACTGGAATTTCTTCTGATAAACTGAAATTGTTACAGAAAATGGGTTTGGGCCAGATTCTGCAGCCTCCTCCATAACCAGTAAGAGACTGTTATCAACTCAAAAGTCTCCATGAGGTTATTTTTTTACTATCTGGACTATTTTTATGACATCTGTGAACCTGCACTTCACATGGAGCAGTTTCTGATTCAGTAGAAAATGAAAGACTTAATTTTTTTTATTAACAATACACACTTCACTTGGTACCTAGATTTTCAATAGTTGTGGGTTTGGGGGTTGGATTTTTTTTTTTTTTTTACATGAGCTCTTTGTTGTTAAATATCTGGGGAAGAGTCACCTCATTATTTCTCTCCTACATGACCTTGACAAGAAAACAAAATCTAATCACCTTGTAGGAAATGACAGAACAGGTTTACTGAATAAGTTTTGCAGTACAGCTGTGAATATGGCACCAGACACTGGAAGGTCGAAGGGCTTGTACTCCGTCAAGATTCATCTCACATCCTCTCACTAGGATCAGAATTGCTGGTTCTGTAAAAACACGGGTATTCGCACAGCTGAAATACTAAGAAATAGTCTCAGCTCTAGGAGAGGTGGGAGGAAAAAACTGATATTTACAGCTCCAAGGAGATTTCGGCTTCCCCTTTCCCTAGCAGTACAGTTTTGTTTTCTGCAAGGTTTCAACTGTTGTAACCAGAACTTTGTGCGCTAGATCGTTTGATCCAAACATCAGGCATGTCTGGTTGGCTGTTCGGTAACACCACTGGACCTTCGCTCCCTAATCCAAATCGATTTTTCCATGAAGAGCTGTTCTGCTGCGATGCTGCTGGAGAGATATCAAAGACAGTCTCCCTCAGGTCCAGCCGCAGGGTATCTCTCTTCCCGTTCAAGTAACCTCTCTCTGTTTGACTGTACGAATCAGACAGCTCTAAGACATCAGGACAGGAACTGGCTGATTCAGCAAGCTTTAGGCCTTGCTCAAAATCACTAATCGACGTCTCACTGGAGATGTTGAGCATGTCAAAAGAGCTGCCAAGAGAACAAAGGCATCTGTGAATTTTGTAGATGTCAGCAGCAGGGAGGTGGCTGTTGTCTGAGGTATAATCTAACTGCTGCTGGGCAGTGTCGCTGGAGCACTGTGATTTATTGAGCTGCCCTTCCTCTGTCATGCCAGCTGGCTGGATATGGTCCAGCCCAGACCCATCCCAAGCTTTCGGACCGTACTTTCGACATCGACAATCTCGGCAGAGTCTCTCTCTGTGAATTTCTGCTCCTGAGCTGCTGTGCTTGTACGGAGAGGAAGTTTGCAGAGCAGGACATTGGCACAGGCCAACCTGCTGGTCTCCAAGGGTCTCCTGCAGAGTCTGTCTCTCTCTTTCAAGGGAGGGGTGCATTCCTAGTCTGGGGCATCTGTTTTCTTCAACTTGTGTGTCTTCAGAGAGAACTGATGGCCGGTTGGACAGCTTGCTTGTGGAAGTGCTGTTGTCAAAGCTGTCGCTGAGTTTTCGGGACAAGGGCTGGAGCTCGTATTGCTCGTTTGCCGTGTTGGACTCCTGGACCTTCCGCAACCGGTTTTGCTTCTCGTTCCCCCCACAGGCAAAGCTTCCATTCAGCCCAGAGTCATCAGAATAGTCTTTCATGGTGTGGGCACAAGGCCAAAGGATCTGCCCACAGTTCTTCTCTGGGCCGAAGAAGCAGCACAGTGACTGGAAGAAGAAGCTGGCAAACCCACAGCTGATACACTTGATCATCATGATGAATATCCCCAACTTCCTGTATGCCAGGACCGTCGCGGGCAACATAATGACCCCTGCAGAGAAGAGAGCTGACGCTGCCATGGCTGTGGCACAGCTCATCTGCTTCAGGGAGAAGGCCACTCGGCTCAGGCGGTCAGAATGGGGGCACAGATGATAGGAGATGCAGTAGTTGACGGTAAAGTCAACAGAGAGACCCACTGCAGCTGAAATGAAGAGAGACTCCACTGCATTGAGCTGCCACTCCAAGAGGACCAAAAGGCCAATGGTTACCAGGACAGCGCCCGCGATGGCAGTAACAGAGAAAACGCTAAGGAGAACATTCCAGGTCGTGAGCAGCAGCACCACGAAGGATATGGCTATGGAAAGCCCCATGACCACCATTGTTTCTGTGCTGAGACTATGCTGGAGGTTGTATAGCTCTAGTTTACTGGTAAACCAGCCATTCTGAAGCCCCACGGGGGCAGTTTTCATTTCCTCTGTTACCCAGAGGTTGATTTCCTCATAGAATTGTTTGGCTTTGCTGTAGTTGAAGCTATAGTGATAAATAGTTTGAAACTGCAGCACTAAGGCAGCGAGATTTCCCTCCCCATCAAACCTGAGGCCCAGATCGTACATTTCTGCCTCTTCCCTGCTCTGTTCCAGGAGCATCATTTTGATGCAGTGTAGGAAGACTTCGCTTCCATAAGGGAAAGAGAACTGGTTACAGCAAAGATTGAAGCTGTGGTCTCGCTGGGAGCACTGGCGACTGTCCATCCACCTGAGGAAGTCCTCCATGAAGCACACAGTAGATTTCTGCTCTGCGTCAGGGTAATAGAAAGTTTTGTTCTTCACTTTTTGGCAGAATTCGAGGAGCCACTTCTGGGCATCGGGGTTTTGGATTGTGAAGGTGACGTCTGTCACTAGGGTTCCATTGCTTTTTGGATTGAAATGGTCCCCGTTATCCACAGGCAGAATGCCCCATACTATCGTGACAGGCATACGCTGCCCTTCTCCATGCTCCAGCCTCTCAAACATGAACTGGTGGCAGTACTCGGAATCATACCTCTCAAAGGGGTGGCTCAGTCTAAACACCTGGACAGATGATGTCTCGAGAGTCGGGAGTTTGAGTTTGGGGTTGGAACAGGAGATGTAGGCACCTCCTATCGCTAAGGCAGCAAACCAGCAGATCCAAATGTACCGAAACTTGATGACCCCACAAGGCAGAAGCTTTTCAAATAGCAGCTTAGAGGTTTCAGATAGCGTGTTCTGGAGACCCCTGAGAATGTAATGGAGGGAGAGAGCGACTCTCTTCTGGCCGCTGTTGTTCCAGTAGTCTTCTGGCTTGTAAATGCAGGTCGTTGCTATGTAGCGCTCATACAGCACAGCCGAAGAAGGAAGCCAAGTCATCATGAATACCAGACTCACCAGCACAGAGGTGCCCATGTAAATAGCGAAGCAGCGGATGGCTATTATATTGCTAATGTAGCTGGCATAGAAGGCAGCACCTGTTGTGAAGCAAGATGCCAGCATGAGATATGCAAAGTGGTGCATGGTTTGACTCACCCACTGAGAGAGCCCAGCGGAAGGGTTCTGGCTCTTGCTGAGGTTCCAGAGGTCGAAGAAGACAAAGGTGTGGTTGGCACAAATGCTGCTGAGGATGACGACTGCTGTCAGGTTTACAAAAGGGAAATAGGTGAATCTGAAGGCCACCTTGTACAAGAAGTAGGAGATCATTAAAGAACTGACAACAGCAAGCAGGACCATCAAGGTAATAAAGACTGAGCGTAAATAGAAAGAAATGCTTAGAAAAATAGCTAATATTGCCAGGACTGGATACTTGGTATCCAGTAAAAGATAGTGCTGGAATAATTTCTGTTTAAGGCCCAGGTCCATTCCAGTGATAGATGTATAGTTATCAAAGAGATTCCAGGATTCAAGATTGTCTAAGTAGATCCCCATCATAGATGCACCTTTCCTTGTAGGCAAAAAGAGCAGGCTGTATTTGAGAGATGGCACTTGGTACTCCATTGTCTGGGGACTCAGGAAGTCTCTGTCGACCAAGAAGTGAAGTAGCTGGTAGATGGCATTGAAGCGGGTACATTTTTCTGGGACCTTGGCACACTGCGAGTGTTTCTGTCTCACAGTCTCAGGACCTATGCATGACGGAGTGAGGATACCTTTGTGGTAGTCTGGAGCACAGGCACGAAGGAGGGCCAGGGTATGGGAGATGTCTCCTTGGGTTATCTCCAGACAAGAAGACCTGTTGTACAGGACAGCAATGTAGTTCCCCAGAGACCAGCTTGGGCAGCATTCGTTGGCTTCGGTACGTTGGCAGAGGTCTCTAAAATGAATATGTGAGCGTATCTGAAAAACACGAGGGAGTGTCACATCAGACCCTCTCTGCACACTTTGTCTTGCAGCCCCATAGTGTCCCTTGCTCCTTGCAGGAGCACTCCCCTCCAGGCGTACAAGCCGTGGCTCGCCATCCTCCCAATGACAAGTTGCAAATACTAAAGCTATTGAAATGAGCTAGCCTTTTGCAAAAATTAAACCCTGCCCATTATTTTTATGTTATAACCTCTGATTTGAAAATTTGGATCCTATGGCAAACACAGCTAATCCAATTAAACTTCCCACTTGCAAAACTTGCTGTCACAGTCTCCAAGATGATAGCTCCATTTTGGTAATTAGGTTCTGCTGCCCAAAATTCTCAGTGGCTTCTCATGGACACCTTTGGCTTCTGGACCAAGCGTCCGTTTATTCTTGTTTAATGGCAGCTGCTACTTTGCAGCTGGACTTTAGTGACAGGTGGAATCGTCCGTGTATTGCTAAGTAGGTGAAATGCTTTGGGGTCCTCTAGGCTGAAACCTGTTCTGTAGCTTATGTTATTTTTGTCTGGCTGCCTTTCAGCTAAAGATTAAAGATTACAGCAGTCAGAAAAGAGACAGCATGTATATATGTTCTTCCTGACATTACTAACCTTGTCTTGTTCAATTTGACACATGGACTGAATAGCTTGCAAGTTCCATAAGCTCCCAGCAGTTGTGGACATAAATACCAGCTGGGAATAGCTCTTTTCTGAAATAAAGAAGAAGGAAAAAAAAAATGAAAAAAAAGGATTAGGTAATGAAGATGAATCAACCAGAGTGTTTGGAGTAGACTCTCTGTGCATAGAAAAAAATAAAATCTTGCTGTCTATATGACTGCTATGGAGGACTCCCTGAAGGGAAGCAGGTCACAAAGACAGTAGCTTGTAGTGAGTGGTAGCATCTACCTTGTGTGATCTAACCTCTGCTCCTGGCCCATCTGTCAGCAGCAGGAGAGCAATGTTGGGGCATTTTCAAAATACACTCTCCATGCTGTCAGCATGCTTTTAGTGAGTGTTGGCATCTGGTTCTGCACCCCTGTTACACGCGAGGGGCTTGAGTTCAGCCAGAAACTCCCAAGGACCCGTGGGTTTGGTGTGTGACTGGTTTCAGAGGTGGAGAAGAGGCAGAGAAGGGAGTGAAAATATCGGCACACTGTTCCTCTTTTTTCTACTTGCTCGTGTCCATTTTGGGACAAATTTTGGGTGTCTTGGAGTTTTCCTCTTTTTTCTCTCCAATTTTTACTGCCACTTAGATTTTTCAAGAAGAACATAAGGAACAGAGAGGGAGTGGGGCATACGCCATTTTTTCAGTGTTCACTTTTGTTATGGCGAAATGGTGAAAACATGAGTCCTTTTACTGGTGCTTTTAAAGGATATTTCTAAAGGGCAGAAAGAAGTATGGCAAAAATTTAAGGAGAAACAACTCTTCTCCAGAATTTCAGAACAAGCCTTTTCGAACCACTCAGTTATAAAGTGCTGGAAGATCACTGTCCAAAAGGTGGCTTACGTTTCGCAGGGTGGTATTGTATGCACTGCTTTCTTAGAGCACTTTCAGATAATTTACCTGTGTCCTAAACCACCTTGGCAATTCTGTACGCTGTTGAGTTCTGGGTGTGTAATACTTACTACCCCATCAAGATTTCACTCACCTGGGGGACCACAAAAGAAACCATCCGCTCTGTAGATTTGTTCCACCATTCTCCGTGTCCTCGCTTCTTGTTCTCCCTGAGCAGCCTTCTGTCCTCTGCTAGTGCCAATGCCATCATAGCTAGCAAGAGATCAGATTATTTGTGTAACTAGAGATGATCTGGCTATGAGTTACCGTTCACTGACAAGGCTCTGGTGCCACAGAGAACACTGCTGCAACAATAGGAGTCGTCATAGTCTTGAAAGAGCATTGCTTGGGTGGGAGCTTTTCAGTATTGGGTTGGCTGTGCACCTTTGTAGGGATCTTCATGAGACTAAGTGAGAACTGCATCCCCCTGTGCAGACACGCCGAGTCCCCTCTGCAGTCTCTTAAAGGTAAACAGTGAAGTAAATGAATGAAGGGTTTAGGGCCTAATTCCTGGTTTCCAGAACAGGGAGCCCAAGGCCATTGCAGGCAAACAGACTAAACTCTCCAGTGCCTTGGTCACTCTTAAGCATAGCATATGTGTTGTAATTCACATATATATCTTGAAACATTGAATCTATAACTTTACAGACAACATCTTCCTCAACTCCCCCAAACCAAACTCAAATACCTTTTCTTCTCAGCATAAGGAGAAAGAGAAAAGGTCTTCTTGTAGCCTGTATGGCTCTCCACATTCCTCCACACAACGAGCTTTCTGCCAATGTCAGTGTCTCGCGGCTCGAAACCCTGCAGCCAAGCAAAAGGGTTTTGTCATCAGCTTGCATTTCAGTTTAGCTTAGCTTTCCTTAATCCTCCTCCTAGACACAGAAAATATATGAGATTATCACTGCATCTTGGAGAGATACACAAATTGAATTTTCCTTGGAAATACTGCATCCCAGAGCTGACAGAAAAAATTATTTCTCCTTTCTTTCCTTTTTGGGTAAGGATGGCTACAATTCTCTCTCCGTGACCTCATAAGACTCTTCTCTTCAAGTAAAATGGTCACTTACAGAAATGAGAGTAAGTTTCCTCGTCCTGGACAAACTTTCATCCACTCTTATTGTCTCAGGATTCTTCCATTAACAAGAGACAGGGATGACTTCAGAAAACATGGGATCCTGCATGGAAAACAGCCCCCTGTGCAGCAGTGCTCAGAACAGGGCAGTCCCTCCATTTCAAGAGCCTTGCTCACGCACAGACTGTAGGATCCAGAGCCAGATCCTCCACCCAGCCTAGTCCTTTTGGGCAACCCCAGCCTTCCAGCAGTGGAAGGGGAGCAAAAGGAGTGATCTGGGTTTGTGCTGGCAGTGCCTGCACACCAGGCTGAGGGCACTAGTGCGAGCTGGCATAGGCTGTGTGTGCTCTTTCCCTGGTGTCAAAGGAACAGCAAATACTGTGCATTACTCTGACACTTCATGTTCACCCAGAAGGAACCTTGCTTTGGTTGCACGCTGTGAAGATGTGGGTTAAGGACAGCAGATCACTGATAAAAATGGTAATTTTTTCTACTGGCTTTAATGTCCTCCTTGATTTACTGTCCTGCCTCGCTGCCTCTATCTGCAGAGAAGGAAGGCAGCACAGGCTCGTTTTATATGGCAGAAAGAATATATCAGTGGTTGGCCTGTGGATTTTCCTTATGTTCATGTTGACGTATCGTCTGTAGGAACTTACCATTAAAGGTTCTGAAAAGTCAGGCAAATTTCCAACAAGCAGGCCAGCTAAAGTGCAAACCACAGCCGTCACTGAACACAGCACCAGGACGGCTATGGGCCACTCCGCGATCATTTGAGAGTAACTGGAATCAACAGGAGAAGAAAAAATGCAGCTGTTAAGGCACTTCTGCTATTAGCCTGAAACCTGCTGTTGAACCAATGTACTGTTAGTGAAAGGAACTAAAAGAATTAAGGCTTTCTGGTTTGAGTGTTTATTTATTGAAAACCTTGGAGGCTCCAGTATAGCTCTTAATGAACATATTATACCTCCAACTGGATGTTTGCAGGCAATTCTAATTAACTCGGGTAATTACATTTTGCCTCCTTAAATTTTCCTGCTTTTTCAATCAGAAATAATAAAAGCCAGACTCTTGCATCCTAGGGCAAAATGAAGCTTTAAATATTTAACTTAAAAAATTGCATTTAAAAAGAGCTGCTTCCCTTTTTTCCCCTCGTTGTGCAATCTAAGCTGCCTAACAGTCTGGCCTGCAGATTTTCACCCTGTGGACCCTGAGAAGTCTTTGGGCTATTCTGAAGGGTCCCCTAAAGACAACTAACAAGTAAGTCCATTGTCATTGATCTAAATTCACTCACTATATAGGGGCCTGCCTTACTGTTGGGAAATGAATGGACATGTGCACAGCAAAAAAAGGGGAAAACCAGTAACCGATGTTAGGACTGCCAGCAGCATTCTTGGAGCAGACAAATGGCTTCTGCACCCGCAGGATGAGTGAATCTCACCCTGATCTCAGCCTCAAAACCAAACGCTGAACCTACAGCAAGAGCATCTGCAAATGCAGCAGACCAGTTTTCCTTCAGGGTTTGGAGAACACCTGCAAGCCCCCGGGCCAGGGCTACGCCTGGAATACGTATCAGTGTGGTATGGTGGCACACACGTGTTTAATGACATTTCTATACAAACAAAAGCCTTCCAGAGAAGCAGCTCACTCTGGCCAAAAGTATTTTTGCCAGTTACTTTTGTTCTTAAAAGCTGGTCTAAATCCAAGTTCTATTTTTCTTTTGGACAACCTGTGTCTCCCATAGGATGATCTATTAAAGTTCCTATTCCACAATTTTTTACCAGTGCAGGTTGTACTGCATCAAGATTTTTGTCTTCCTCAAAAATATCTGTTGAGATATAAGATATTGGAAGGGGTTCCTGCTCTGGTTTGGCAGGTTCTAGGTAGTTCTTCTGGATTCTGGTGTGTTTCTGAAATATAAGAAATTTCTTGTTCAAAAATAGTTGTCAAATACTTGAGCTTCATGGGGAAGTGAAATACTTATGAACTTTAGAGTGGCTGTGCAGTGCGTATCAGCTTCGAGGTGTGGTGTTCCTGCTTGCCTGCTCTTTTGCTCCTCTTGCCTCCAACTTCACTGAGTCAAATAATGCAGCTATTCCTCATAATTAGAAATCATCACCAGCCCTTCAAACAGCCTTTCACATGCCTTTTGGTCAGGCCTAGTATTTTTTTTCAATTTAAGGCTGCCTGTCACCTGTTTTCATAGGTGAAGTCTTTGCTATGAAAATAAACAAAAATTGCCCTTTACGCATTAGTACCAAATTTCTGGAGGCTATTTTGGGTGATTCCATGTCCAATTACCAGAAAGAAAAAAGAAAAAAAAAGAATCAGCTGCAGTATCTGATGATGGGAGGTGTTTACTCAAACCTTCCAGAAAATAATAGTTTACAAAAAGCAGCTTTTAAACAGAAGTTGAAAGCAATCAAATTATTTTAATTTTGAGAAATGTATTAAAAATCCTCTGTCTTTAGAAAAGGTGAACTTATTTCATGGATGGGCTATCCTCCTGATTGCTCATGGGGTGGGCCAAGCTGGTTTAATCCTATACGTAGATTTATATATACATGCATACATGCATATAGGATTATTATATACATATAAAAAGCTATTGTACTGATTAGAGCCAGGCACCTGTCCCCAGAACAGCTATCAAGACAGTGTTGCTATTCATGAATGCAGGTTAAATTGATCTCAGAAGCGAACTGAGATTTTTCCAAGCGGGCGGGAAGCCCTGAGCAGGGAGTGCTGGCTCTGAAGCTGGGCCTGCCGGGGATGGCACCAGCAATAACACTCTGCATTTCCTAATAGCAGGGTAGGAGAGCAATGATAATGGGGTAGAAGGACAGGAAGCTTTTGATAATAAACATACCTTTTTGGCATCCTGAAAGCTTTGTCATGTCTGCAGACAGGAAAAAAAAAAAAAAGAGACATTCATTTATTATTTTCCTGTGAAGCCCCGTGCTGGGCAGTTTGTGAGCGAGGTAACCCTTTCAGGGCTGTAAAGCCACAAGCTGAGCCATTGCTGCAAGAGACCAGCACTACATGGATCAGCCTAATGAATGACAGAGCCTTTTCCTTTCCTGTTGGCATTTTAACCAAACAAGATGGGAAGACACGGAGTCACTCCTCATTTTTGTCCCTCTAAAATAGTGGACATTATCCACGTAGAAATTGCACTGCAACTCTGTCCATGAAAAATCTAACTGTTTTAAACACTTTCCTACTGAATCCGTAAATTGTTTCTTGACAAGAACATACCTTTTTATTCAAATTTATCAGTTGGGCTAGCAACGTCTATAGATAGTTTTTATTTCCTGTTCAGTGCAGCAAGGGTTTTTCAAAAAGGTGGCTCTCATTTGTTTCCTGGGCCCTTCCAGAGACAACATTTGTCCAGTCTAGAGGAGCAGAAAGCTGGTGGAGCGGCTCAAAACATTTTACCGGGATTTCCTTCACAGAGGCATTTGTCATTCCTACTTGTAGGGCTCTGAGGAATGAAATAAAGCCACCTTCCCCAGGGGATCCAAGGTTACGTGTGTTAATGAATCCCTGAGGGCAAGTTTTCCACTGACATCTTAACAGAAAAGCTGCACCTCAGTGGGCCACCATGTCTGAAGGACCTTTCATTCTGCTCTCGGTTTCCAGTGAAACATCCCCTCAACATCTGTGCCAGCCTGGCACAGCCTTGGGTTGCAATGCAGCTTCCAGCAAACTGCTCCCAGCTGTGGCTTCCTCCTCTCTCCGCACCCATGCCAAACTCAGCTCAGCTCAGCGAGTGCTCCGTCCTCCCTTCACCCTCCTCCTACACTCTTGGCTTAAACTGGGAGAAGGTCCTGCTGCTCTCTGATATCCCCGTGGGGCAGATGGCCCTGCTCCAGCGCAGGTAGCCGACCGTGACCCTGTGGCAGCTCATCCTTCCTGGCAAGATATTAGGAATGGAGGAAATGGAAAAGCAACAGAGGAGAGTTCCCCAAGGAAGAGTCTCTCTCAGTGGCATGTGTAATAAATGATACTGTGTTTTCTTCATCTCATTAATGCTCTTTAGATTTGGGAGAGAGGGGAGCAAAGAAAAATCCTCACCAGATTATTAACAAGAGGTCTCATTCTGGCAGCGCGCTGCCCATCCTGTGCTAATTCCCTCACAATAGCTTCTCAAGCAGATTTGCTTGGATTAAAAGCCCCATTCTAGCATTATTATGTTATCACTTTTCTGTCTGCTAGTGCTGCCAAGGATTTGCAATCCAGCTGCGTTTTCTACTTAAACAACCTGTTACGGAGAACACAGTTGACAATTTTGTTGATAGCGTATGAGCTAAAAAGGATCCAGGCTCCACTCCTCTGACTGCAATTGCTCTTCTCTGCAAACACAAGCAAATTAAATCCTCTGTTAATGGCTAGAAAATGAGACCATAAAGGGCTTTTGTGCCTAACCCTGCACTGCTGTGCACAAGCAAGGAAGGAATCCTGAGCCATCTTTTGTTGGATTTTGGTGGCTACTGCTGTGGTAGCACAGGGATCAAGGTCTTTAGTGCCAACAGCGGACCCTAGAAGGCCCAGGCAGAGAGGCAGGATGATGCTGGCGGGCAGGAGCGGAGGTTGCAGCTCAGGCTGTGGGTGAAGCCCCTCCTGTATGTACCCTTACAGCGCTGCCCAAGAAACGTCCACCACCCAAGCGAGTCACTGGGGTGCTCTGCACACAAATGGAGTGACTTACCCGATCCTGTCATGGACAGTACAGAATTTACACCCTCGTTGCTGCCCAACCTGGAAAACCAAATAGTCTTCCTCACTTTTGTATTTCTTACTGCTCAGCTGTAGCCAGTTCTTACTCTCTGCTGCCTCTGCTTTCCAGCACGGGCAGCAGCTTCAGTGGGGGCAGAAAAAGAAATTAACTCTGCTCTTATCACTGAGAAACTCTGCCAAGACAAATGATTAGCCAGCTGGATGTCTTGCAGTGCAAAAGGAGAATATACAAAGATCAGAGAAGATGGTCATAATCAGAGCTGCGTGATCTAGGTGCCACTGAGCGACCTTGGCTTTATCCAGTGAGTCACCTTGAGAAGCAAACCCTGCCTCTCCCTGCTGTGGGAATGGCAACTCTCTGTACGCTTTCCACAGTGGTGGTGAGAGCAGACCGGATGCCTCCGTGCATTTTGGGGCAGCTGTTGTCCCAAACTGAAGAGCAAAACCCTGTTTTGTGCATCCCCACTCAGCCTCTTCTCATCCCCTCCTGCTTCCCACCACAAGGGTCAGGGGGTGCTTTTTGAAAGCCCCCGAGCCGCTCTCCGTGTGCCTCTTACCTCACTGTTACGACGTGATGCTGCACCGGCCGTCGCTGCCCGGGGGACCACTGTTTCCAGGGGGTTTCTGAGGCCTCGCGGTGCGAAGCTGGTGCCGGGTCACCGCTGGAAAGGTGGGAACACAACACGGGCCCCTCGCCATGCCCAGGGAGCGGGGGCAGGCCATAGCTGCCTCTGGGCTCCTGCTGGTTGCAGGGGTAATACAGGTGATGCTGCTGCGAGTCCTGGGAGCTCGATGGCACCTGGCCATTGAACTGGGTGGAGACTGGCCCAAGCGTGTGGCTGGAGGAGGGCAGGTGGTCCCCCCCCAGCCTGGGGGATGCAGGAATGGGGCAGTGATGGACAGGGCAGATTCTCTCCCAGGAAGTGCCACTGTAGCTGTGCTCGGTGGTCCCGGTCTCTGGCATGGCGAGACAGGTCTGGCAAGGTCCTGCATTTTGTTTTTCTCTGTGAGAGAAAATAACGGTATGGTAAACCCCTTCTCTGTTAAAACAGCAGAGCAGTAGAAAGGCTACGCAGGGGAGTCACATCCTGCAAACTGGAGGCGCTCACAGGTCTCCCACACAACACGGGATGTAAAACCTCATCCACTGTTTGCTGTACCAAGAGCCACTATAGGCCTGAGTGGGATTACACTTTATAAAGACATCCACAGCTCACTCAAGGATTCCAGCTGATGGAGAATCCATCGCCTCTTTCTCTGTCTGCTGCAAAGTTTTGAAAAATTGGGTAATATCCCCTTGAACAATTCTCCAGGATAATTCTCTGTGGAGGGGGCAGAACACACTGGGTGGTGATAATGGCAGAGTCCTCACTCAAGACCACAGAGTGATTGCATGTGAAGAAGACATTCAATTATCTGCGCTTCTTGGGAAGATGAATTTGTTTGATTGCTCTGCAGAAGGACTGGCTCTACTCCACAATGGGAGAGTAGGAGAGTGAATCATCCCTGGCACTAAACCTGAGCAGTGAACCTGATGGCAGTGACAGTGTAACAGGGGCTTCAGGCTCCAGCCTGGCACAGGCCCTAATGGCTCCCGTGTCCTGCAGAGTCTCCACTGGGCTCTTCAGGAACATTTTAGACATACATCTCCCAGGGATGTCCACGACAGATAGTATTGGTCTGGGTCTGTGGGAAGGGGATGGACTGGGATCTCTCAAGATCTTTTGAAGCTTGACTTTTCTCTGCTCAATTTACTGAGATAAAACATTTGCAGACTTCAGTTCGCAGGTAATGAGGTCTCTGCAGGATAGGCTTTCTTCTCGCCAAGGAATTAAAAAAAAAAAAAAATTTCATTCCTATAGTTCTTGATTTATGGACCCTGAGAGATTTTGCTAGCTTGGAGCAAGTTTGAATAACACTGTGAGGCACTGGTTACTCTGACACCAAAAACCCTTTCACACACAACAGACTGAGGTCATGCCAACCCCCAAAAAGCCTTAGGAATCGCTGTCTTGAGAGATGCAGCTGGCCAAGGTGTCGGGGAGTTCCAGCAGCACCCTGCAACCTGGAGCTCAAAAAGAAAGCACGATATGGAAACATCAGTAGGCTCTGGTCCTTGTTCAGAGCACGTGCCGTGGTGTCTACAGCTGACTTACACGTCTCGCCCTAGTGTCTAGCATTGAGGATTAAGCATGATGAATGATTCGGGCCAGCTAGAATCACAAAGTGTCTCAATCATCAAAGAATTATGAGTGCTGGAGCAAGGCTGCAGTGAGATGAACTTTAGCCTGAGGCACCTGATGCGATGTGGGAAAAAATGAAGGCAAAATGGTTGAGAAGGGAATGTTTTGGAAAAATTTCAGAGTCCCTTTCATTTCTTTTTCAGACAGCCACAGAAAAAGACAGAATTTTAGCAATTACAAGTCTCTGGAATTGCACCCAAAGTTAAATGGCATGATTATATCAATGACAAAAAGGGTTTGAAGAATACTATTAGCTCAGTTTTGCTTGAAAATTGGTATTTTTTCCAGAAAGAAGGGCATACTGGCCTTGGAAGCTGGTGCTATGTACTTTCCAACATCAATTGAGTTTATCAACGCTGAGAAACTATATTTCATGATTGTACAAATCTCATGGTGAATATGTAACACCGGACAGAACAAAAAGGCTTTCACAAAGTATGCTTTGAAGATGGTCAGGGAGATGCAGGAAGCACGCAATGAAAAATTCCTCCTCCAAAAACCCCTCAGCTACAAAACCTCCTGGTGGGGAAAGCAGCTGACAAACTCTTGGATAGCACAGATTGCCTCCAGTTTTCATGCACATACATTAATATATTTGATTCTAATATTTCACATGAAAGCCCATTCTTCTTGTTTACCATTTTTGCTGCAAAATACTGTCAAGTTCCGTTCTTCCCCTGCATGTTGTCTCTTAACTCAATCCCCTGCCTGCACAGTGACTTCATATTTTAGAATAACTTTGGCTAGTTCAAATCATTCACTCCTGACTCTTCTTCATTACCTCCTTTTCAGACTAAACAATTACAGTTCTGTCAATCACCCTCCGGATATGAATTGCCTTATGCTCCTCTTTCTCTAGCTCCGTGACAATGTGACCTTGGTTATCCAAAATCTCCAGGGAAACCTGGAGCTCGCAGATAATGATCAGTTTGGATAATATCTGCTGGCAGTTCTGCAGAATTCAAGTCTTCACTTGCTACACTCCCAATTAGCCATAGTGCTGGCGGGCTCAGCGTTTGATATGCTGAGATCTGCACCAGAGATGCAGGCTGGTCCTTGTTTGCCTGCAACCATGTCACTGTTACTGTTCTGGGCCCACAGGACCCTGAGCTATGCTAGAAAAATGGTTGTGGAGGGGTTTCTGATACCTGTTTACTGTCAGGCAGGAGAGGAGGTGGGCAGAGCACTGCGCTGGACTCTGCTTGCTACGCTGACGCTAACGAGGACTAACATCAGGGGAAGAGAAACATTTTTTTAAACGTTCATTCCCAGACTGAGCTGTGTCAGATATTTGACATCTTTGGGATTGAGTGGGCAGAAATGGTGTCTCAGCCACGAAAAGCCTACTGAGGCAGCCTGACAGCCTCCATTTTCTTCTTCAAGCTCAGCTGGATGCAACCAAAGAGATGCTGGGAAAAGAGAGGATGAGGAGGTGTTGCGCAAGGGACAGACTGGAGGTAACTGCTCCTGTTACCCACGGCAATGAGTGGTGTTTCTCATGCTATTTGCTTCCCCTTCTCTTCCCTTGAGATGTCTAGACAGTATAATAATCCAATTTATGAAACTGCCCGAGTCACTGTGAGTACAGCAGTGCTTTTCTGAGACAAGTACCAGGGCATAAGCACCCTACTTCATGCGGGAGAACCAGCAAAAGGACAGAAGCTTCTTCCCAGAAGAAAACAGGCAAGATCAGGTTAAGATTCCAAAGGAGACAGATTTCTGCCGTTACACCTCTGCCGGGATGCGGAGCAGTGGGAGGCACCGCAGAGGCTGTGGCAGGAGCCAAGGGCTGAATGCTATGAGTGGGCCGTCTCCCCCCGGCACAGCCCAGCACCGTGCTATGCAGCCCAGACACTGCCCCGCAGAAGGCGTCAGCAGGACGTGGGTTAGCTGCCCACCTCCCCACCAGCCTGGCACCAAAGCCCCAGCAAGAGGGCAAACTGGGAGCATGCCGTGCTGGCTGCCTGCCCCTAACGCCTTCCCTCTCGGGACGGCTTCACACTGCCACGGAGCTGAGCTCAGGTGGAGGAAGGTTTTTGGGGCTGGGAAATGACAGCACGTGGTCACTTTCCCTTTCCTTGGGCACTCCATTTCTTTGGCATGTCTCTGGTCCTGCTTTCTTCAGTGCCACGCAGCAGGAGAGCATCTGCATCCCTGAGAGGAGAAATGGGCCAAAAATATGCAGCGTTGGGATGGAATGCCTTCTTTATTTGTCTGCCTAATTCCACCCTCGTCCCCAACACCATTTCTATAAGCACTTCTTTTTTTTTAATAGAAAGATTATCTCACCCTTTGCATACTAAAGAGGGGATCAGGAAAGCAGCACTTTGCATATGAAAGATGGGAAACACCTACCAAGTGAATGGAGCTGTCTGATGCCTGAGTCAAACTACAACTTCTCCTGTTGACAGAAGAATCTCAAGGGGGAATAAAAACTAGGGAGAGAAAGGGCAAGAGTCTGTATCTTGAGGACAACCAGAGCCCTTTTTCCCCAGAACTTTTGCTCAATTAGACATTAAGCACTGCAAAATTTCATTCATAAAAAAAAGAAGCTAGTTTTATTTTTTCCTTTTTTTTCTTACTCTAGCAAGGTTTTGCTTGCATATCAGCTGTACAAGTTTTCCCAAATGAAAAAAAAAAAAAAAATTCTTTCTGAATTAAAACCACGTGCTAAAGGTCAGCTTCCATCTAGATTAATGGCTTTTTTCTTTGAGAGCTGTAAATGACTTTTTAAGAATGGGTTTTTATAATGGAATTTAAATAGAGGATTTCTCTTTGAACATACCACCAGCAAAACAGCAGTGGAGCTCTTGAGAAAAAAGAGCTGCTTTGCTTGTGTTTTCTAAGGAGATAAGAGTGCTTGTTCCAGGGATTAGGGAAGGGTTCATTGCATTTCGCTCTCACCTTGTTATCTAGCTCCCCTGTCTAGCTGACAGGGAGCGACCAGCACCTCCTGAGCATTTCATCTCCTCCTTAGGCTGGGTCAAATTCTCGTGCATGGAAAAATTTCTGTGTAGTTGCTATTGTTTTGCTTTTTTTGCTAGAGCAGCTGGATAGTGCGTATCCTTGAGAAGACCTACAGTCTTTTTGTTAATGAGACTGCCGAGTATGTTAAATCATCATGAAAAATTAATGAGACTGCAAAACTCTGCTTCCCACATAGTCTGCCAAGAAAAGTTTAGTTTTCCAATCCTTTCCATTGACTCATCTGAACAGCTTTACCTTTACGCCAGGCAGCTACTGCTGCTGGGGGTGCCGGTATGTGTGATGGGATGCAACCAGATCCCCACCCAGCCTTCGGTGCTGGGATAGCTCTGCATGCAGTTTGCTCTGCCTACACCGGCAGTGTAACATGCGCTGGTAAAATCATGTTTGCTAAGCCTTGTTTTGAAGAAAAAAGAAATGAAAAGGGAAAGGAAAAGAAAAACAACACCTTGCTGTCTCAGTCTGAAAGAGGCCAGAAGGAAGGTAGTGTTTTCACACATCTCTGTTTTTCTGATGATGAATTGAGCATTGGTGATAAAGAGCATTGGCTAGGAGCAGAGAATGGGGACTACAGAGCTAATCCTTCAGTGGCTATATGAAGAGCGTAAAGAAGCATTTATGTATGTGCATGCTCAGGAGTGAGACCGCTACCTTCTTGTACTTTATCGCCATAAATTTTAGTTCCTGAGTGAGCAGCATGAGTGACATTTAAAATACACCTGTTTGAGATACCTTAACTCATCTCTAGAACTTAACTCTTACAGGCTGCAGCACTCATTTCAAAAGACTCATTTGCGTGAGGAAGGATTACTCAGGCAGGCAGAGCTAACAGGGCTTCATGATAGCCCTAGCTGCACCGAATGCCCAGGATTTAAACCAGTGCTGGATTGCGTAACAGGCACCCAGCGAGCCCTGAGCCCCAAAAGCACACCAGCCTCCGGCTGAGATCTTCAGAGCTGCCCAAAGAGAAGTGACTGCCCCGTTGGTTCCCCCAGGCAGGTGGGCACATCTCAGCACGAATATCCATATCAGACAGAAGTGAAACTCTCTGGCTTTCAGAGGGAATTTGTGTGCTGTTGACCTCGGGGTGTGCTCTGACCAGAGAGAATCTGAGGAGCTCAGAAGATCTGTTGCCTCCAGTCTAACAAATGGCAATGTGCTTGCAAATTTGGGGATGGCTCCTTGCCCATGATCACGGCCTTGTTGACGTTTCCAGAAAATGACACTGATTGTGGCTGCCAACCTGGTTTAAGACACCAGGTAAGGGAGCATATGGCGCGGGGCGCAGGGTTTTACAGACAAGATCTCTGGAGTGAAAACCGTGCTTGCCCATAGCCTAGAGCAAAGAGGGTGCTGTCTGAGACACGCTGAGCTTCACCAACAATAGCTCACCCGTTGCTGCAGAAGGGAGTGCTCACCATATTGCAGGATAGGAACCCCCCAAGGAGGCCAAGCCAGGCAGTTGCCCCCCTGGCACGGCTGGTTCCACGTGGGGTGCCTGGCCCCACGCAGGGACAACCAGGGCCCCGGCGGGGCAGCACACATCTCCCAGCCCCAGCACCGCGGGGCGGGCGGTTCGGCAGGCAGCGAGGGGCTTTGCTGCTCCCTCGGTGGGAGGACGGGGACACACCTCGGCGGGGCCGTGCCCAGCTCCGCACCCCACAGCCCCGGGAAAATCCCGGCGGCACCGGCCACCTCCGCATCCACAGAGCCGGGGGCGGCGGCAGGGCGGGAGCTCCCACCCGCCGGGGCACCGGCTCCGCAGCGCCGGCTCGACCCCGCCGCACC
>VXBL01001626.1:350069-422488 GCA_013400195.1 Aramus guarauna
GCTGCGAGGGGAACCGGTGAGCACCGAGCCCGGGCCGCCCCGCTGCTCCCTCCGCCCCCGGCGCCGACCGGGATGGGGTTGAGCCGCAGGGTCCAGGGCAGGAGCTCCGGGGCGCGGGGCGGTGCAGGGAGGCAGGGTCCTCTCCAGGCCTGGGCATGCACCAAACGGCCTCGCCCGGCCCCAATATCCCCCTGCCGTCCTCACCCCGAGCGGCACACAGTTCCTGATGAACTTGTGGGGGTGCAGCAAGGGCGGCTGCAGGTTCAAACTGGGCACAAACCCCTTCGGGTGGCAGGTGCCTCATCTCACCCGTTGTGCTTCTGCTTTGGCCCACTGTGGGGAAGCTCCCAGAGGCATTCCCAGACCTGTGCGGCAGGTGTAGGGCAGCGTTTTGAAGGGTGTGGGTTCACCCTCTGGATTTTAGCACCATTACATAAGTGAACGATTTGTTGAAATAGATGGCAGTTTTGAAACAACTGAGTTGAAAGCATGGAGAATACAAGGAGGTCAGACACCTTCCCCTCCTTGCAAGATCTGCTATCACTGTCTGTTGATATCACGAAATTGCACTGAGTTGTGTGGTAGCCATGCATGTCCCCTAGTGCCATGGGGAGAGCTTCCTGTAGAACTTGTGGAAGGTGGCTGCTCCTTCCGCAACCTGTCCTGTGCCAATAACCATGACATTACTTGTGCTGGCAAGGGCCGGGGCCTTTGCGGTGACCATGTGCATGGCTGTGGGAGTGGCAGTGACCTTCTCCCTTCTCATCGTCCTGTGTGTGGCCATGGTGATGGCTATGACCTTATCCTTTCTCATGGCCACGCCTGTGTCCGTCACTGTGGCAGTGACCTTCTTTCTCAGGAAGGTGGCATCCTTATTGCTTCACATGCTACAGAAAAGCCGAAGCAAAAAGGGAGAGTATTAGACCGGAGAGTATCCTGTAACTCCCACTAATCCTCTAGCTGCTTAGAATAAGCCCTTCCTGCCTTAATGACTTAAATGCCCGAGACAGCTTAAAGAACAAAAAGCTTTTCCTAATGCCAGGGTGGGTGAGTCTCTCTGGTCGTAGGCTGACACCTCTCCAAACCCAGCAGGAAGGAGACTCTGAGGACAGGCTGCAGGCAGCACCCGTGTCCCAGCACGGTGATCCCTGCTGGGCTGGGCTGTAGGGTGCTGCCCCCACCCAGGGGACCAGCCCACTTTTCTGAGCCTTAGCCACAGAAATGTTGCTTGCCTGGTAGGATCAGGTAACACTGTGAGGAGCAGCTACAGAGTAGTTTGTATTATGTGGCCCAGCAG
Organism: Aramus guarauna; assembly: GCA_013400195.1. Lineage (NCBI taxonomy): Eukaryota > Metazoa > Chordata > Aves > Gruiformes > Aramidae > Aramus > Aramus guarauna. The sequence continues at coordinate 351,367 of VXBL01001626.1, forward strand.
GAAAGACTGAAACCTGGTATCTGCTGAAAAGATTGGCTGGCATTAATGTGATGACAAGGACATGGATGCTATTTCCTTTTCTTTTTTCCTGATGCTAAATAATAATACTTGCAGCAGTAATGATAATAATAACGCCATGGGAGCTGTGAGGATGGTGGGAATAGGCTGAACTGCAAACATCCCACCGCTTCTGACAGACAGCCGCATCTTACAGCTTGTAGTTTGGCTCAGCCCGATGTGTGAACTCCTTGTCTGTGAAGTGGGGGTGATCACACTTCCTCACTCCCACGGCTTGGCAGGTTTCCTCTGTGGCCTACAAGATATTCGACACATGGATTAATTTTGTTTTAATTGCCTTACCCAGGGACTACAGTAGGGCTCATGCTCCCCGCTTGCTGCAAAGCACTGCATGAGGCAGTCAGTGGGGCTGCCTGTGTCCCTCTTGGGGCTGTTGTCACACGGCTGGGGCTGGAGTGGTGGGTCGGTACATCATGTTGAGTTTGCTCACACTTCATCAGTGCGGGAGCTGGCTCTTTGCCATGGCAACCCACATCCGAGATTCGTCAGCATCAGGCAGGTCCAGCTGGTCCCCCGTGTCCCTCCAACATGAAGGAAGGTGGAGGAGGGTAAGCAAGAGGGACAGAGAGAGAGATGACCAAAAAAAAGTAGAAGCAAAAGAAAAACAGCAAAAAAAGGGAGGTGTAGGGTCAACAGACAGTAATGAATATATTTGGAAAAGAGAAAAAAGCTGGTGAGCAGAGAAAGGGGGAGAAGGGGAAAGGAGAGGGACAATATATGAACAGTGAATGGCACAAAGATGCACTGGGGGGGGTGTAAGAGGTGGCTGAGGGGTGAGGCAGGTTTATGAAGCTGCTATGCTGCAAAAATCCCCTGTCATCCAAGACAGCAGTCTTCTGCTGCTGACCCTGAGAAACTTAGGGGATCCATCAACTACTCATTTCATGAAAAGTACCCAAGAGCAGAAAGCCTGCTGGCTCAGGCCTTGAGCTCCCCAGGCAGGGCTCGAAACCCCTGCTAGTAAAAGGCTTAGGTATTCACACATGGGTAGAGGTCAGAAAGCACGGCTCCCAGCAGAGCCAGGGCAAACATCTCCTCTCTGCCTCATACCTGCTATCTGCACGGGAGAGGTAGGAGGTAGGAAGGCTGCTGTGAGGACTGCCCCGGGAGGAGAGTTGGGTATTTTTGACACTAATTGGTATTTGTGGCCATTGAAGACAGATTTCTTACCTCTCCTGCTTGACCTGTGAAAGAGATAAGAGAAAAAACCTGCACATTTGAGCTTTGATACATTATTTACTTGAAGCATCTCTTTGTTTTGTATAGCTTATTGCTTCTCCTAGCCCTCCTGCTCACCATCCACTTGCATTTCTTTCACAAACAAAAAGCAAAACATTGTCTCTGCAGCTCTCCTCTGTCTCGAGAGAAGTCTGAGTCAGAAGTGAAGACCACACTGCACTTACTGTGTGTGCAACGTCCTCCCAGTTTGGAGGTTCCTCCCTCTCCCACCAAAGTCAATAACAAGGCTCCCTTTATCTTTAGGAGAACAAGCCAAGCTTTAGGAGTACAAGCCAGGCATGTCCTTAGAGAATTCTAAGGTGGCAGAATAAAGCTTTAACTTGATGGGCTGGCAAACATGACCGAGAGCATTTCCCAATGGGTTTGCTTTGCGCTACAGACACAGTTCAGCGTGGCTTATTTCACAGTATCCTATCTTAGCACAGTTCCTTTCAGCACAATTCGTTTCCCTTCACCATAAATCAACATTTCCCCAAGAATTTAGCTTGGTTCACGATGTCCTGACTCCCCTTAGCAGAGCTCAGCACTTCCCACGCCAGTCGCGGCTGGCTTAGCAAAGCCCACGCAGCAGCCGGGCAGGGCAGTGTGCTGGAGCGTGGCGGTCCCGGGCTCACTCTGTTCATCAGTGTCTTGGCTGATTGCTAACATTTGGCATCGGCTATTTTGGCTTGGATCACTCCATTTCATCTCCACTGACGCTGGGACAAATCAATCCTGCCTGTGCTCTCTCTTTCTTCTGAGGGAGAAACAGGAAGAGCCAGCAGATCAATAGCTGGCTCTGACCCGGGTGTCACCGGCAGAATTTTGGTTTTTTTGATCATGGGTCGGGCTACACATCACCATGCTGGTGACAGATGAAGCCTCATAATCCAAGGGGAAATGGTTAGAGACCTGCCACACCACTTGGATACACACAAGTCTACGGGGCCAAATGGGATCTACCCAAGGGTGCGTGATCACTCTCTACAACTACCCGAAAGGAGGTTGTAGCCAGGTGGGGGTCAGTCTCTTCTCCCAAGCAACAAGCGATAGGACAAGAGGAAATGGCCTCAAGTTGTGCCAGCGGAGGTTTAGATGGGATATTAGGGAAAATTTCTTCACTGAAAGGGTTGTCAAGCACCAGAACAGGCTGCTCAGGGAAGTGGTGGAGTCCCCATCCCTGGGGGTGTTTAAGAGATGCGTAGATGTGGTGCTTGGGGACAGGGTTTAGTGGTGGGCTTGGCCGTGCTGGGTTGATGATCCTAAAGGTCTTTTCCAACCTAATCAGATCTATGATTCTATGATTCTAAATCCTCAGGGTTTTGCTTCCCTGATTGAAGCAATTCACAACAAGCAGCACAAGTGTGTACACACCACATGGCTATCCCCCAGCTGAGGCATTTCCACAGCCGGTGCAGCCATGTTGCACAGTAATGCTCCAAAACAAGCCCCTGACTTTCTGGCCAGACACCCGCTTTCTGCTGCTTCCCCGCTCTGCTGTGTGTGTCTGGCTTTGCGAGCAGCCAGTGCCAGCACAGAGAAAGAAACAGCAAGTCCTGCAGTCCTTCTGGCAACTGATTTGAACAGGCTGCTGCAAATACGGTTACGTTCGTGCCATGCCATCCACATCCAAGGGGGCCCTGGCACGAAGCAGGAGCTCCTCCTAGACCTTTGTCTGGACCTGCTGCTTGGGATCGCACCCTCCCGTGGTCAGTGCTGGGAGGGAGCAGCTGTGGTGGCCAAATGCCTGGAAGCTGGGAGTCCCTTCCTCCAAAATCTGCTTGGCTCTTGCCCCTGCAGTGCAGCAGTGGAGGAGCTGCCGGTGCCCAGCAGCACGCACCATCGGCCAGAAGCTGACACTGTCCCCAGTGCCTGCTGCCATTTAGAATATTGCCACTCTGTGGCCCCTTTGTGCTCAGCCAGTTGGAGACTGGTAGAGCAGATCTCAGTGCCATTCTAGCAGGGGAGGGGGCATGTGCTGATCCCAAGATTTCATCCCCTTACAGAAAAAATCCAAGACTGAGCAGAAAGGATGAGTAAATGGGGCTCCCAAATTGTTTTAGGGACATAAATGATGGCCATAAGACAATTTCTTCAAGCTGAGACCATCCTTCATCCAGAGGAATGTTTTCTTCCACAGTGGGTGAGTCAGCAGGATGGAGGCAGAGTGGTCTGGATCAGTCTCTGGATGGGGATGCATCCCTGCCTCTCTTGCTGCAGGCAATACTACCCTGCGTGTCAGGAAAACCACACTCAAAGCTGACTGCTTGCAATGGTGACACCACCATGATGTTCTGGACAGTGCAAAATCACTTGAGTTTTGTGGACAGCCAAGCCCTTGGAGTCACCATGGTTGAGGCAAGGCTGGAGATCACTGTGCAGTCGTGTTGGTTTGCAGCAGGCTGCCGGTTTCCAAGCAGTGTGCAATGTCTTGCAGATCTGCAGCCAGCTACGTTCAAACCCTGGCCTGTCACTGCTCACTGGAGCAATAAAATAGCTCCTCAAAGCCAGCGCAGCATGCCAGACACCTCCCATGCTGGAAGATTTCCATGGGTACAGCAGCAGCAGTCCTGGCCTCTTCTGCTTCATAAACCTCCTGTTGTCTCAGCCCATGAAATTGCTTCCTTAGCCAGAGTACGGGTCCATGGCGGGGCTGGTGCAGTGTTAGCAAATCGAGCCCCACTCACCTTCACTGTGCAGAGCTTATTTTACAGGTGAATGCAGCTACTCACCTTCTGCAAATTCAAGAGGGTTTAATTTAGAGATAGAAATATGCTTTATTCATGGTTTGAATGCCAAGACCTGAGTCAGACCCGTTTATCTGAACAGCCACTTACTTCTAGGCTTATGCCCAAAATGTCAGCGCTGGGTGCCTGAAGAGAAAGGCCTAGATGCAGGTTTGGTCTCCCTTATAGAACCAGTTTGGTTTGATCTGCTGCCCTGGAAGCAGGGCACGAGCAATGCCGTTGTCCACAGAAGGACATATGTCTCTGCAGACATTTGTACTCAACAGAGCCCATCGTTTTCCTCCTTGCGGCTCCTCTTACGTTAGTCAGGTGAACTGGTCCCTGATTCCCTTTTTCTGGCTTGTAGGTGCACTGACCCTGGGAAGTAGACATTTCTTAGAAATATAACTACTGGGGAAAAAAAAGAAAACAGATTTAGTGCCTATTTATTCAAAGCCATTTGTGACCACTCTATCCTGGGATGGTCTTGGAGGAGCTGTCACCTTCCCAAATTTGCTCAAAGTTATCTGTGCCGATAGGATGCATGCTCCACAATGTATGCATCAGTACAAGGTGCAAGATTTCAAGGAATCAGGTTCACAGGGCAATGTCAGGGGCCAGTTATTTCTGTCCATCACGTGTGCCCAGGGTGTGTGCTGGAGCATGGCCCACACACGGCACATGAAGGAGAGGTACCTGCAGGACCCTTCTCTGCTTCTCAGGGTAACTGCGAGTTTCCTGCAGTGCTGGAAACCTTTGCGTGGCTGTTGACACAATACCATGGGCTGAGAAGGTCCCGGGCATATGGCAATTATGTTTCTCGGCACCAGTACATTGCAAACTGAAGCAAATAAAATATGTGATGAGTTTGCTGTGTGTTTGAAGGGGCAGGAGGCCCATGAAGACCCAATTCAGCATTGTCTTGGCAGGGAAAATCTCACTGTAGATAGATTGTACCATTTTCTGCGGTGCTTTGTGCTGGGAGCACAGCCACGTTTGCTCTGAAGCAGGCCATATGCTCGCACCATTTCCCAGTGTGATTGACAGTGAGCCAGTTCCCTCAGAGCATCCTGAAATATCCCAGACTAATTCATCCTTTGTGCGTAAATATTCTTCTTATGAGGATTTGGGATATAAATTCTCAGCCCAGGGAAGGCCAGAGAACGCGTTGGGATATATCAACGTGCCATGACTAACTGTGTTTGTTACAACACCTTCTTTAGCTTCAAAAAGGTTTGAAAATGATGGCTGACTTTTAGTGGAACTGAGGATCTTGGAAACAGCCTGCACAGCGTGGTTCTGCCAGGACTTGGCCGAATACTCGTATGAGATCAAACACTGCAAACCCAGCCATCCCCTTTCCCAGGCTCCCAGTTCATGAGACCCACATTTCAAGACTGATTCTGCAAAATATGCTATACCCACGTTTCTCACAGCACACTAAAGCCTAGCATTGAAATACTCGTGTCTCTGGAGTATAGGAAAGCAGATCTGGCCATGATAATGTGCTGAATGGGGCAAAAGGTTTTATTCTTAAACCCTCAGAATAAATAAAGGTGTGGGACGACTTGTTTGGAAGGGGTTGAGGCCTCAGGAAAGCCCTGGCACAGTGTTAGTCCCACTCTGCACATCCTGTGCCCATCCCAGAAATGGGAATGCTGTCACGACTCACAGCACGTAGGAGGTCTGTGACAGGGGCAGAGGATGCTGCGTGCAATGTGTGGCCCAGAGTGCTCCCACAGCCTTTGATCCCGTCAGCCGCAGGCAAGAGCAGCACGCTGGACGTAGCCTCTATAGTGACCACGAGGGAGAATGTGTAGAGCCCACGGAGTTTTTGAAGTAAAGCCCAGCAGGTCCAAGAGACCTGAACGCTCAAAGTGAATAAATGTTCACAGCCCTCTTGGTATGAGCTGCATCCTGGCTTGATGCAGGTAGATTGTGGCTGAAAAGGGAGTATTACAAGTCAGTGAGTCTCAGGCATCAGGTTTTCATTCCAGAAGGACAGGCCGTTAATAAATGTGACAAGGAGTAACCGGGAGGCACCATTTGCTGGCAGTACCTCGGCTCTCTAAGCTGTACGGTGGCACAGCTTTGCACAAAAGGGGGGTTTTGAGTGATGCTGAGGAACATGCGGGTGAGAGACAAGCACATTTCTGCTTCTGTGGGTCTGGGCACTTTGTTTTAGAAACACAAAATGGGCCACAGCTCCAAGATTTCAGAACACTCTTTTTTTTTTTTTTTTTTTTTAAACAGGAGATTCACTGACCCAGGGCTTTTCATGTGAAAAAAGTCTCTTTTCCTGAACTGACATTTTCCCAATGGGAAAAAAAAACCTTATAAAAACCCTTCCAACTACCTGAGGTATTGTTAGGTGGAGGTAGATACACCCTTGGAGCCTTAAGTCCCCTGCTTTATGTACAGTCCTGCTGTGTCAGCAGTGTTTGCATTCAAAATGTTTCTGCAGACCCTCCTCCAAAGGCACTCGTGCGATGCTCCCGGTTCCCTCCTGACCTGGACGTCCCTCTTCCCCTGAGCTATTTGCTTCGTTAGCAGTGTTGCTTGCAGGAGGTAACGAGTGCTGCCCGCTCCCGTGGTTTTGTCTGGTAGCTTTGCAGGCTGATACGACCTGTGTTATCACCACTCGGCAAACACAGCCGAGGTATCAGTTACCAGGAGACTCTCAGCCTTGCTAATCTAATTTTTCAGTAGGGAAGTTTGCCTGAGAGCTCCAGGGAGTATTTAACTGTCTGCCCTCCTGCTCCAGCCCTGGAAAGAGAGGATTGCGTTGCTCTTGCTGTTGTGGCAAGGCTTATTTAAGGAGTTCCTGCTCTCCCCTTCCTCATTTGGATGTGTTAAGGCAGTGCTAACAGATTTAAGGACAAGAGAAGGTCTCAGCCTGTATGAGTCTGTCCATGCCAAGGAAAAGAAAATCAGATGAATGACAGGTGGCGTCAGCTAGGGAGTTTTAACATGGGAAGAACTTTTTTATTTTATAACCTTATGGTGTCATTCTTTATCTTGGTGAATCTAAAATTTGCCACAATGCCTTCAAAATAGGAATAGTACAGTCTTGCCAAGGACAAGCTTAAATTCCAATGATAAAAGCTGGTTAGGGAAAGCTAGTCCTAGCAGGGGTGGTTTCCCTAAAACCAGTTTGGTGGCTCTGGCAGGTTTCTGGACTGCTGTGCAGGTGATGATCAGAGCTGCAGTTGGGAATAGGCCCAGGTATAACGAAGGACGAAAGAACTACTCTGAAACACAACCCTAATCCTGGCTGTTGAACATAGCGCTAACAAGGTCTTTCTCTCTGCCAGGAGAAACTCCTCCTGCCTGCGCAGGGCTGGCAGATCCCACCAAAAGATCGAGACATCCCATCCTTGCATGGCTGAGCTGCCAGCTCCATTCCTGATCGTGGTTTTAATTGCTGATCAGAGCTGAGCTACCGTTAACTTTCCTCCTGTAAGCTACTTAGTGCTGCTGGCCCAATTTCCTTAGCCCTCTGAGCCTTCAGCGATGTAACGCGGGTGGCAGCTGATACCAGCCCAGACCCAGTCCATCGCATGCCCAGGGCAATCGCAACCAGAGAATTAACCGTGAACCAATCCCTCAACCTCTATTCAGCCGTGAATTTGCCCTTTTTACTTCATAGTAACAACCCTAACCCAACTCATACCACGAGCACTAGCTTCACAGCCGGATCCCACAAGATTGCAGCTATTCTGGCTCCTGCATGGTCCCCTGCAATGGGAGGGAAACTCAAGCGAGCAGAGCTGGCCGTAAACTGCTGATCCCTGCCTGTGCCAGTCTCACCTTAGCCCCACAGGACTTTCAGGGTTCAGCAAGAACCAAGCTCTTCTGTCCCAATGGCATCAGTATCATCCAGGGATGACCCAGCTGACATTTTGGAGAGGAAACTGGCTGAAGTGGCCCATTCCAGGAGGATCAGAGCCGGGGCAGGGGGGATGAAAAGCAGTTGTTTTGGCTCAAGAGCAAGTAGGAGAGTGGAGGGGAAAGGTTCCATCTCTCAAATTGTTGAAATGTTTCTGCTTTTTTTTTTTAGCTAGAAACTGAGCTTCAGAAATGCTCAAAATGTTTCAGCTGATGCTTCCAGAAAAAGGCATCTTTAAATGTTTGTTCCAAACCTTTTTCAACAAAAGGTTTAAATAACAACAGGTCAAAAAAAGGGTGTTATTTAACCAGTTCCTTCTGAAGGTACTGAAGGAAACACAGTGTTCTGGGGAGAAAGGAAATGGATTTTTTTCCTTTTTACAAACCCAGTTCTAAACCCTATATTTTAGCCTCCCCTAATCCCATGTGTTTGGGCTGCACAGTGCCTCCAGCCCTAAGCAACATGCTCAGCCATGCTGCAGGGACCAAGTCAGAAGGACCAGCAAAGTGTCCACATTCCCAATGGAGGGCCACCTTGCTCAGGAGCTCACACAGACCCAAAATGGATGCTCAGAGGAAATGCAGAGCAGGGCAAGTGCAGATGATGGCTCCCAAAGTGTTTTACAGGGGATTTTCTGAGTGTGATGTGTCCAGTCAGGAAACCTCTCAGCAGTAATTGTGTGGTCTCCTCTTGGATCTCAGTAAATGCGATATAAATTTAACACAAGCTGAGCTCCTCAGCTTGTGCGAGGGTTGAAATAAGGCCAACAGGGCTCAAATTCTGACCATAGCTGGGAGAAGGACCAGGGTCTCCCACTGGGTTTTAATTCCCCCTCTTGAAGCATTATTTCCACCCTGCTGCAGCATGGATTATTTGCAATTTCAAGACTTTTCTGCTACTGGAGTGAAGTACTCAGCCAGCCAGGCATAGTGCAGCGAGTGTCTGCAAGTGCTTCATGCACCTCCACCCTTTCTCTCCACCCAAGTATTAATTATTGTTAACTGGTCCTTTAATATTTAATTGCCACCTTGACTCCCCTTTTAATCTCCTCCCTTCTCAGGCGTCTCTGTGCCTTTTGCAGGCTGGTCCTTGCATTTTACTTGGGCTTCTTCTCCAAATCAGCTCCACACCTTAACCTGGTACAAGAAAGGCAACTCTCCCTGCAAGCTGAGCCCAAACCGAACCCATGCAGCGCCAGTGCGATGTGACGCCGCTGGAGTCCATGAAGAGTCTTCGGTCCAGTTTAGACCCTGGAGCCAAGGTTGGTCTCTGGAGTTTGCTTTTGAGTTCTGCTGGCAAAGGGAAGTGAAATGGTTTGTTAGGTTTTAATTGAGCTTGGTTGGGATGAGAGGCACTCATGGGCCTGGAGAACAGCCGCTGAGTTTGCCACTTCTTTCTTCTTGCATCAGACTGAAAATGGGTCATGTTGCCACTGGTGTAGCCCCAAAGCAGCCCTATGTCAAATAATTTTGACTTTTTGTAGTTCACAAGGGACATATGCCCATGTCAAGAGCCAGCTGGCTCCTGGCATGCTCATTTGCAGCTTGCAGACTACAAGTTACAGGCCACTGGGCTGCCCACGTCCTCCTAGATGTGGGCTGAAGCCATGGGCTGAAAGGGGGAACCTCCCTTGGCCCCTGCTGATGATAGCTTTCACCCAGGACATACCAGTTGCTGTCACAGCTCTTCATGCTTTCCCCAAGGACTGCATTTCCATAAAAGATGAAAAGAACCTGCCTGACTGGCTGTCCCGGCCACTTTCCACAGCCTGGCATCCTTCCCAAGACTGGGTCGTGTGTCCTACATCTGAAGGCTGGGGTAGCAAATGGGGTCAGTGAACCTGTGTCGGGCCCTGCTGTGCATATCTGGGAGTGGGAAGAACTGAGAGGACAGATCCTCTTACTGTTCCCTCAGCCTGTAACTACTTCAGAGGCCCCATACTAGAATTACAAGTTTTTTCAGGAGCAGAAAGTGTCAGGTGAGCTGATGAGATCATGAGTTATTCAAGGTGGCATAAAACACGAGTAGGCACAGATCTCAGCCACAGGACTTGGGGCAAGAAACCGCAGGCTAGGATGATGCGCAGGGAGAGGGAAAAGAGGGGACAAGCCTGTCCTCCAACGGGAACAGGGCTGCTCTGCACATCCTGAGAGGTTTCTGTGCTGGTGGTATGGTTGGTACTGCTAGGGGAAGGCAGCCCCTTAGTACTGACAGGCAGCTATGATCTTCACTGATTTTAAGCAGGACCAAGCTGCCATTATATCCTTTGACTAGCTTTGGTAGTTTTTATTTTAATTGTATATTGATAGATTTAAAAATGAATGTCTCAGCAGTCCTTTGATCCCTATGAGTCTCTCCAGCTAAAGCCCATTTAGGCTGGTCCCTCCTCCCAGTCTAGGGAATATGCTGACCTTTCTCCTGGCTGGCTGGAGGAAACGCCTCAAACGCCTTTTTATCCTGCAGTCGCAGCTGGCCGAAGGATCAGAGCTGGGGGGAAGCAAGGGAGGCAAAGGAGGAATTTGCTTATTGTGGGGAAGTTTGCTCTGTGGCTAATACAAAAGATGCCTCTAGGCTGCTGGGAAACTCCTCTTTGATCCACTGCATGTTCCCATCCCTCCCTCTATCCAGCAGACCTGGAGAGGGGTTGCTAGTTCTGCTCAGGAGCCTCGGGCAGCATGATCTGTGAGTTCATTGCTGCGTACAGCAGGAGCACCTCTGAAACTCGGCCATGTGGCTTATCTGCAGCCCTGATACACGATATAAAAGCAGCCTCCCAAAAAAGCTTCAAGCTCCTTCTACAGTGGGCTTTTTGGCAGCTGGCTCCCAGCTTCTCCCAGCAGTTACCGAGTGCCATCTGTTGACTAAATAGCGGTCATGCAAAAAAGGGAGAGAAGCCAAGATGAAGATGGGTGAAGTGCACTTGTGAAAAGTTCAGCATGGGACTGAGTGGCTTTGGAGGAGTTTCACAGAGTGCAAAAGGAAAAGGAAGGAGGGTTTCAAGCCATGGCAGTTCCTGCTGGTGGAAGGGCTGATGAAGGGATGCCAGGAATGCTTCTCAGGGCAGTCAGGTTTGGGTTTATTGAGGAATGAGATTCTTTCCTTCAGCCTTTGTGTAAGGCAGAGAGACAGAGAAGAAACAAATAATCTTGCTGTCAAAAAGTGGGGCAGTACTTTCTGAAAACTGCTGGACGCTGTCCTGGAGCAGGGAGATTGTAGACTTCTGTCAGAGATAGTTCTTTGTGCTGAAACTGGCCAGGGAGAGGCTTTGCAGTGCACAGCTGGAGAAAGGGACTATTTCACTGTCACATGCACAAAACGAATAGGTCATTGCTCTGATTTCCTTCCTTTGCCCCAGAAAAATCTCCAGCAAACTGTGCCCTGAGTGGAGAGCAGGGGCTCCAAGTAAGCAGCTGAAGGCTGTGCTTAAGGGAGGTCAGCCGAGCCTCTGTGTAGCTCAGCCCCGGCAGGGCAACGCAGCAAAAATCCCCTTATGTCCTCTTGATTTCTCCAACTTTCAGGCTTTCCTGAAGGCAAGCTGCTGTCCACTCCAGGGACTGCTCCTTCAGGGGCTGCCAACAGTGAGCAAGAGCTGATACATCCCCTTTCTGTGAAGCAGAAACTGCAGGGTCAACTGGGGGTATTTACTCGGAGTTTGCCCCACGGCTTCTGTGCTGCGTAGGCTTCAGAGATGGCACAAGCCAATCCACAGCAGCCAGAGCACAATAAAGAGCCCAGAATCAGGCCATCCTGTCTATTAAAGCTCTTCTGGTGATTTTAGAAGAATAAGGGGATTAACTCTGAGGGTGGTGGACAAATTCCTGGGTGAGTAATTAAGCTGGTTTGGTTTCTCCAAACATCCTTCCTGTCGCACATGGCTGTAATATACACTTGCTGTCTGAAGTACTCTGTCAAGTTGCTGCATGCTGAGAAATAGCTGCCACCAACTGCTTGAGAGAGCAGTATTGATGTGCTTCAGCCACCGAGGTGGGGGTGCTCACGTGAGAAGTATTCAGTGTGTCCTGAGGTCCTGAAGGACCCCTGACACGTCATGCAGCCAGCATGCCCTTCTCACTGGAGCAGGAGACTGGGGACCACCTTTGGCTCCTCTCCTTCCCAAGCAGCAGAACTCTGGGTATCGGTGCTCCCTGGTGCCAGGATGATGGTCCTGGAGAGCCCTCACCCTGAGGCAGGCACAGATCCCATGGGAAGGCAGTGCTAAGTTTGGGATTCACACTGCACTTCAGAGAAAATCAGAGGCTTTGACAGTTCAGAGCAAGCCCTCAAGTTGAGGACAGCCTAGTGACACCAAGAATAAGCAAATATATGTGCATGTGTATAACCCCATAAATCTCAGCATATTTGTAAGGTTCTGCTTTCTACATCCCATGAGAGTCCCAAGAGCACAAACAGGTCCCCAAACCAGCCTGTTCTGCCCCACTGCTGAAGCTGCAGATGCTGCTGCCTTGACCGGGCCCTTTTGCCCCTGGGTTTCTGTGTCTGCAGCATTAACCGAGCATTCATCTTGTCATCGGTCTCAGATGACAATGCAGAACTAGATGCTTGTCATTTATGCGACTCAGACATGGTGAAGGACAGCTGAGAAATGTCAGCTGGTTGTGTTGAGGGCAGTGGAGTAGCCAACGCTGCCCTGGAGGGAACTGCAGCTCTCCAGAGACATTAGCAAAGGCAAAGGTATTTTGGGACTCTTCATACCTGTTCATGGCACTGCTCGTTGCTGGAAGAGCTTGGCCACACCATCGATAACAGCAGGGACCTCGAATGCCACAACTATGAGGTCTGTAAAAACTCCTTGCGAGGACTAAGCTTAAGCCTTGACAACTTGGGCATGATATGGTCCTTTAGGTACTGTGATCCATGGGTAGCACGATGGATCCTGCGGCACTTGGTGTTTACCCTGCACCGTGCAAAGAACCTGGCCTTGATGTTTGGGATAATGGTGTGGGTCTCTGTGTTAGCCTGGGCCCAGGTGTTACCAGTGTGTGCAGACTCCTCAAGTCCAGGAACACAGCTACTAAAAAAACAGGGTAATGCACCATAGCTGGAAAAAGTGTTTCCATGAACGCTAACTCCCAGACTCAGCCCAGCAGCATCTCTCAAGCTGACCTTGTCCCTGTGGCCACCAGCCCAACCAAAAATGGGCTGTCACTCCACCCTCCCAAGGGACTGTGCCAGCTTGGAAACCCAAGGCAGCACCGTCCTCCCAGCTCCCTTGTGTTCCTCAGGACAAGGAAAAGCCCTGCACGACCCCGCACCTCCTGCACAAGCTTGTCCATCACAAACCCCTTGACAAGCACTTGGACTCCTGCAAAGCTCTTGTGTCTTTTTCCCAATTTTCCATCCACAGCAGAATCTTCATTTCCTTCGTCAAGCCTGAACCCAGAGACAGTGCCTGGGGAATGGTTTCAATTTCCTTTCATCATTTCAGTAGCTACTATTTAATATGGGTCAGTCTTTCCCTCTAAGCCCTTTTGCTAAGCCATGCTTCCAGCTCCTTTAGTGCCTTAGCCCCCATCTCCAATAGCTAGAGCTATGCACAGAGAAGGGGCCAGATGCAGAGCTCTTCAAAGTCTTTTGAAGGCTCCTCTTGAACCATGCTGGATTTCGGGTTGAACTTCTTGGGTTTTGTGAGTGGTTGACCTGCTGAAAGGTCTTAGAGGGGATAAGCACCAGCAGCAGACCTGCTCCTTTTTTAATGCTACACTGTACGAACATAGCAGGTCCCTCAGTAAGGTTGGGGCGCGCATCAGTCCTTGGGCAACAAAATATTCCCGTGTGCTTCCATCTCCTGTTCACCTCTCGCCTGATCTTGGATGCGGAAGGGGGGATCCAGTCTGCGCTGAGGCAGGACGTGGCACACAGCCAGGACATGGTGCTGACAGAAGGGTTCGACTGTGGCAACCTGAGACCGCAGCAGACGAAAGCTGCCTGTTTCCTCAAAGCCCCACTGTTTGTGACTCTTCTGGGGGTCATTTTGGCAGCTTTCAGACAAGGACTTGCTGGGGGGCCCTTTTCTTTGACTACGTGCTTTCTGCTAGTCATGGCGCCGGATGGCGATGCCCACCCCACAGCATCGCTTCTGCTCCCTCCCTGAAAGAAAGGCACGTTTTAAAAGCACGGAAATCATTCCCAAAGAATACTGAAATTAAATAGAGAAAGGCAAGTCCGGCTCTTTTTTTCCCCATGAAAGCTCTTGTACATATGCTGGCAAGACATTCGGGACCCCAGATATTTTCCCGATTCCCCGCCAGGCGTGCAACTAGCCATGCATAACAAATAACACGACCTCATGAATGGCCACGAAGTGAAGTCAAGCTGTTTGCCTGATCCATTTTTCATTGTTCGCCTGGCTTTTCCCACTTTGAACGAGGGCTTGTGGCATCAGGAAGTTAAAAGGAGTCAGGAGGGGGGAAAAGGGGGAGTGTTTCTTTTAAAAAGAGAGAGATTGGAGAGGAGGACACAGGCACTCAAAACCCTGTCTGTGCTTGGTATATTAGGCAGCCAGTGCTCTTGGCTGGGAGCCCAGACGAGGCTTTTGTAATCAAAACATGATCTTGTATGCTGTGCAACCAGTGCTGAGAAAGGCCGTCTGATGGCTCTCCTCTTTTAGCTCTGCTCTGGAATCCGCCGGGCTTCGCCGCTGATGTCCAACATGCACCGAGCTGTGAGTGCTGCCTTTGTGGGGCCAGGGAGGGGCGTGGGGCGGTGGGGTCCCTCACCCGAAAAGGCCACGAAAGGACTTGCACTCGGTTCCTTCAGGGTGGCCTTTCGGTGGCTGTCGCTTTGTTGTTTGTTTTTTTTCTCGCCTGGCTGCCAGCAGGCAGGGGAGCAAACAAGCCGTGCCGCATCGGGGGGGAGGTGCCGGGGGGGTGGATTTTGGGTGCCGGGGTTTGCATGTCCATCGCCGGGGCAGGTTGCGGTGGCTGGCTCAGGACAATGTGCCTCCCGGGAGGGTGGGAGTCTGGGGTGGATGACAAACAGAAACCCGGGCAGTGCTGGATGTTGCCTATCCCGGCAAGGGTTTCAGCCGCAGCTGTCAAGCAGAGGATATTTCTTGAAAAGAACGGATGCATTTGCTTACGCAGAAGAGTGGCCCCGCTTCTCTCTCCTCTTCCCTCCCCCCCACCTTCTGTCTTTCTCGCTTTTGCAACCCTGCTGCCTCCGAGGTCTCTCGCTGTAGAAGCAGGCAATCGTAGAAGTATGCGACAGAAGAAACACTGCACGCAGAGACAGTCTGGAGCGAGGCGTCCCTCCAGCCCCCGATGAGCTGCGTAGCAAGTGTGTGTGCCACTTAGGAGTGGGGGGTATGACAGAATGAGATGTCGTCATTTAATTGAAGCACAAAACTGCTCGCTGTCCGATTTTCCATTTGTGACATTTTTATTTGCAATAGAAAAAGGCCTCTTGCTCTGCAGCTTTGTCGCTCTGCCTTGCTATCTAGGAGGCATTGGGCTCGGCTGCTTTCTGATTCAAAGCCATTGCACGTTTGTTCTGCCAAAGCCATTTATAACTCTCCCGTCGCTGTGACATACGGGCACCTTGGCTCCCCGGAAGAGCTTTACTCTGGGGAGGGCACAGTGTAGCCACTTTTCATCCTGAGCATCAGCTTCAGCATGGGCTGGGGTGGCAGATTCGTTCCAGAAGCGGAGGAGAGGGCACATCCCCCTGTTAGCGGCTGGCTCCGAGCGGCAGCTGACAAGCAAATGCTGACTTGGCTTAACCGTACAATGGGTGAGCCCCTGCGAGTCGGTGCGTGGGCTCGAAACGCCGCTCAGCTGCTCTGCGGCCGCGGGGTGTGTGGGCAAGGGACCACCTCTCCTCCGCAGCTCCCCAGCATTTGCTGAAATGGATCGTGCAGAGAGAAATAAATTAATGGCTTCATTAATAAAGGGGAGGAGAAGTGCTGAATATCAGCAAAACTTTCCTTCCAGTGACTTGTTTCCAGCTGGAAATGGAAAGACCCCCCTCCCCCCACCCCCCCCACTAGCTGTGTTGCAACGTAGACAAAATGCTGACAAATATGCGCGGAGAGGGAGAACGGCCCGACAGGTCTTTTCCATCTTCTGCCTTTGAAAAGAGAAGAGCATAAATACAATCTCTGCAGGAATTTTTAAATTCTTCCTGAGCCGGTAGCTCTGTCAGTCCTCCTTCAAAGGAATTTGAAGATGAAAGGGGTGTGTTTGAGGGCATGCACCACTTTGATCCCACCCTCAAGCAGCCAACACCCCAGCACTCAGCAAACAGCAAACCTGCCAATTTAGTGCTCACAGAATAGCTTCTGTTCAGGTAAACACTGAATTCAGCTTTAATCAGCCTTGCAAAATGGCCATGAAAGTGTATCCACCCACATGTACAAAATACTCACCTGTCGCATACCTGGTTGAGTGATGGCAGGCGAAAAGCGTGTTTTGCTCTCCCCCAGACCTTAACAAAATCCCATTGTCCAGCAGGAGAATGCATGGAGGTGGTTTAAATGTCCCTGTTGTTCCACCTGAAAACAAATGCATGCCTGTGTCCTGGTGGAGTGGCCCTCGCGAGGGCCATTAAATCAGCACTGATCACGTCCCCCTCATCGGGGATACAACTGAAGAGGCACTTGTGCAGGATCTGAGGTCTGCTTTAGCAAACCGGTTCTCCTGCCTCGCCCCCCTTGGGTTTCTGACATCCTCTCTGATGGCATCACATTTTCAACCTTTAGTCCCTTTTATCCAAAGAACATTGCCTAGGCAGACTTTTGCCCCATCCGAGTCCCTGTTCTTTGCAGATCAAGCACAGATATGGTTGAGCAGAGCAGAAATGTAGTTAGCTTTGGGGTTTTTTCACGTAAGGCCCTTGAAAGGAAGACCTAGCACTGCAGTGATGTGCAGTGATTCAGCAGCTGGATCCCTTCCTTTGGAGCCAAGCACTGGCCATGCACGCAGGGGATGATTTGCAGCCCTGGTTCCCGGGAGCCCTGTGACACCTTTGGAAGAACAGTGATGCTAACCCCTGGCTGAATTCCCACGCGCTACCTAGAACTGTTTTCCAAAGGGTCAGCTGATGAAATGTGCCCAAATTCTTACTTGGTGGCTGTCTCTAGGGTAGCTGAAAATCTTCCCATGTTAAGAAGGTAATTCCTGCAGCCCATCTAAAATCCTGTGCTTTCAAATGGGGAGGATATTCCCATCCTGGTGAAATGCTGCGTGACACACAAGAAATCAAGGGTCAGGTTCACAGCCCCATGCAATGCACTGTCACACTATAAACACATACATCTTCAGGAGGCTGGAGCCCCTGTACGTCACTAGATAAAGTTCACAAACATAGCTGGGAACGTGGAGCAGAGTCAAAGGCTTTCCCTCCCCTGGGCTATAGCATCTGTGGCTTTACTCTTTGCCTTCAAGCCTTGCGCTTCTCACTGCATGTTTGCTCAGGTTAAGAAGAGCTGTGTAGACAGCACCCCTCCATCCCCTCCTCCAGACCTCCACTGCTCCAGTTTTTCCTCTGGTGACCTAATTAGGACCAGGCAAAAGGCAACTGAGGTCTCCAGGAAAAACCCTCCCCTCCCGGGAGAAGGGCTTTGCAAGCCTGGTGGCCACCGCTCGAGGCTGGAGCCCAGGGAGCCTGGCTGCCTGCAGGAACGCACCCAGGCACGGCGGGTGTCGGACCCAGATCCTGTGTCCCCGGCTGCCATGGCTGGCCCCTGACGTATCGTGCCCTGAAGGAGGTCACACCTGCT
This sequence comes from Aramus guarauna, assembly GCA_013400195.1. Lineage (NCBI taxonomy): Eukaryota > Metazoa > Chordata > Aves > Gruiformes > Aramidae > Aramus > Aramus guarauna. Next base: position 369,014 of record VXBL01001626.1, read on the forward strand.
ATGTCATGATTAATGAAGGGAAAACCCCTCCTGCCTGTCCAGAAGCTCTTCCCAGCCTTGCAGAGCCGGCAGTGGAGGATGCTTCTCGGGGTTTTGCCCTTGGGGTGGGCACAGCTGGGAGCCGTCGGCCCTGAAGAACCCAGGGCAGCAGCAATGCTCACGGCGATTCGCTCCTCTGAAAATGGGGACACTAACACTTGTCCTCAGGGTCATGCTGTTGTTATGAGGAATTCGATGGGAAGCCAGTGGGGATGGGCAAAAAACATGCCTTGCCCATGCATTGTGAGCAAAAACACTTTACAGTTTTGGGGAATTTTAATCAATTTTATTTGCCAATTAACCATCTATTAATGACTGATTCTACTTTTAAACAAACACAAAACAAAAAAACACCCCTGCTTCCCTCCCAGCACCGCTCCCCTCTGTCGTCTTGTTCTCCGTCCCCCTCAGCACAGGGCACTTCGTCCCTTCGCCGAGGCGAGGGCAGCATCGGCAATGGGGGTCACACCTCGCGGCTCCCACGCCGGCAGCAGCCCCTGAAGGGTCCCCGCTGGCTCGGGCGTCTCTCCTCCTCCTCCCAGCAGGGCCCTTCCTCGACCTCCTCCTGCTCTGCCCTCATTCCCCCGCTCCCTTTCCAGGCGGCTCCATTGCCTGCCCTGAGGGGTGCGCGGGTGCCTCGCTCCTGTCAAGGCTCTGGGGCGCCACGGGCTCCCCTGATTGGCTGACTTTTGGCGGGAAGCCCATGGGGGAACCAGCCGGAACCGGCTGGGAGCAGTCCCTGGCCGCCTCCCTCACAAGGCACCTGCAGCCTACCCCTCGCTGCCGAAACCTCACCAGTTATGCCCAGTATATCCATGCAACTGGGGTGGTTGTGGGACCAGGCTTGTAGTGGCCGTCAGGTTAGCTCCAGGCTGGGGCTGGGAAACCTTCCGAGGCCAGGGTTGAGGGTGGGGCGCAGCTTTCCCCCAGGCAGGTCCCTCTCCCTGCCCCCCGGCGTATGGCTGGGGCTGAGGTGCCCTGGAGCAGGGTCTGAGACCTTGACAGGTCCAGGGCAAGGATGGGGCCAGGATGGTCAGGAGGAGTGCCGGAGCTGCAGGGAGGCAATGCCGGCCCCAGACGACATGGCCACGCACGAGCGTCTTCGCCAGCCCTTGGGCACCGTCAGTACGCCTTTCCACCACGCGCTGGCTGTGTCCGCTTGATAGGGACACAACCCTGAGAGTCACTCACAGGAGCAACTTCTAGTTGTAGCCAGATGGGTGACATTTTTGTGACGTTTGCTTCTTGATTCCTCCAAACTTTCCCGCACTGTGGGCAATATGCAGCATGCACGGCAGCTCGATTTGCTGCAGTGCTGCTGCAGCAGATTTACTGCACGGGGCCAAATAGCAAAGGCAGCAGGCTGGGGGTAGCCTGATGGTGGTTTGAGTTGCGATGTCAGCAAAATAGGTATCCAGGCGTGCAATGCCTGCCCAGAGATTTGGGGTTCCTTTCCTCCCCTCCTCAGTATCACTTTGTCTTACCCAGCTCTCTGTGTGAGCGAAGGAGAGGGAATATGAAACCTCTGCGGCATGTAGATGCCATGCTGATAAGGAGAGCACAAAAACGCTGTTTAAAAATAAACCTGTAGTGCCTTGGAGATCTCAGCCCTGCCACCTTGCTCTTCATGCAAACACCAGGCAGAGTCTAGACGGATCAGCTTGCTGCAGTGAGTTGATGCTCATCAGCATTAATTTTCACTAGACGCTGCTGTCACTAGAATTTAAAAAATCCGATTTGTTATCCCCTGTGGTAACCAAGGTGCGCTCTGAATGTAAATGGAGGGGAACTGATGTGCCTGAGAACACCTGAACCAGCTGCAGGGACGTGTCATTTACTGCGTGCAGCTAAGCAGTGTGTTAACTCTGGAGCCTACCGACAGCATCAAAGCAGGACATCAGCTTTTTGTTCTACTTACCTCATTGCTGAAAAAAAAAAATTGTAAGACAAGAAAAGGTCCATTCTGTCAGGAAAAAGTCAATTTACAAGATACAGTATTCTTTTTAATGGAGGACCAAGGGGAGAAATGGTGGGGAAAGACTGTTCTACTTCCCACCATGTCCAAACAGAAGGAGCAGGCTTTGTCCTGTTGGTGTAATGACTGAAAAGAGCTTTGCTCCTTCTGTTTTCAGGATGCCACTGTGGATGACGCAGTGTTAAGAAAGAAAGAGCAGAAAGATGTTGAACTCGATAAGAAAATCTTGGCTTTGCGGAAAAAGAATGAAGCGCTCATACGAAGATACCAGGTAAGTCTGCAGGTTCTGACCTTCCCCAGCTCCGTTTTGGAGTCCTCAACTCACAGGGTAAAGAAAACGGTCAGCAGAGTCAGAGTGATTTTGTTAGATAACATTTTTACATCAGAAAGCATTCAGAGCAGGTGAGCAGAACTCTGCCTTTAGCTACGGCTCCTGAATTGCATTGGAAAGCAGGCTCGCTGATGCTTGCCTTGCTGCTGCAGCATCTCCTTTCGCCCTACCGTCTTCCTTTATCTGCATCACACCTTTCCCACCCCTTCACCTCATATTCCTCTGACTTTTTCCCTGTCTGTCCTTCCCAGTGCCTCATGGTTATGCATCTTGGATGCATAGGAGGTTGCATCCCTCAAGACATTTGATAGATATATCTGCCCTAGCAGGGCAGTGGTACGGGCTGAAGCTCTTTCCTGGCCAGTCCCAGTGTTTCCATGGAGCACAGAGGTGTCCAAAAGAGATTCCATGAAAAAAAGGAAGATGAAGGCAAATCAAGGCCTGCTGGTTACTGCAGCCTTACCTTCTGAATTAGGAGGAAGTGCTCCGGCTACACCCACTGGTTTTTGGATCCTGCCTTGGCCAAGAGAGTGTACCCAGTGGCCTGCAGGAGGTATCCAGCCTGGCTTGTACAAGCTAATTTGGGTGACATTGTGGTAACCTGGAGATCTCTCTGTGGATTGTTTACCCTCCTCCGTGAGCATCTGCACACGGCAGTACAGAGTAGGACAGCCTGAAGGTACTCCTGGCAGAAGGGTCCCCCTTGGCTTGCCGGGGGTATTCTCCTGCCTGTGCCCAAGGCCACTTGGCGTTAGGGGCTCTTTGACATTTGCCAGCTGGGAGGGCAGTCTCAAGTTTGACAAAGCCGTGCTGAAAACCCGAAAACCCAGAGCTCACTTTGTGTCTGGATCCAGAGCTGAGAGACTGAGTGGTGCTCTGGGCTGGGTCTTACTTAGAAGACATTGCCTTTGATACCATAGAAGCCATTTTGGACCTTTTCTGGTGGCAGCAGAAAATGGTACATAGTGGGAAGCTATGGGGAAGGTTGAGCGCCACACGCAGCTGGGGGAGAGGAACTCGTCCTCCCATATGAAATGGTACCCGCCTGCCACCACACTTGACTTCTAGAAGAAGCTGCCTAGTAGACAGCCAGATTTCAGGCACCTTCCCTTGGCCACAGGTGATGCCCTGGCCCCAGACTGGCACAGGGACCATGGCTCCTCCCTTCTGCAGGCCTGATGTGTCTTCCAGCCTCTCCACAGGTTCTATACCCAATCCTTTCCTTTCATGAACCTCAAACTGATCATCTTCCCCTGCTTCCCATTGCATGTGCTGAGACGACAGCAGACACTCTGAGTCAACAAGAGATTTACTAAGATGCCTGTGGCACAGGGACAGGTAATGCAGGTCACAGCTGCCTGTGACCCCTTCCAAGGGCACACAGATGGGACACAAGTCGGTCCACTTCCTCTTAGAGGTGGAGATGGGTTCATTTAGGAGAAATCCTAAACAGGAAAATAGACAACATCTGTAGACAGCGAGGTGCAGGCTGATAAGGATGTATATGTGTTTCAGGAAATAGAAGAGGACAAAAAACGAGCTGAGCAGGAGGGAATGGCTGTTACCTCCAGGAGACCCAAGCAGGATGGACTCACTATTACCATCACCAAAGCTCACAATGTAAGTGCTGCCTCTCCTTCACCATGGGCCAGCTCTCACTCCGGTCCTACCTCAGCAAAGCAACATTTCTGAAAGAGACAGCCTCCACAGCAAAGCTCTTTCAGGCATAGAACACAGCTCCTAAGCCCTTGCAAAAGGATGTGAAAACCCTGCAGAGATGTGTGCTCAGAGTGATTTTAGCTGATGCACAGAAATTTCCAGCCATGTCCAGGCACCTGTAACCCAGCACTCAGAATTAACAGGCAAATGAATGAATGTGTGCACAGGCACACTTGGCCCTGGACGGGTCCCAGGTGTCAGCATCGCTGCAAATACGTAGGCAGACCATATCAGGTGTACGTGTGTCATTGGAGGCATCAGGAATGCCTCTGAAGATGCCAGTAGGCTGGGGAAAGTCCTGGTCTCCTTAGGCTTTGTGAGTGAGCAAAGCAAGTAGCCCTTGGTTACTCTGGGGCTTCCCACAACTGGGGCAAATGCTGCAATTCCCAGGCTTCCTTCCTAACTGGACCAAATCTGTGTCTGACAAGCCCTGTCCACCTCTCCTGGCAGTGTGGGGCTTGGCAAACCATCTGGCCAGTCCTGCTTTATCCACTGTGTGAAGTCCTCTGCCAGCGCAAGTGCAGAGCTCTCTGAGCCAGCCCACCCTCCTTCCGTGCAGTCGGCACTCCCGGGTTGTTAGATCTGGGCTACAGCATTGCTTACTTCTCAACCACGCCCCAGCCCTTGCTTTTCTCCGGAGGTGCTCTGTTGCACACATTTTTCTCTCACACAGGACCTGAAAGATGCAATTACCCAGACTGAACACTATGGACAAGATAGCCCAGCCCTCTCGATGGTGAGCACCACCCTCAGGAGCCATCCACTTGGCTTCCAAGCCCATCTCCATCAGGACTTAGGCTTTCCTGATCTAACTCAGAGTGCTACAGAAAGAGACGAGGATGACATTTGTTTCCTATAACTCTGGCATTTTAGTCTGAAATGTCAGATTTGTAAGTGCAAAGGATTTTTCAGACCCACTGTAGTTGTGGGTTTTGCTGCTGAGCAGACAACGAACCCCTTGTTCCCTAGGAATGTCACGGCACCGTGCCGGGCACAGAAAGTTTCCTCGGGGCAAGGCCTGCCTTTACTGTAGCTGGCCTCCCTGCTTGTGTGCAGGTGTGTTTGGGGAAGGGAATCGCATCGGTGAGCCAAGGAGCCTGGATTTGCTAACGGAAGTGATTCATTTTCCAGGACAAAAGGATTGTGAGCGAGAAATGGGGAAGCCCCTGTCCTACAAGCCCTGGTTTCGGCATTGGCAGTGAGGAAGAAGAGGAGGAGGAGGAAGCAGATCATATGTTCACATTCAGGATGGGGAAGAGGATGCAGCTGGCTGTTACCATGGACAACAAAGCCAAGGTGGGCAGGGAAGAGGATTCCCCTTACACTGCAGCCTCTTGACTTACAAAGGGGCTTCTGTTCTGCCTCTCACAAGCTTTCTGCTCAGTACATCCCCTGGTGTCTAGTCTCTGAAGGGAATAGTTCCCTTCCTGCTCCGTTTCTGTCATTTCTCAATCCTTCAGCACAGCCTCAGCCTTTCTCGAGTCGCCACACACTTTCCTCCCCATGTCTGATTCACAGGAATCAGCCCCCAGGCCATGCTAAACCTCCCAGCGGCTCCATCCAGCCGTGCATAGCCAGTTCCCTTTCTGAGAGATCAGCCACCTCATTGCCCTCCTGCGCCACTGGTGGGTTTGTTAAACTGTGTCGCTATGCCTGGAAAGGGGATGGAAATAAGTGGGAGCTTGTACAGATTTAGCCACATTACTTCCCAGCTATTCCCAGGGAGACAGTAATGTTTGGTGGTAAAACCAGCATCGTTTCTCCCTGTTGCTCTGTTGCAGAAAGTCCTAAACAGAGAATAAAAACCTGAGTGGTGTGGGTATCTGTTGCAGTTGCCAATGTGATGAGCAGAAAATGTGGCACAGTATTTGCAGACTTAATTAAAAATTGTGTGAAATAGCAAAAGTAATTGGAAATGCTACTTAATTTTTTAAATCCCAAAGCATCCCCTCCTGGGCACTACCCCATCTCTCGTGGAGTCTGTGCATGTAGACATAATGATCAAAGGATCCTAATGGCAGCTTCGGCATGTTGGGAGTTATTTGCCAAGAAGGGTTTGATAAAACTTTGGCAGTTAGTGTTGGCAGCATGTCCAAGGAAGTACGTGCCTGTATGAGCTTCACGCTCCTGTTTTCTTCAGTTGGAGTATATCTCAGGGGACTGATCTTGCTCTCACTGGAGTTAGTGAGTTTGACCACGAGATAAATAGGAACAAGGATCGGAAGTGTCACCTTCTTTGGAAAAATGTACTGTCTGTGTGCACAGATGCACCTGTATGGGAACTGAGGGAATCTCCCCAGTTAGTGAGTCTCTGGAGGGAGATTGTTGCTGCAGGTGATATTTCTTGCCTGTTAATATTTTCCAAAATAATACAAGAGGCAATCTTTTCAATTTGTTGATTAAGACTAAGAAGACACCAGTGAGAAACTCAAGAGCCAACACCCAGGTGAGCACAGTCTCTGTGTGCTGGCCATGACAATGTGAAGGAGTCAAAAACCCCTCAACTGGCCCTGTGCTTCACTGAGACGTTGGGGTGGACAAGGTCAGCCCCTGTCTCCGGCGCTGCAGCGCTGTGAAGAGGAAACGGTGGCAGCAAATGGTGCTCCCATGGGTACCCTTTTAAGCACAGCAACGTGCTTGGCCCACAAAATGAAAGTGGGCTTTTTTGAACCGAGGTCTGAGCCAAAGACATTTCCCAGGGTAGTGAAGTGAAACCCCACCCTTCCTGCTACCCTGGTGCTTTGGGGTAGGAGTGCTGAAAACCTTGGCTGTAAACAAAAGGCAGAGAGCCATTTCTTCCTCTGAGGCAGCTTGGAAATATTTTTCTGATTTTGTGCCTCAAATGCCTTTTCATTTCTGTTTCTCCGTGACCTAGTTACCCTTTCTTTCCATGAAGAAATAGGCCACAATCACTGTGCCATTATAAAGTCATTATATGTTACCTTGAAGGAACTGAATCGTTTAGGAAATAATGCACCTTTCAGAATGATTTTTCAGGATAAAGGGACTGAGGCCTCTCATTTCCTTTGTTCCAGATAGATTACTGGTAGCGCAAACACCTCCTTCAAATGAAATCTCATTGCAGCACAACCAAACCCCCTCCTGATGTAAGGGGGAAAATCCTGGTTTTTCTTAGAATAGAGGGTACATAGAAATCTAACCATCCTCATTACTGACTGAACTTTACCGATGAGATACTCGAGAGTCTCCTCCAAGGTTTCTCATGGCTATGTAGCTCTGCATGGGGGGCTTATATCTGAAGCAATTACATTTGCAGAGTGAGTGGCTCTCGCAGACAAGCTGTGTCCCCTGGAGCCGTTTCCATAATCTATAGCTCAGAATTCAGGCCCTAGATGGGGATTTGTATTAGCGCAAAGCACTGGCAGCTAAATCACGTTGCTGCCTTAAGCTCTGTGCCAGGGTTTTTCAGCATGGCCAATTAATAGAGCTCTGAGATTTTTCGGCTGGAAACGCAGAAATGCAGTTTCTGTGGAGACTCCCCCTAAGTTCCCTGTTGTATGGTATATATGACTTTGCTTGCATTAAGCGCCTTTCAAAGGCCTTAGCAGCCCCCCCTAGTCCCCTGAGTGTTGGTGTAAAGCACAACCCAGCAGCCTGACGTGATGACAGGGGAAAACTGATTTATTGGTGAACGTTCTGGTGGCATCAATCCAGAACCTTCCTTCAGTTACTTTAAATATAGTTCTCAAAATGGATGAGTAGGAAAAGCATGGGACTGTAATGGATGAGAGGGAAAAATTATTAGGATTTTGGACAAAACTGTATTTGATTTCACTTGAAGTACAAGCTTATTTGTTGCTGCTGCCCTGTTAAGGCATCCTCTGGGCTGCTGAAGATTAAAAGAGTGTAGACAACTCACTTCAGCTTCCCAGTGAGCAAGGCTTGACCAGGTGTCCCTGGAGAGACTTGCTCAGTGATACTGACATGATTAAATGGGCCATCACCATCCTTCCTATGGTTGTCACAAGTTTCAAACAACAGAGTTGCTGGGCTGTGCAGAAAATCATTCACATTCCATCCTAAATATATCCTAAATATAAAAAAGGGAGAAGCCCTAAAGGAAAGGCAGCTGGAAAACTGCATAAACTGCAGGGTTTTACTTTGTTCCCCATGTTCTTGTTCCTGACGCTCCTCAGATGGGCATTTTTAACACTACCTTTGCAATCTGGGGCATGCCTCGGACATAAGATGGGCACTTCTCAATTTACAGTTTCGCAGTGAAATGCTGCAAGGGAAGCAGTGTAATTTTGTCTAACTCCAGCTAAATAGCTAGTGCCAGAGTCTCAAATCTCCTGCAGGCAGTGAGTGAGCCAGGACCGGCCCTGTGGAGGGGAAGAGGTGGCTCTGCCAGGCACTGCTGGCTGTTTGGGTCCCGCTCTCTGTTCCTGTTGGCTCTGCATTGGCGCTTTCCTCATCTGACATCCCTCACTTTGGGAGCTAGCCCACCAAGGACCAGGATTTCCCAATGTGGGACAAGCAATCTAGGAAAGCACTGGTATTCTTAAAATAATAGACAAGCACATGTGGGCACATGAAGCAGAATGTGCTTTCAGGTGGCCCATCTTAGCCAGAAGCAATATGGGGAGGGAGGGAGGCTATTACAAAGAAAAGCGGGTGGTCTCCTAGCCTGTGTATGTCTAGCTATCACAGCTCTGCTAAATAGCTATTTCCTGTATCAGCCTCTGAGTCTTCCTTGCCATCTGCTCAACAAACTGCAGGGTTTAATGGCTTAGCCAAGGCGACAGCCTTCCCACTGTGACTTTTAACATCTGATGGCCCAGGGAAGGTGCCACCTCCCTGTAAATCCAGCAGTGCACTTTGAGGATTCCATCCTGCTCCTTGTATTGGTGCTCTGTTCAGGGCAGAGCAAACCCAGCTCTCCAGTTCATTAACTAACCTTAGCAGTGCCACCTGGGATTAGTGTACATGCCTGCTCAGGGTTTATAGGAGGGAAGATTTAGTGCCTCAAATGTCCCAGGAAACTCAGGATTATCCCTGGAGCAAAGATATTTCCTGGGAATAATAACCATTGAAGAACAAAGCGATATGCAGCTTCAGCACCAAAGTATCTACCAGGCTCAAGTGATTCAGTGGTTCCAAAGCAAAGCCAGACCATATTTTCAGCCTCCGAATCATGCCACAAATAGAGCAGGGAGACAGGACAACGAGCAGTTAAGAGCCTATTCTGCAAGGTGTAACGTGTCTGGCTGCCTTCAGAGGACATCAGCAGACCTCGGTTCTTCCCCAAATATGTTACAGTCGTGCAGGACTGGACCCTGTACAGGAGGGTCTGACTTGAGTCATTCCTGTGACTCCCGAGAGCTTTGCTGTTATGGTGGGAGAACACCGTCCTTGGTGGGGACTGTTTGTGTGCTGAGGAAACAGCAGGGCCTTGCTTGGGGAGCAGAGTTCCTCGGTGGCAGCAGGCGGCCTCCTCGGCTGGAGGGTTGCTGCCAGAGAGGCAGATGCTGGGGAAAAGAGATTCTTTCATAGAAAATTGCTTTACAGATTGCTTTGGGCAATTGCCCAGATTGCTTTACAGAGCCCTCCTCCCCAAAAGATGTGAGCAAGGAACAGGTGTTTAGAAGAGGAGAGGCTCGTGTGAAGAGAGAAAGAAGAGAGGTGCAGTCTTGTATACCCCAGTTCCAAAACAGGGAGGCTGTATTTGTCCCTGTTGTAACTCCACTGACATTTCTGGGGTTAAGTCACAGAACCATGAGGTGTGGGGGCCTCAAAAAACTGCTAAGCACTTTTCTTCCATGTCTCCAGGCATAAGAAAGAGTTTAGTTTTCCTTATAAAGGGGAACTGTGAGTACACACAATGATGGTTATCACTTTATCCTTTCCAGCTCTGGGAGAAAGTATAAATAGGAAGGCTCAAGTTTTCAGAGCAGCTGACAAGATTTTGGTTTTCACTACCTTTTCATCACAATGGACAGTGTTTGTTCATATATCTGGAAGACAGGTGATTCAGTTAGCATAACTTTGCAAGCTACTGTCTAAGAGGTGTCCATTTACACAGTCTTTAATGGTAGAGTTAAATAAAACTGCATTTCCTGTGTTTCTCACAAGGTGAGAGCACCAGCATGGCTTGTTCGTGCCGACACACAGTGACTTCCTAAAATGACCATGCTAATACTGTATTTCTGAGCTACTAGATCATCTCAGCTTAATTGCCAACATGAATGAGACCAGAGGATACTCTTGTGGCCACAGACATTGCCCCATGAAACCAGAGGGGATGGCAGGAAAGATTTACAGCTTCAAATTATCCAGCCCAGCTCTGTGGTCTGAAATACAAGACCAAGACAGTCTATTCAAAAGGTTAATTTTTCTTCCACCCACATCCATTAGTACTGATTTGCACTGACATAAAGAAAACCCACATTGATTTGTTCGAGTGCAAGCAGGAATCCTATGCTGACCATTCTAATTCCAGTCTCCAGTTTCAGTGAAATTTAGGAATAATAAAATATATGAATCATAGAACATAAACAGGATTTGAAATATTCTTTTTGTTCTAAAACATCCTGTGTTTGTATTGGCTGATTGTTCTGGCCATGGAAACATGTTACCTTTGGATGTGATGTGATTCAGTCATTCGGAAGCAGGTGCCACTTAAAAGCCAAGACCTTCGTGCTTGTGAGCTTCGTGGCTGACTAATCCCAAATTCTGGTCTGTACTACCTAGTTCCAGTGGTATAAAAGCCAGAGCTGCAGAAAGCAGGCAAAATTATTATCCAGATCACCACAGAAGATGCTAAGCAGTAGAAAGCAGCCTCACAGTGACAGCAGCCTACACCCTCAGATGCAGCCCACCTCATCCCACCTTCTTACTTTATTTAAATAGTCTGTAACTGAATCTTCCAGGACGCTGAGGCAGTGAAGCATTGCTCTGACTCTGCCACTAAGTTAGGGACTTGGGAGGTAGAGAGCAGACCTTCCAGTGAAGGACCAAGGCAAAGAAGGCATAGAATAACCAGGCTTTTCCATGCCCTGTGTCACTAGGTTGCCCTCCCCATTCAGCAGCAGGCCAACAGCTTTCTTCAACTTTCTTTGCTGCTAATGTACCTAAAGAAGTCCTTTTGGCTGACCTTCACATCTCTCACTTGTTTCAACTCCAGGTGAGCTTTGGCTTTCCTAACTCCATCCCTGCATGCCCAGGTCATGCTCCCATAGTTTTTCTTGAGAGCCTGTCTCTTTCCACCTCCCACACACTCCCTTTTTGCATTTAAGTTCAACCAGGAGCAACCTGCTCAGCCAAACTGGCCTCTTTCCACACCTGTTTATTTTCTTGTACAACAGGAAGTCCTTACTTATGTTCTTCTGCCTTCTCCATGAAAATCAGTGTGGTCTCCTGGGTTCCTTTCCCCTTCAAGACAGTTTCCTACAGGATCCTGCCTGCCAGTTCCCTGAGCAGTTCAGCATCTGGTCTCCTGACGCCCATCGTCTCTAGTCTGCTGCTTGCCTTCCTTGCTGCTCTCAGGTTCCTAAAAGCCACTGTCTTCTGGTCACTACTGCCAAAGTGGCCATTGGCCTTCACATCTTCAACCAGTTCTGACTTCCACTTAGTAATCAGGCAGTCACTCGCTGAGCTGCAGCAATGCAATCACTCATAACGTTGTGACTGCAATGGGATGTGTAATTAAGGCCAGTGTAGCATGCCCTGTTCGTTGATGGGGAGTAAAGCTAGGATTTCAGAGCAGTTTAGAGTCAGGTTTGAACTTCCCGGCTCTGCCTGGTCGCTGATAAAATCAGATCCTTTTCAAGGCAGATACATAGACTAAAACTTTTAAAAGAGCTCACGGAGTTTATAGGTATGGAGACTTTCCCAGGACATATATCCTGGCTGCAGGTAAAAGTACACCTAAATGTCTGGCTATGGTCGATGCCAAGACAGCTGTACTCCATATTTAATGATGGCCTATTCTCTTGACTATCAGATTTTACTCTCTCAGGAAAAAGATCTTGACATCTCTAGGGATGGCTCACAGATGTTGGTCCTCGGCAGCAGCTGAAGTAGTAGATTGCATTGAGACAAACATAGAGAACAACACAGAAAGTGCTAGAATGGCATTGAATAGATTGGCAGCAGATCCTTGCTTTGAACGCAACATGTGGCTTCACTTATTTCAAGAAAAGCAGAAATAGCAAGGGTCCTGCTAAGGGCAGCAAAACTTGTTAGGAGCTACAGTTGAAACCTAAAACCAGAGCTGTATGTACTCAAGGGAATGTACACCATGTCCACGCAGCTCTGGCAGACAGAACCAACGGCAGGGCCGGGACCCGCTCCTCCTCTCGCATGCATCAGACTAACTTAAGAACTGTCTCTGCTGAGACAGCAAAATTACACAGATGTGAAAGAAGAATAAACAAGAGACTGAAGATCTGATGCTGGAAATACTCCAGTACCTCCTAAAACATTTGTCATGTGGTAGGAAGCTTGATCACTGGACAAGTGATAAAAAGGTCTTGCTGATGGAGGCTGTCTACAGCAAGGCTCCCTCCAGAGCCAAGTGAAGATGAGGCTGATGCGAGATATCTTGATATCATATGTCATGGCAAATTCACTGATGCTTGCAAGACTTCCATACAAATCTGAGGTCAGTGTGTGCTGTTTGTTTTTGAAACCAAATTCGTAGCCACAAAGAGTTCCCAAGTTTCACTGAAGTTTACTTGGAGATTTTGAGCTCCTTTGAAATCAAGACTCCAGTATGTGTGGAAGTCCAAGGAGGAAAACAGAGGAAATTATACCATCCTTTAAGGAGGGAAGCTTCTAGATGATCTCCAGAGGTCCCTTCCAACCTCTACCATTCTGTGATTCTGTGATTCTGAAGTTTGGTCCTCCCTGGTAAAGTCGAGCAGAGGAATCATACAGATGAAGAGAAAAGAAAAAGATCAGAGATAAAGATGGAGATATCTTACTAAGACTCTCATTTCCTTGTAAGGCAAAAATAAAAAGGCACATGATGGAACTGAAAGATGATACTTTTAAATGAGAAAAAGTATGTATTTTTGTACAGAGGATGTGCTCATTTTGTGGAAGGATGGCTGAGGGCACTGGCAGGAGCTCAGCTAGCAACAAAGATAATTAACAAAATAAGAACCAGATGTAAATCCATGCAGTGAAGTCATGAACTGATACAGACAGCTGGAAATACTATCTGTAAGGAGTAAACTGCCCTTGTTCAAGGAGTTTATATATCAGTTTTCTAAAGTATTCCACAGCTGAATAAATCATTCCAGAAATACAAACGCATATGACTATGAAGATGATAAATTATCAAGTGTTAATACACTTCAGGGTAGTAACTGCTTTGAGGGCAAGGTTAGAGAGGACACCACTGTTTTCCTTCTTTTTCACTCTCTAGGCTTCTGCTCCAATGTAGCCTCACATTTTATTGGGACATCTTGTTTGGTGAGAGAACAAGTTCACATTTGTTTCAAAGACACAAATGCAAGATGGCTCAACTGTCTAAAATAAAAATGTCAATCAGTGTTCATGCTGCAAAGCATCTGAACAGGGTAAATCCCACCCTACCTAAGGTGTGCTCAGTTAAACATGCCTATGTAATATTACATATCCCTTAAAGTAGGGTGGCAGCTGTATAAACCAAGCAGACTGACTATCTGGCTCATTTTCTGTTCTGCCAGGCCAAAAGCCTTTGCAGTCTGGGGATGGCCACCCTCCTAGGAAGGGCACTGCACAGGGCTAACGGAGGTGTCGTTAACTCATCCTGTCCTTTCCAGGGCAAGCGGATCGTCAGTGAGAAACGCAGCGAGTGCTTCCCTGGCCCAGGCAGAGTGCCAGACCTGAGTGAAGAAGAGACAGACCATTTGGTGGCTTTCCGCCGGGGGAGAAGGATGCAGATTGCCATCACCATGGATAACAAGGAAAAGGTAAGTGCATTGCAGTGACTGGACTGCAACGTCTCAGCGGCATCCACTAGTTCTGCTGGCTTGAGAAAGGCCATGGAGACTGATTAGAAGCTATCCCAGCAACAGGACATTGGGAGAGACTATAGATTGATAGTGTGGAGCTTATTGCCATAAAACTCTCTGACTTCTATCACTGTGGAAGAGGAAAGGCTACAATCCTTTCCCTTCTCTGTGATCCCAGCTAGAGCTAGCAGGGTCTCAAACATACTGGGTCCATAAGAAGTATCAGATGCTGTTTTGGGTGGATCGATGAAAGCATTTCCAGATATGGGGTACGAATCTCAGCTCCTGTCTCCTACCAACTTCTTTTTGGGGCCATAGAGCAGATTGAGTCAGGAGCGCTGTCCTCTCGACTCACTGCATGACTTAGAAGTTAACAGAGCTGGGCAATATCTGCTTCTAAACCCAAGTCCTGCTGTGCCTGGCCATAACCTACTGGGTGAGCTGGCTGAACTTTGTTAATCTTTGAAACATATTTCAAATACTTCTTCACAAATACCTTCCTCTGTGTAAAGAGGAGGCATGTGATATTTTCCTATTTGAGAGTTTGCACAGATAAGTAAGAATGCCTGCAGCAAACAGGGTTAGCAAAGACTATGAAGGAAAACAACACTTAGTGTAGCTGCCAAACACACCCAGGAATTCTGGTAGACCTATGCAGCACCTTCTCCGGGACAGCAGCCAACCATCTGCTAACTGTGCACATCAATCTTCAGCTTCTCCTCCTCCCCAGAGTTTACCTAGGCTCTGAAAGCCCCTGTGCTCCTTTCTCATGGCTACCAAGCAGGTTTTCGAATGCCAGAAGCCTCATGTAGACTGCCCGATTGAGCCACTAGTAACTGTCCATTCATAGAATCACAGAACCGTAGGATGGTTTGGGTTGGAAGGGACCTCAAAGCCCATCTAGTCCCACCCCCCTGCCATGGGCAGGGACACCCTCCACTAGCCCAGGTTGCCCAAAGCCCCATCCAGCCTGGCCTTGAACACTGCCAGGGTGGGGGCATCCACAACCAGCTGTCACCCATTTCAGTCTAGGCATCACAAACACACCTAGACGTGATGGTAGGACACGAGAGACCTGACCGTGCCTGTGCTGTAGCTATCCTTGAGGCTGTCACGTGTAATTCTGTGATGTGCAGGGCAAGTCTCTCCGCTTCTGCTTTTGCTGGGCTTGTTTAAATACTTATCTCTGAAGTCATCAAGGCTGGGACTGTGCTAGGAGAGAACAGCAGGAGTGCCTAGATTCTGACTTCAGGTCCTGAGCCCTGTTTTAAGTGTATGGACAGCCCTGGAAAAGGTAATATCTCATATGCTTTTATTATGGAAAATGAAATTTGAGGCTGAGGGCCCATATATGTAGTTTTGGTGATGCCTCACTCATACTGACCCCAAAGCAGTTAGATTCAGAGTGTGTATGAGAGCAGGCCTACAGCTGTGCTAGCTTAAAGCCGTATCTGCCTACACCTTTTTATGTGAACCACTGAAGATCTGATGCTTTGAATCATAGGCTGGCAAAGAGGGTGTGAAGTCCCTAATGCCTGGCAGATTTGATGTCAGTGATTCACCAGAGGTTGGTGTCTTGGATCTTGCTCCTGCTACTTTCAGCTCCCACTGTGCTCCCATTGATTTAAGCTCTTTCATTTAAATTCATTCCCAATGAACGCAATTACCTCCATATGGCAGTGCAAGGAGCTCACATAACTCTGTCATCCCTCCTTTCCTCAATTGTACATAGTCACGGTGGTCTCCTTCACACAGCTTGGGCTAGAAGGTAATCCTGATAATCCCCAGGAATGCAAACAGTTCTATGCTGCTCCTCCTCCGATACCAAATGTTGTGGTTTAGCCCCAGCCGTCAGCTGAGCACCATGCAGCCACTTGCTCATCCCTCCACCTCCTGGTGGGATGGGGAGGAGAACTGGAAGGAAAAGGGACAACTCATGGGTTGGGATAAGGACAGTGTGCTCGGACAGCAAAGGAAGAGGAAATAACAACAACAGTATTTATAACAGAATATACAAAGCAGGTGATACACAATGCCATTTGCTCACTGCCCAGTACAGATGCCCAGCCCGTCCCCGAGCAGTGACCCCTACTCCCCAGCCAGTCCCCTTTATATACTGAGCGTGAGCCCTATGGTATGGAATAGGGCTGGTTTAGGTCAGCTGTCCTGGCTGTGTCCCCCCCCCAGCTCCTGGAGAAAATTAACTCTATCCCAGCCAAAAACCAGGACACCAAAGTTCATTTAAAGTCTTCCCTTTTTTTCCCCTTCATCCCAACCCAGTCGCTCTGTTGGCAGAGCGTAGGACTGAAGCTCAGGCACTTTTCTAGCAACAGTGGGCTGTGAGGGAGGCCTGCTAGGTGCTGGATGAGAGCCCACTGGTGCTGATGTCCACAGGGAGGATTGTGCAGAGCCATTCAGTGTCTTCACACCTTGGCTGAACAAGAGAAGGAACTCTGTCAGGAGCACAGGAAAGCCACAGAGGGTTCATACAACTCTAGCTATAGAACAACACTACCAAGGAGCAGTGTATGCCCTCAGCCTTACTTAAGACTGAAAAGAAAGATTAGTTTTGCTCGACCATGTGGTCTTCTGGCTGGACAGATAGCCTGGCTCAACAGCAGTCTTGGACTAACACCCCTGGCAGGACCCATTTAGCTATAGCACCATGCTTCTTGCTGGCACAGAAAAAATGTCCTCTGCTTTCTGTTACTGAGCTTAGAAGCATACCTCCCCAGCTTCTGGGAACCTGATGGAGAGCAGAATGGGAGCTTGCTGCTCCCTGGAAGGCAGGGTGCTTCCAGGGACTACGTGCTCTCCCAGCCTGCACAGGAGGCAGGGACCAAGCACAGGTGTTGCCACAGAGCACACCTCTCACGGCTGGAAATGGAGAGGCTGGAAGAGCACGTTAATGAGCTTAGTGTAGAAACGGGCTTTTGTGGGACAGCCCTTTTTTTTTTGTTGTTGTACTTTGGATTCCTCTTATAATTTAGAAAAAGATATAAAAGTGTTTGAAACTCTAGTTTCCAATACCTGTTACCAGCTGGATATGTTTCAGAGCCCCTCTGAGCTCAGGAGATTTCCTTGTTCCCAGCGATTTCCCTAGACTGGCCAGGCCCTCTTCCATCTCCATTTAATGAAGATATCTTCATATTGCCATTTTTGCGGTGTAACTTCAGACAACAGCTACAACAGCCAGGACAAAAGCCACCTCTCAGCACACAGGCACCTTACAACATGACAAAAGGATGTGGCTGTAAGAGAGTTAAGTGGTTGAATTTCACAGTCACCTCTGCAAGCTGCTTTCTTCCATCCACACTTGGTCAACCTTTTCCCAGGATCAGTGACAGAAGCAGATGGGATCTGAAGTGACAGGTCACGTTGGCATCTCACACATCATGCCAGCTTGGGCTGGTTGGGCCCAGGGAGATTTGGTCTGGCCCACCCTGTCACTTCAGCTGTTCCTAAGCTGTGTTAAGGATTAGAGTTTTAAACAAGCGCCTCTTTTTCCTGGTAGCGATAGTGCTTGACAAATTGAAACCAGGCAAGTCTGCCTCGCATGCTGTCCCTCAGAGAGATGTGTTTCTCTGAGAGGCACTGGAAGACTGCAGCGCAGAGAGCAGATCGGAGGCAGTAATACCAAAATGTACAAAACCTCTATCAAATAATTTTAGCCTTTAGAACTCAAATGTGTGTCACAGGGGTGTTGAATGCAGCAATTCATTTTGGAAATGGAGGCCAAATCCAACCAGCACTGTAGGGATCACAGCATCCACAAACCCTGGCAGCCCTGGGCTTCAGTTCCCCCACGTAAACAGGATTATAGCATGCCTCTGCCATTCTGGCTGTGGTGACAACAAGCATGTGAGCAATGCTGAGTGGCTCAGCAACGCATCACTTCAGGAAAGCTGGTAAACAAACAGGGAACCAGCTGCTAGACAGGGAAACTAGCCCTGGTGGGCTCTGCAACCCAAACCCACAGCAGCACCGCAGACAAGCTGGGACCTGCCCGGTGAGGGCCATGCACTAACAGGAGTGTTAGTGCAGCAGTGTTTGCACTAACACGAAGTGTTCACAGCAGCAGCCAGCAGCACAGCGTCAGGGAAAGAGCAGATGACCAGGAAAGCCTGCAGTCATCCCCCCCCTCCTGCATTCGCCAGCCCCCAGGTTAGGGGTCTCCTTAGCCAAGAACAGCATCTTTCTCCTTGACAGACTTTTTCTTGCCTGAATTCTAATTTCTTTTTTTTTTTTTTTTGAGTCCATCTAAACTTTATCCCTCACAACAACTCCACCGAGGAGCTGCAGTGTTAAGTGACGTGCTGTGTTGAAACACACATCCCTTCTTTTTCTTCAAACTTGTTACCTGATAACTCCATTTGATGTTTCTGCGTCACGAGGAGTAGTGCATAGATCATCCCCTGTTCACTTTCCCAAAGCACAAACAATTTTATTGACCCATTTCACATCTCCCTTCAACCACCTCTTCAGCAGGCTTAAGAGACTGACCCTATTTAGCCATGTCTGGTGAGGAAGTAGTTCTATATTTTTGATCACTCTCATTGCCCTCATTTGTGCCTTTGTTATTTTTATTATATTCTTTGAATACAAGAGGACCAGAACTGTACGTGGTATTCAAGCTGCGGGCTCTTGTGGATGTACTCAGCAACATAACAATGTTTCTGGCTTGTTCTCTATTCTTTTGCTGACAACTTTGCATTTTTTTTGCTTTTTTTTTTTTCTAAATAATTGAGCTAACATTTTCAGAGAACTAGTCATGATAACACCAAAATTTCATTCCTGAGTATTAATCATAGTTCAGTCTTCATTACTGTGTGTGTATATATAAGAAGAGGCATTTTTCTCCATGTGAGTTATTTCACATTATTGATATTGAATTTCATCTGTAATTTTATGATGCAGGCATTCAATGTCAAGAGATCTTTTGCAGCTCTTTCTTGGCAAATTACATTCTTTGCCCTGGATGATTTAGTATCATCAGCAAACTGTCGTCTCTCTATTCAGCTCCTTTTCCAGACCATTTATGAGCATGTTGAGCAGTGCATGTTCCAGCGGCACACCCCTGCTACTCTTCCACCAAGGAAACTGGCATTTTCTTGCCACTTTTTGTTTTCTATCATTTAATTAGTTGTTAATCTAACAGAGAAACTTCATTCTCATCCCCAAATTGATCAGCTACTGGGAGAGCCTGATGGGGTGTCAGTGTTGTCATCTGAGTAGCTGTGTGTTAGGACCTGAGCTGAGAGCCCTGAGTCAAGCATTAGCTTTCAGCCTCCCTTATTACCCCAGCATGGTCCATCCTTTGGGGTTTTTCACCTCATGCCCCAGCTGGTTCCCTGCTCATTTGGGGTTATTTGCATCCTCCCTCCCACAGAGGCCTGCGGTGCTTAGGAGAGAGAATCACATCCGTCACTCCCCCTTTGGTAACATCCCGTACCCTTGCCACTCCCAAATTTCTCTCTTCTCTGCACTTGCCAAATTTATCCTATTAAAACACTTGATGGGCATCCTCGTTATCCCACATTTTTCTCTATTTTTATTCATGAAGATATTCAATAAAAAGAGGAAAAATACTAAAAAAAATACTCGTATTCTTCCTCTCCTTAGTGCTTCTAGCTAGCATCATATTGTCAGTCCCAGACTGCATCGCAGCTGGCAGCACACAGCTGTGGCAGAGGCTGCTAAAGAGGAAATGCAAGAAAAAAAAGCTGTTCTCATTATTTTCTTTTCTGAAACAGCCCCAGTGCCTTATAGTACCCTGCCATCTTGAAGCCTGTTTTTATGCCCATCTCCCTGCAGAATGAATTAGCCCGAACACATCACATCGCTCTACTGATACAACTTCACGCCCTCCAGCGCTGCTGCTGGCTTGGAGGTGCCACATCTTCCCACCTCTGCCTGGCTGCCCCTAAATCTGCAAGCAGGGCCAGGGATAATGCCTAATGTTTAGCACCAGTTTTCCTAAAAAGCCGCTCCACGCTCTGGCAGTGTTTCAGGATCATTAATACATTAGAGCTGCAAGCTGGCAGCCCGGGACCAGTGGAGCACAATGGTTAATTAGCAGGTTACAAATCATCTTTTAAATGGGCAGTTGATAGGGCTTCAGGGCTTTTAAATTGTCCTTTTATTAACAGAGTTTCCCCGGATGGTATATCAGAAATGACTATTTGTAATCAAGACACACAAAAGCTGCTTTCAGGGACTTATGCCAATGAGTCTGACTCCTGTGCTTGCATGGGAGAGGAACCAAACCTGCGACAGGAGAAACACTTGCTTTTACGCAGCAGATGGGAGGGAAAGATAGGCAGAAAGGGGGGCTGAAAAGTCTTTAGCTCCCTTCAGGCAGCACAATTAGTAGGCAGACTTTTCAAAAGAGTTAGGAAAAAATATCCTCTTATGTTCTAGTTTAAAAAAATCCTGCCCAGTGGGGGATGTGAGCACTGGAAAACCAGCTCTAAGCTCTTACAAAACTCTCCTCCTGCAGAAGAAACGCCAGTTCTGGTGCCAACACGTGCCTAGAGAAATGGGTACCAAAAGGTTAATTTAACACATCTATTGGTACTTCTTTTTAAAATAAGAAGACCATGAAGTAGCCTAGAGAGGTTGAAGATTGTCAAAGCTTTCGGTTTGGAGAACTGCTAGTACAAACCGATGCTTAACATGGCTGGATAATGGCATCAGCATCGTCACCCTTGCGCTGTAACATTAGCTGGGTATGTGTTCGTCGGGAGGTCAGACAAACCCAGAGTCAGAAAGCATTTGGGATCCCAGGACCACATCCTGGTTAGGAGCAGGCTCTGCCCTCCCTGCCCCGGACCATTCTGTGGCTGAGAGACTGAGAAATCCCTGCATAAATCTCAGGATAAACAAATGTAATCTTCTCTGTCTACTTTGGGTTTTTGTTCCCTCCTCACATCTCTTCCCCTGCTGTACAGGAACGGTTAAACTATGAGATGATAATGTCATTGTCATGTTTCATAATTTTGGGGGCGGAGAGGAGGAAGGAGGAGAAAAACATGTTTTGCTTCCCCATGGCCTGGGTGTGTCATAACAGGCTAACAGCAGCTCTGGGGAAATGCAAAAATCTGCTCCTGAGCCAGTGCAAAAGCAAAGCTAACCATGTTTTCTTAACTGCACAGTTCAGGCCTGCTTTCCTGGTAGAAAAGAACCAGATTTTTTTTGTTCTCTCTGTTTTCCACAGTGCCCTTTGAGAAGCAAAAGTAGAAGTAGACAAAGGAAAAAAGCAGCCTGGCTTTGAGCAAGGGCTGTAAAAGGATGGAGAGCTGTACAGTGTCCCTGTGACAGAGCGATTCGTGGCGTGCACTGGAGAGCTGGTGCCCCAAACGGGACAGCCAGTGGGTTGCAAGTCTCCGCTGCTGGCCAGCCGCGCAAGAGCCATGTCTTTTCCCACGTCTTGCAAGCTGCAGCACGGTCCCTCAGCTGGGCCATCCCAGCACATTTCCCAGGCGCAGGCTCGTTCTTCGCTTGGCAGAGACCTGGCTGAAGTCAAGCTGCGCTGGGCTGCAGACAGGCAGATCACACTGCTCCCCCCACAGCTTACACACAGCCTGGCTCAGTGCTCTGGCTGTGCGGATGCTCTGGCTTTCCGGTTCCCGTCTTTGGGGACACAATCAGGCATTGTAAAGGGTCCAAACCGAATCATTCTTTGCATGAGCTTGCATGAGAAATATGCAGACTCTGATGAAACAATTAGCACACCCATGCAGCTCCCTGCCTCAGTTTCCCCATCAACTGTGAGCTGTCTGGCATTTCCGAGGCAATCAGTGCTCCTTCTCTCCCATCTCTCCTCCCACACAAGGTCTCCCCCAGAGGCAGAGGGGCTCCAGCTCTTCTGCAGCAGCTCACTCCTTTGTGCTCTTTCTAAAATGGTGAGCTTCTTTTACAGTTGCTTTAAAGGCTAACATCCATCTGCACCTTGCTCCCCAACCAGCCTCCTTAAATCAGCAAAGATCCCGGGTTTCTGCTGGTTTAATCTCTCTATAAATGCAGGGTCTCAGTTTGGGGCTGCAGTGACTTGCTAGATCCCTCACTACTAGGTTCTTCAGGTGGGGCTGCATGAGCAGTTGACTGGGCCTGGAGGGACCATTTTTGGTTATGTAAGTTTCCACAGCAACCTTCTGAAATAAATACCCAGTATCATCTTTCACCGTATCCTGGCCCATTTTGCAACAGGCTGAGATATGGTGAAGTGTAGCTTCTCTGAGCACAGACCCCTCTGCATTTTTTCCCAAATCTTTGCTGTGAAATCCTAGGACAATGTAGCTAATATCTTTCTCATTATTTCCAAGGATCTGTTTACACAAGTTTCCATCTGTACTGGAGCTACACCAGCTTCACACCAGTCAGACCAGTGAAGTTGTCTGCACTGAGTGCAGTGTCCATGAGCACTGGCTATATGGTCACACTTCCCACCTGTCCACACGTGGACAATCCCCAAAAAGACTGCCCCCAGCTCACTCCCTGCGTGATCCCACCGAGTACGTGGGAATGGGCTGCAGTGGGGATGGTTGCCTTGGGAGGCTGGGCAGGGCAGGCAGGTACTGAGACTGCTGTCTCGAGTTGCACGCATCCAGCCCCACAATGCTGGGCTAAACCTGAGGCTGGCAAATGACTGGAATAAAAATCCTGTTTCCAGCCTGGGTTGGACCTCAATGCAGTGACACTTTCTCGAACAGCTGACGTAGCAGTTTGTGCTGTGACTTTCCTTTTTGTGTTTCAATTTTGCTGGGCAATGCAAAACGGCACCATGATAATCTCAGCCCCACACACTCCCTGGCCCCGTAGCAGTTCAGCAGGGAGGGGAATGTGGGGATGCCTCGGCTGCACTGGGCACGAGGGGGCTGCTGGGCTACAGCATGCCCGGGCCTCTCCGCTTGTGGCAGCGTTTGTTGCCCAGGGCTGCCATGTACGGTTACAGAATGAGGGGAGGCAGCTGTGATAAATGCTGTGCCACTTGGCAGCCACCGTGCTGCAAATCACGTGCTATGGCAGTGTCCGCGTGGGAGCGGGAGCTGCTCGCGGATGCGTGCGGCCACCCCAGGGCAGAGCCCTGAACAAGCACAACCCTCTGCCCTGAGATACTTAGCAGCGTGGGGGGCAGGCCGGTACCCTGCCCGCATCTGCCCGGCACACGCAACGGCACACAGCCCTCATGGGGGCACCCCGACAATACTATCTAACCAGGGCAGAAAACATTTCTTGAAAGATATTTATGCTCTGCAGACTATTTTGCTAAGACCCACTGTGATCCCACCCTGGCCTCGGACATGGCTGTGTCTGTATTATCAGTCCCACATAGGGGCAGAGAAATGCCAGGCCCATGGCATGCCTCATGCTTGGTGTCTATAGTTCATTAAGATGGAGGGGTTAATTTTCACCCCCTGCCAGGCAGGGGGATATCACCACTAGAGCAGAGTTTGGCAATCTGGTGGCAGCATGGCTGAACCCAATGGAAGCAGGGATGGACCCCAGTAGAAGGGCACTGCGTTTGGCAGGGATGAAAATCACTCCCAACTTTACCATGCTGGCTTTTAGCTGCATCTTAGGTGGGCTCCTAGGTCTCATACAGTTGAATTGTAAACTGGGTCTTTTGCTCAAATCTGAAAAGGGATCTGAAACTTGGTCTGCCTTGGAAAGAAACAGGACCATACAGGACACCTCTCTGTGCTTGAGAGGAGGAGGGACCTGTGGGAATGCATGTCTTTCTCTTTTTTCATACATCGCTTACTTTCTGACTTCTTTTCCACATCAGTTTGATTCAGGGCCCCAGAAACCAATCTTTCCTCTTTTGCTGACCTTTTCTGGGCAGTTGCACATCCTGGTGAGCACAGGGTCAAGCACTGACTCCTCTGCCAGGAGTCCTTGCTTAATCCTTGAAATAATCCCGGTGTCTGTGCTCTTGCAGGCAGAAGAGAGGAGAACAGCAGAGAAGAGGAGATCAGACAGTGACAGAGGCCCAGAAAGTGAGCACAGCCGAAAGGTGAGTGGGGCCTTGTGTCTCTTTGGGGGGGACCCTTGACTTGGAAAAGGAAACCAGTAGGTTGTGCCTCCCCACAAGTAAGAGTTGCCTCAGTCCGAAGGGAAGCAGCAATGTGCTCTGATGTAGTCCCCACTGCTCATCCCTCTTGTCATCCAAAGCTTTGCTGCACCGCTAACACACCTGAAGCAAAGCAGCACTGGAAAAAGGTGACAGGGGACCTGCCCTTCACATCTTGTTGTGGCTGCGTAAGTCCCTAGCACAGCAGAAAGGATGTTGTGAAGGGTAACGTCCTCACACACATGGCAGCAGAGCCCTAGCTGGTTTCTCTCCCAAAAACATTTGCTCATGGGTTGAAAGGCTCAGGCCGCATTAGCTACAGCTCCTCACTTCAGCAGAGACTGAGTAGGATAGAGTTAAATTAAAGCACAGGCCTTCCCACTGACTGTTTAATGCAAAACCTGGAGGACATGCTGGTTCCCTTGAGCCTGCAGATGCTCTTAATTAATGGAGCACAAATTGAATAGCCCCACCTCAGTGGGATTCATTAGGAGGACACAGATGGGCTCTTAAGCGTTAATTCCAGCTGAGCCCCACTGCCCCTCCCAAGCAGAACAGGGGAGCATGGTGGCCTTGCAGTCCAGCTCACCACATCTATGCTGCATCCAAGGTGAGCCCCTGCTCAGTGACCAGCTCCCCCTGCTCTGCAGGCCCCGCAGCCACCTCTGCACCTGCCCACGAGACAGCGTGGGTACCAGCCTCAGGCTTGCCCTTGCTTTTGGCTTCCCCTTTGCGAAGGGTGAAGGTAATGACACAGGGCACTTCCCTTATCCTCCTGCTCTCGCTAGCTGTGTGCTGCTCAGCTCTTGTGTGCTTCTGCTCTGTGGGTGTATCAGGATCCACTGTGGCAGCATGTACTGTGCCATGCTGTGGGGCTGGAAGCTGCGGGAGCGTCTCCAGGCCTGTGCCCCAAGCCAAGGACCAGTGCTAGCCCTCACTTTGCCCTGATGTGCCCTGCCTTTCTGCAGCCCTCATCTCTCCCTTCTTGGGGATGCAGTCTCAGGTTCCCCAGCTCCTGCCAGCTAACAAATGGAGGAGCAATTATTGCCACCCCATCTCCAGCCCACGCAGGTGGGTCTCCTTGGTAACAGGGCTTTCAGTCACTCCTTCCCCATGGCTCTGCTTTCAGCAGCACTGCAACGCTGAGGAGTTAATTCCTGTTTGGGGACAGGGTGAGGGTGACTGGCGTGGAAGGACACGTGATGACTTATCCGTTGATAATTAGCACCCTAGGACTCAGCCCTGCACTAAGCTATTCACTACGCGGTGTTGCTTGACAACACACCATGGCCAGTTGGCTCCTGTTTGCACCACGTCCATTAAGCTGACAGCTGGGTTACCCCCTCCCTGCACATGCTACATCAGCTCTGAACTGTCTTTTCAGTAAGCTTTAAATTTTTGAATAGTGGCAGCCCTTAACCAGTCTATCACGAGGAGGAGTGATAAACCAGGAGGCTGAAAGCAAGGAAGGTGAAGAGCCCCTTTGGTCTGAGAATGCTGCTCTTGGCACTCGAAATACCATGTGCCCTGGGCCCCGGGTCAGCCCTAGCCCTGTGGGCTCCTGTGAATGCCTGGGGGTCACAGAAGGCTGTCTTCCTTCTCAAATCTGTCACTGTGAAGGATTTCAGAGGCATAACTTTGGTTTAAGTGTCCCACAGTCTTCAGGTGGGGGGATTCATCATCCCAGTGCATCTTCTATGGGAGTTCAACCTCTCAAACTCTTTTGGGAGATGTTGCAAGCATTCCAGGAACTAACTATATGCCATATGCTTAGCAAAGTGCCTCTTCCAGGAAAAATGGAGAATGTTTGGTTTCAGAACCTTCAGGTGATCAGGAACACAGCAGGTGAAAACCACTGTCTAATTTATGCCTGCAGTTAAAGTGACTGCAAGTACAAATGAGGTGAATCAATCCTGTGGCCATTTGCACTCAGAGTTACAGGGACATGCTTTGAAAGCTTGTAATCAGGTACTGAATATCTAGAATGGAAAACTATATCTTATGGCAGCAGCTTCACAGATCAGGAGGTTAGATAGCACTACAAGAACCAAAGAAATGTGGTTCAGGTTAGAGAAACTGTAGTGAAGCCCCACCTCATTAAGGCAAGAGGAATGTATCCAGATGGCAAAATCCTGGGGTTTAGGTGGAAGCAATTTTAATTCTTCAAAACGTAACACTGTTCATGTAGTCTGGATGAAGGGGAGTAACGTTTCAGAAATACATTGCCACAAATTACCATTATCTGTGTTGAATATCCCTGGGAGGAAATGGTTGCTTCTTCTGACTTGGCTATGGATTTGCAGTCTGACTCCAAGCAGGCACATAACTTCTTCCTGCCTCAGTTTCCCTCTCTGTAAAGTCGGTCAGCCCTGGGACCAGTATATTTAGGCTATGGGTAAAGCAGAGCCCTTCTGTGTGCACATCACTTTAGAGACAGAGGCTGCAAGTTGTTTTCAAGCATTACTGAGCTTTTCTGGTGGTGACAGTACAAAGTATAGTGAATGCAGC
Source organism: Aramus guarauna (assembly GCA_013400195.1). Taxonomy (NCBI): domain Eukaryota; kingdom Metazoa; phylum Chordata; class Aves; order Gruiformes; family Aramidae; genus Aramus; species Aramus guarauna. The sequence continues at coordinate 395,620 of VXBL01001626.1, forward strand.
TGTTTCAGACATTTTTATTAACAAGAAGCTCTTTTGCCTCCACTAGGATGGTGGGAAATCAGTCCAAAGGAGCCCCGGAGATCTGAGTTTCCCCATGACTGGACGGGAACGCTCGGAATACATACGCTGGAAGAGGGAGCGAGATCAAATTGACCTGGAGCGACTGGCACGTCACAAGAACGCGAAGGGCGAGTGGCGACGGGCTTGGGATGTGGAGAAGTCAGAGCACATGTAGGTCCTCTGCTGTCCTGGGGCGTTTTGTTTTCTGATCAAATCCCATGCTGTCATGTGCCTCCCCCTGACCAAATCCCCATGGCTATCTCTTTCTCTTCCTGACCATGTCGGTCAGTGGGACCAGATATCAGAGTGATTCTCCTCTTTTCTTTCTGACATGAGGTCTCCTACCCTAATAGGAGATACTGTGTGCTGACAAAGATTGCCTGCCTTTCCTCCCACCAGGGCTTGCACCGTGGGAGGGAGGGGAGCATGGATCACTGCTCAGTCTACATCTGGGGGGTCCTCTCTAACTCTACATGGACAAATCCAATGGCAGGAGGGTGCAGGTGCTCTACTAGAAACAGGGATGGACAAACTTGCATTGCTAGTCCACAGGTTTTCTCACTGCCCTGCTTGTTTCTCCTTTTTTGATCATAGGACAGGCCAACGTGCCTAAATCCTCCACACCTCATAAACTGAGCCCATTCAGGCGTGAGGGGATCACTTCAAAGGGCCGCCTGTGTGATATGGAGGAAATGCTGGGGACAGCAGTATGGGAGAGCTCTCAGTGGGGTCTAATACTTTCCTGCTTCAAACACTGTCCCTCTAACTGTGCTTGTTCAGCTGGGTCACACCACCTAGAAAGCTTTAGAGGATGACTAGGCACCTGCAGCAGGAAAAGGTTTTGATAGGGTGTGGAGTTAGGGAATGTTACATCGGTTTGCTGATAAAAGAGTTTGTACAGAGCAGATAGAGGGGACAGTCTTTTGGCTGAGGAATGGGACCAAAGACATAGATTTTCAGTCACTGAGACCCCAATAATTAGAGATAAATTGACTTAAGTAGGTGTTGAGTGTTGCTGGCAAGACAGCTCTGAGCCCTGCTGTTCTCCTGTATATCAATTTTTTAAGAGAAAAGCTGGAATACAAAACAAGTAGGATTAGAAACCAAGCAAACGAGTCTGATGCACAGGTCTGAAGCTAATTCAGAACGCGTTTAGAAGCTCGGGAAGCTGCATTTGAGCCTTGTACACTTACACTACAGGCATCTATAAGCTTCATGGATGTTCATAGAATGAAATATATACATATATGTGTGGATACTGATGTTAAGGTTTTAGAGGTTCTTCTTTGGGGTAGAATTGCCTCACAGCCTCATTTCTCCTGGTTAGTGCATGCAGTTTCAGCTCCTGCTGATAAACCTGCACATATTAGCCAGCGGGCAGGCACAGAAGGGCCGAAGGCTGGAGCCTGCGTCGTCTCGAGGTCTCCTGCCCACACTTTTGCACACTGGAGGAGAACGGTCAGGTCTGACGATGCCTGTTTTTAACCTGCAGGTTTGAAGAGGACTTTGTTAAGGATGGGGAGCCAGCCTTGGATAATCCCAGCAATAAGAAAGGTTGGCAAGGGACACCTAGACTCTGTCCTGATGCTATTGAATGCTGATCGTGCGAATCCCAGTGCCACAGCAGCTGTCGTGGCTGTCAGTTGTGAAACTCTGCTTTCCTGGGCAAATGCCTCTGAGCGCAGTGTTGGGGTCTCTGCCCTCTCTGCTTTGCAGAGTGCTCAGGGGATGGGATTTGAGCGTCTGGGTGCTAGTGCTTTTTACCTTCCCAGGGAGAGCACTGGCACTGTTTCTGCAACTTGGTATGACACAATACGGAGGCTCAGCATCGCCTCCTTTCCCAAACACTGGTTTGAGAGGCAATCCTATTCCAGAGCACATTTCTGATCCCTGTGGCACATGCTGGCTTATTTACTAGCATAAGTCCATCATGACTCCTGTTTCTCAGGAGATGGACTGGCAGAACAAAGCTTTCCCTTGTGACGCCCTATTTGAACGTCAGGCTTTCTGCTGCATGTCCATTAGAGAACCCCACTCACTTTTGCGCATGCTTTCCTTTGTCCTTTCAGGGGGAAGAAACGCAAGAAAATTCCAGCACAGGTCCTTTCCTCCGGACGGGAGAGGTGAGTAAAACACATGACTCAGTTGCATCACCCCACTAAATGTCAGCACCTCTGATGTGACCTCATGGAGAGAGTTTTCTCTGGGCACTCTTGCAGATTTGGAGTGCCTTTTGGGAACATAACCACGTGGCTGCTCTCATAGCTGTGTGGCAAGGGAGAAAAGGAACAAGTCTTCCAAGAAGAGCACAAGGGAGACTCTGTCCAAGGAATAATATTTAAAGTTATAATTGGAATTTGGAATAAAAAATGCAGAAGAAACATCCCTAAATTCTCAATTTGTATTTATTACTTTAGAAAATATACGTACAGTACACATACAGCTTCAGGGGCTTCCCACTCCAGAGGTACTTTCCATACAAGGATGTTGGCCCCTTCAGTGGGGGTTCTGCTTGCTCTTGCATGGCATTTCCAACCTGTCTTCTAGGTGGAGGACAGCATGGAGTAAATGTGAGCGATCCTGGTCCGAAAGCAGTACCTGCTGTGAGCAGCCGAGCCAAAGGAAAGGACAGACTGACTGGCAGAGCCAGAAGGTAAGGAGGCTGGCAGCAGTGCTGTGGGCCGGTGGTTGTGATATGTGTGTCCAGGTCTCATTGATTGTGAAGAGGGACAGACAAAAAGAGATATTGTTCCACAATGAATCTTTTCAGATGAGTTCATGTTGGCTGGGACTGTGTCTGAAAGGATTTCAGTTGGTGGGGTTTGTGGTACTTGTGGGGTTCATCATCGCTGTACTGACCCGCTGCGTCGACCCTCTACAGAACAGCCTGGGGGGGTCAGGGTTACTCTGGGTAACCTGGCACATGCCCCAGCAAGCTTTTGAACACATCTTGTCTGACTTCGAGGCACTGCTGATATGGAGGAGCAGCCTCCAAAGGTAGTTCCCAACTGAACCAATAGTAATTAGGATTGATACTGTGGTACAGATGTCTTTTCTTCTTAAACAACTGTTCTTAAAGATGCTAGGAGGGAAGTGGCCTGGTCCTGCCAGCTGTGGGCAGCACACAGCAATATAGTAATTTGCAGAGAAGTAATGTCAGAATATCAGCAAAACTAAGTGCATTTTCCAGGTTCGCCCACATCCTCCCAGGGGCCCCCCTTCCCTGCTGCTCTCCATAATTAAATTTCAGTGCAGTCTCCAGTTTCCTGGAGCCACACTGACGGTTTAATAACAGTAATCATCTTCACAGCACTGCCATGCCCTTTAGTGGGCAACAAACGGATGAAGAGTTGATTACATACCCTGAGCCTCTTCATTTATCCAGAACACAAAACCATTCCAGTAGCTTTTAATGTTAGCATTCTTCAACCATCGAGGTCAGTCATGACCATGAAGTTAAACAGATACGTGCTTCATAGGGGTACTCACAGCATTACCCAGAAGAAATTAGTTAGCTGGAGGCCAGGTGCTGCTTGCTGTTATTTGGCTGAAATGCAGAGTGTTAGGCAGCATCTGTGTGTGCAGGGTTCTGCTGTGTCAGGACAGAAGTAGGTCCAATATGCAGAGCCTGGCACTGTATGAAGCCTGGAGATTTTTTTAATGTTGTTTTTGTTTCCAGTGGTTGTGCTTTGAGGAAATGCACCTCAGCAGCCATGACTCTCAGCTAGTTAAGCTGTGGACTGGCAATCATAGAATCCCAGACTGGGTTGGAAGGGACCTCCCAGCCCACCCAGTGCCACCCCTGCCATGGCCAGGAACACCCTCCACTAGCCCAGGTTGCCCAAAGCCCCATCCAACCTGGCCTTGAACACTGCCAGGGAGCCAGGGGCAGCCACAGCTTCTCTGGGTGACCTGTGCCAGGGCCTCAGCACCCTCACAGGGAAGGATTTCTGCCTCAGAGCTCATCTCCATCTCCCCTCCTGCAGCCTCAGGCCATTCCCCTGGTCCTGTCACTCCCTGCCCTTGTCACCTTTAGGGGCTGGAAGGGGCTCTAAGGTCTCCCTGGAGCTTTCTCTTCTCCAGGCTGAACAACCCCAACTCTCTCAGCCTGCCTGCATAGGAGAGGTGCTCCACCCCTCTGATCATCATCTTCACTCCAAAAAACCTACTCTAAATCTACTTGCCGCATAAAGATGGGCTATCTCCCGTCTTCCTAAGCCCTGTTAGTTAATCATACTTTTAAAAATTAAATTTAATTCTGATAAATTAATGAAGAATAGAATCAGCAGCATGCAAACAATTATTAGCTTTGTAAGTTACATTCCACCCCTTCCCATTCTTCAGCTCCATCCCCAGTAAAACGTACTTGGGAAAGAAAAGCTGATGAGTTGTGCTCATGCTCGCTCCCTCCAGCTGCTGACTGCAACACTGGGAATTACAGAAATTCTCAGAGGATATGCAGGATGGCCATGCCAATAGATGTGCTTTATGTAGTTACTTTCTGTAAATACCGTAGAAGGTTTCTGACTGCAGGCTGAAGGTTGCTGTTCAAAACTCTGAAAGTTGCAGTGATTACAAACAGTTCTGCCCTGCCTGAAGATGCCAGCTCATCAGGGTGAAACAGGCTCCCAGACCTCAACAACTACCCTCAGGAGTAAGCGTGGTTCTGCTTCTGAGGTTTGCTGTTGAACTTTGGTTATTTGTGATAATAAAAAGAAGGACAGGGAGCTGGCCAGAGAGAGAGAAATAAAATTTAAAATGCAATGGGCTACAGGGCAGAGAGGGAAGAATTAAAAAAAAACAAAAAAAAACAAAACAGGGACAGGGAGCTGGATAGAGATAAGAATAAAATTTTTAAAGGGACAGGCTACAAGTTAATGAGGGAAGAACTGAAAACTGGGGACAGGGAGAGACATAGAAAGGAAATGTATGCACAGGAATTATTTCAACAGCTGCACTGGAGGAGAGAAAGGGAAAGAAAAATATATCCACTTGATATTATATATAAGAAGTTAAAGCGCAGGTAGCTGTTAGGCAGACAGTACTACCTTCACACTGATTTTAAGATTTTTAATGTCCACAAACGTCCTGACTTTAAGTCATGATCCTTTCTAAGGATACCACTTCTTACAGAATACAGCTTTCCTCAAACCACACACCAGTTTTGAGCTGAACTGGATTCAGGGGGAAGGTTGCTGATGCAGCATCGCTGTCTCTACTTCCCTGTGAACTTACATGGATCAGGTATTATCAGTTGTCTAGGTCTCCTCCAAGCTAATCAGAGAACACTGTTTCCTGAGACACCTTTCCTTTGGACTTTGATCCGTCTGTTCCTTTAAAATGCACATCTAGTGCCATCCCCTCTGCTTCAAGAAGGGTTCATGGAACACCTTATTGCTGCAGAGCAGATTGTATCTCACTGTGGGAGAGATGCTCAGTGCTCCCGAGAGCTGGAAGAAATTGCACAGAACAAGCAACTCATGGTTCCTGTCAGTGTTTGTCAGGAACATGAGTTACACCCACTGCAAAGATCACTTTCTTCCTTTCTCTCTCCTTCCAACTGGAGTCTTTTGTTTTCTTGCACTTCAGGGCCTGGGGAGATGGGAAGGCACAGAAGAGAGGTTTCCCTGGGAGCATCGTGTGGTTTATTCTGGTCCTGTCTTCAACTATTGGCCATGCCCACCTTGTCTCGCCACAAGAGCTGGGACGTGTCTCAGGGGCCTTTGGGGACAATCAGGTGTATAGGGTGTGGGATCAGCAAGTTAGCTCATCCAGATGTCCTTGCTCCCCAGTGGCAAAATAGAAGGAAAGACCTCGGAAAATTATGATGTTAGAAGGACCTGATGACATGATAAACCTCATGCTTTCCAGTGTTTCATCTTCAAGTTTAATCCTAATGCAGTAATTCTCTTCCGCTCTGTGGACATTTTAGCTGTACAATTTAGATGCATATGCCTCGTTAAATGTGTGCTGGGAGTAGACTGTAAACAAAAGCGTTGATTTTGAGCAGCTTCTTGGAATGGACAGAGTTTGATGCTTCCCTTCTATAGAGAGCATGGATGGATGGATGACGCTATGATCTGCTCCCTCCATGCCACAGCCCATGGGCCCTGCCTCGGGCTCCATCTCTGCCCTGGTCAGACCCAGGGGAAAGGATGAGACCCTGCCCACTCCTCTACATCCATCTCTTCTCCTCCCCAGCAAAGGTTGACTTATGCCCCAAAGCGTGCCTGTGACAGACAGATGCTGACTCGTTTCTGGAAATCATAACAGGGTCTTGAGCCATTTCTTTTTCCTTCCACACTAAGCTCTGAGCCATGCCCAGAAGGAATGCCTTGGCTAGCTGTCTTATGGCAGAAATTCAAATAAATAATGTTGGACTGTGATTTCATTTCAGTACAGACTGCCTCAGCACCTCTGACTGGCCAGCTTGGAGCGCTGTTTGATGACATCTCAACGAGCTGCCCCTCGTTAGCGGCCCTCAGAGTCTCTTCTGCAGTGGCCTTTGCCTCTTCTGCTCCAGAGCTTGGAGAGGTCACTGGAGGCAGCCTCCTTTCTGGCACTGAGTAGGACAGCTAGCACCATTTCAAACTGAGTGGGGCTGTACCTGGGTATCAGCATTCCGCCTGCTGTAATAATACAGTATTATTCCCTTGCTTTTGTCACCTCCCCCCACTAGCAGGAGATTTATGCCGTGGGTCCAGCAGACTTAAGATCCCTTGTGCCTTGGAAATGCCTGCTTGAAGCACATCAGAGTCAAAGCACACCAGCAATGTCGACCAGTTCAAAGTGACAGTGGGTTCTGGGATGCAGCTGGGGAGAGGGGAAGGTCAGCTAGATTACACAGCGAGGTTTTGCACCTTCTGTCGGGAGGCCCAGAGGATGTATTGCAGGGAGGATGTGTTGCAGAGAGGATGCCTGGCTTGTCATGGGCTTCCACAGCCTGTTTCTTTTCTCACAACAAACTGAGCAGGTATGTCTCCCAGTATGTTTGTGCCTCCAGTGCAGAGGCTTGGAGACTTTTTAGTGCATCTGCCTCCTCTAGGGGTGCTGGGTCCAGTCAGGATGTTATTCATATCCATTTAAAGGCTGCAAGGTCTCGATTTATTGATTTTTTTTTTTTTCATTCTTCTTTGCTGTACTTCATATTTATCAGCTACTAGGATGGAAAATCACGGTTCATTTAAAGCTACAAGAAGTATCTTAAACACTACTGATGTGAGTAGCTGGAACATGGAGTCATGGCATAAAGTCCTTGCCTTCATCTGTGGACCTGGGAAAAGCCCAGCAGAGTCTGTCTAGAGAAGATTAAATCTCATGCACCTTTGCACATGTTGTGTTTTAAGAGTATGTGGCAGGGAGAAATATATGTGTATACATTTATAAAATGTTTGTGTGTGTGATATAACTCACCAGGCACACGTATAAGAAGGTAAGGGTTACTGAGACCCCTCCCTGCCCAGTAGCACCGCATGGGCAAATTCAGATTTATATTTACCCTAGCAAATTCAAACAAGCAAAAGAAAGCAGTTTGTCATGCAGCCTTGAACTAAACTGTGGCTCTCTTTGGCACAGGATGTTGTAGCTGCTGCAAATTTATTACAGGGTCAAAATGCACTTACACAAATCCTTGGAAGAGACTGTCTAAGCATGACTCAACACAGAGATACCATCTCAGGCTCAGGAAATCTCAGAGCCACACATTTCTGGAAGCTGGGTAGGGCACTGGGAAGGTGTAAAATGCATTTGCCCTCTTTTCAAATCTACCCTAAGCATCTGCTAGTGATGCTGAGAGGGGAAGAGAGCCTGGGCTAGCTGGACCTTCAGCCTGATCCCTATGGCCATTCTTGCAGTCTGTTTGCACATGTCCATGTCTCCAGTCTTCCAAGCTACTTCAAAGCAATTTTATCCTTCACCGTCTGCCGTTGTGGAGATCTGGGACACTTGGGCACTGTCAGGCAAGCAGGACCAGACTCTGGCAGACATCAGCATAAGCAAACCGTATATCTTATTAGTCTAATGACAAATATCTGTTCTGGCAATTGGATTTTATGTTTTCATTACATTTAGAATTATAACAACCAGTCTGCTGATTTAGTGGTCTCAGATGAGTGTCTTGGGATGGGCTGAGTGCTTTGCAGATGCCAAAAGGAACTGGACTGGTTATGCTTGCCACCTTTATCTCTTGTTGCCTGGCTCAAACAAGCCCTGGTAGAAATTCCTTCCCAAGTGTCAGGAAGGGACAGTGGCTTTGCCATATAAGAACTTAAAAGGCCTAAATTCAGATTATTTTTTTTCTTGACAGATGGGATGCAAGAGAAGGCGAGGACATATCTTTTCTGAAGGATGACCCTGACAGCCAGGTGAGTGCATATGTCCAGGATGGCTGCTGAGTTTTCTCCAAATATTCAATGTTGGGAAAGTTGGAGGCTGTCAACCAGCGCAGACCTGGGAGACCTCTGTGTTGCGGTACATGTACCCCTTGTTAGCACTCTACCAGTGGCACGATGTGAGAGTAACTTCATTTTTGCATTGACCCTCTGTCAGCACAACCCCCCTTATTCTGGTTCCTGAATACTTCTCTTCACCTGCATCCTTTTATTTTCTTTAGTGGCCTCCACAAGTTTTTCCTCAAGTTTTGAGAACCATCATAGACAACGTACTGATATTTTAATAAGCTGAACTAAATATCTCCTTCCTTTCTCAGAGGAGCCTTGGTACGGACAAGCGGAAGAGCAGAGGTGAGGAGGGGGTGGAAGAGAACTGCACAGCTGAGCTGGAGGAGAAGGTGAAACAGCCAAGCCTCCAAGATCATGGGGCCTCCTCATCACAAAGGCTACGAAGTGGAAAAGTCCAGTCTGCCCACAATGGCCAGAAGGAGGAGCAGAGAGGAGTGAAGGGCTGCAGTATGGAGGTGTCTGTGGCCAGCACGGGTGACTCAGAGCCCGGGCCTAAGCCAAGTAAGGAAGGCGTTGGGGAAGATGCCGATGGGAAGCCTGGCACTGCTGATGTCTCCCAGGAGAAGGAGAGTGCTAACAGCACTGCTTCACAGAGCAGCCTTCCGAGCACTGTGCAAGCCACCAGGGATGGCGGTGAGGAGACCGTGTCATTGCCTGTGGGAGCGAATTTAGATGGAGCTGGCTTAGAGAAAAACACAGCTTCAGAACCGGAGTCCACTGAGGACTCTTCAAACAGCCATGGAGGAAAGCTGGACACAGCAGTAGGAGACAGACTGGATGCGGGTCAGGGACAGCTGGTGAGCAAAAGAGGGGAGGAAGTGACCCAAAACACTGCCCTTCAGGGGCAGACACTCGCACTGAAAGGAGGTGAAGATGCTGAAGGCACTGAACACAGAGGAGAGCCTTTGCCCCCAAGGAATGCCAACTCTGACAAGACTATTGTGTCTGAGCAGGACACAGCAAAATCAGAGGCCAGGGCCAGGGACCAGCCTGAGGATTGCAAGGACAAGGACAGTGGGGACGCTCTCAACTAGCAAAGATTGCACCGGCTTGCCTGAGACAGAAGGTGAGTTCCTGACCCCGCTCCCCATGATGTGTTTGTTATCCCAGTAATGCTTTCGGCCATAGTACAGGTCCACAACTCCATTGTCTGTGGCCACAAGGGCGTCATAGCAGATAACTATGCAGAAATGTTCATTAACGGTGATGTGGATCCCTCAGGTAGTCTAAATCTGTGCATCGCAAAGACTGTCCTGGAGTGGAGGGGGAAACAATGGAAAGTCAGACAGGAGAATTTGGACAGAAAACTGGACTGCTGAGTCTGGTTGGTGACATGGATCACTTAAGGCACACAGTGAAACTATTCCTGGGAAGGGATGACCTCAGAAAGGGTAGCAAGATGACTTTATTTCTGCCTCTGGGGTGATCACAACTAGAATAACTTGAGGTCAGCCTGGTCCCTTTCCCAAAACACTTGCAAAGCTATAGAAGCCCACCTTGTGGACAGCAGTTTGAAGAAGGTCGACTGCATCTGGGATTCTCTTCCCAGTACAAGATCTGTGAATGCTGCACTTTGAATTATACACGTGGTATCACTAATTTGCAAGGCAGTGTATAAATACAAAGAGTGAGATGGCTCCTTTGAAAAGGCCTATGAACCAAACAGAAAGGAGGGAGAACAGATCTGGCTATGTTGCAAAGCTCCAGGTTTTACTCAAGCAAAGAAGTTTCTTCCAGAAAGGCAAATGCAGAATAAGAAAAGCCAGGAGAAAGAAGAAAGTATGACAGGCAGAAAAGTAAAGTAGAAATTAGGAGGAAGGGGCAAGGAGAGAGTGTAGGGGCTCTTTGGCAGTTACCTTTGCAAGACATGTTCTTTCCAGGCAATGTCACACGCAGGTCAGGATGTCATAGCCACAGGTGCTAGGTCAGACCAGTGAGTCAGGATGTGATTCTACCACCAGGTTAGGCAGTAGGGCTGCAATTCACCTACCTCAGGCTGAGCCCAGAGGCACCTAACTTAAGATCTGGGCTTCATTTCTCTTCAAAGGAGAGAGATGAGCACTTCCAGAATGCAATCCAGCTTGCCTAACACCTGAGTGGCTCTCAGGATGCTCCTGGCTTGATCCTTCAAGTAGAGAGGCAGCAGCTATATTCCGTAAGTAGGCACTTCAGGCAATTAGCTGCTCAAAGCTAGGCAGGCGGATCTCTGCNGTGCCTTTCCCTGATTCTGGCAGGCTTTTCTTCAGACCCCGACCCAGCAGCTTGTCACTGGGTATTGCTTCGTATTCATCCCCGAGGTACAAATGAGCTTAGGGATGAAGTGGTTAAGCTGCTAACAAAAAGACTTTCACTATAATCCAATCCTATACAAAAGGCATGGAGAAGCGCAAGTGTTACAGCTATTTAAAAAAAGACAAAACACCATGAACCAGCAGGAGCTGGTTCTGTGCTTGAACTAAAATTCCTTCAAGTGAGGGAAATTAATTCCAACAGCATTAATGAAAATGTTAAGAGAAACCTGAATGCACATAGTGGGAGTTTGCTGTCCAGGCCATGCCTCTCCAATCTACCAAAGATCTCCCCAAAAGCAGAGGATGAAAGTTACCCTGAGGGAGAAAAGTAGTCATTAATTAGACACCAGCTAAGAGGAAACAATAAATTACAGTAGTCCGTTTTCATCCCAGCAATGGAGATTCCTATGGTTTGGTAATGGGGCCCTGAGTCCCCTTCAGCATGGCTCTTTACTCCATCGCTCCTCACGGAATTCATTACGGCAGGCTTAATGATAAACGTAGCCTTATGTCGTGGAGAAGAGAAGGCAGCTTAACCTGGTGGTTGCATTTAAGCACTCATGTGTCTGCTTGGCTAAGCTGGAACTAGAGACTGGTATTGCTCTCTTAAAGTATTTATTGCTTGGGAAACACCACGTGTAGTGATGCCAGGGGAAAATGAGGGGTTAACTGGTGTCCCAGTTACCCTCTACCATTCCATCCTGCCTGCCTCCCCATCTATCTCCTTCCTATCTGCAATGCTCCTTTTCCTTTGCCTAATCATGTCCCCCCACGTCCACATGCTCCTGCCTCACCTTCCTCTCTTTCCCAAACAGTTTAAGAAGAGTTTCCAGGTGTGTCTGAACCATGCACATAGCATCAGATACCCCCTTTTGATGCAGACGAATTAAAGCAAGATACTTTCCTCTTTTTTTGGTATTTCCTGTAATTTAGGAGGTGCTTCAGGTTTCAGGGCAGTCCTGTGCAGGATGTGGACGGCAGGTCACTTGAGGAGAGTCAGCCTTTAACCAAAGTGGCAGTGTTGAGCTGTGTTAGGATCACAGGAATAGGCATGGCTACATCAAATCTTACACCAAGAGAATGCATTTTCATTCTTCTTAGTCCTTAAAACAATCACCGGTCACTAATTCACAGAAAAGACATAAGAACTTGTCCTCTCTGAGCACACTGGTCTGTGATTGTTTCATCTGAAGGTTTCTTGCACTTTCCTCAAAGCCTCTGACTTTCTTGCTGGCAGGGCACCCATGGAGGTGCCAGGGTGAGCCAGAGCGGCAGTTTGTGTCCCCATCTCAGCAACGGGTTTCTCTTGTTGGTTTGTTTTTCATTCCATCAACTGCAAGAGCATTTAGTGCATGAGTGCTGCTTGGCTGTTAGTCTTTAATGGTGTCCTAGGGCATCATCATCACCTCCTATCTGCTGAAGTCACCACAAAGCAATTTGACCTCTCCCTTTGCATCAGTGACATGCCACTATCAGGGTTGGCTTTCCCAAACAAGATCAGTTGCAGACAGAGTGAATTTTGCCATGATTTATTTGTAGTGGGAAGAAGAGCCAAGAGGAAGACAGAGGGACCTGTCTTTAACTGTCTGCTCCCTGCGTCCAATTTGTCAGGAACATCCCTTGGCAGGCAAATAAAAAAAAAAAAAGCAAGACCTGGATTTCTCTAGCACTAGCTCAGCACAACCAGAACAGTTCATCTGCGTGGCTTGACAGCAGGGCTCCTAGGAGCAACAAAATAGCAACAATGACAACAACAACAACCAAAAAAGCAAAAGCTCATTTGGCTCAAGTCGGTTAAGTTGTCAGTGTGTTTGGAGCGAAAAGGTCTCGTGTCTATTCCTGCTGTTGCTTTGAAGTTCCCAAATCAACATGACAGGCTGCATAATGACACAGATGGCAGTCATAAATAACCACCGGCTGCTAACAGTCACTTCCCTTCTCCCTTGGCTTCTGTTTCCTAGTTCTCTACAGAGAGATTAGTTTTAGACCATGGTATGTATAAAAAGCTGCAAAACTCTATTTTCATGTAATTCTCCCTAAAGTGTGATTTCACAACAATTCTTTGGAAGAGGATCCCTCAGGATTGCCCCCATTTGAGGTGCATTTGAATCCTTGGCAGGGTTTTTTCTAATTGTTTAGGGTTTGGGTTTTTTTTGGCTTATTGAGTCTGATGCCTGCAGCTGACTCCAGATGATGCTTTAGGACAAGGATTGCCCAAAGTGCAACCCGTAGGAAACCTGCATTCATCAAAGCCATTGCATATGGCCCAGAAAGTGGCTTAGTAGGGGTGGCTGTCCCCGAGGGAAAATTCACTACATCCGCTGGAGTCCCTTCTTGAATGTCACCACATGTGGCAGGCTAATGATTCTGCCTTTCTCAGCCTCATAAAAAGCACAGCATTATCAGGCAGAGGTAGGTTTAGCAAGAACCAGGAAAAGAGCATCATTCAGGAAGGTGAAAGAGCAGTAAGCTCAAGCATTAGCTAGAGAGCTGCACTTTTTTGTTAGAATGCAAAATTAAAAGTTTGTTTATTCCTTTTGTGTCTAGTTCCATGAATTCAAGTGCCCAAACCACCTTACTTATTCACTTCCTCTCATGGCTTGGGTATAACCTTTAAGGAACAGGTAGTCCTGAGTGACTGGCACGTAATCCAGTGTAGGAGGCTGTGGGCTGGGGGCTCACGCATAGTTTTTAACAGTAGATGCTTACACCAAATTGCAGACATCCGTGCCTGACTGCATTGATCTGATGTCAGGCCAACACATTTACAAGATTGTCCCGTTGCAGCAGGGCAAGGAGGGGTTTTTTCACCCTGTGGTGTGTGAGTAACGGTAGCACAAGTTCTCTGTAGATGAAGGACTTTATGTGGCAAGGTAAACGCGTGGTTGTAATGCACGCCTCCAGGAGGTACCAACCAGCTCTTGGTAAATCCAGGCCTGCTGGAGACATTTACTGTGTTCTGTGTCCATGTAACCAGCCGGTATTATACCAGGGAATGATGCCCTCAAGTGCCTGGTAGAAAACATGAGCCAAGTCTGTGCTGAGAATCCAAAGGATACTGAGTCTGAGTAACTACTGTTTTGGAGGACAGGGAGTCTGTAGCAAAAAAGGAAGATTATTATTTTAACTGGGACCCACGTAAGATATGACCAGCCTTAAGGAGAAGTACCTGGAGGGATGCACCCTCGTGGGTTATCAAGAATGGTTAATCATTTCCTGCCAGGACACAGCAGGTAACTTCCCAGTGAAATTTTTTTTTCTATGAAAAATACAGATTTGACAAATGGCATGCATGTACCAGAAATGTGTCTGCTTCAACCTTTCATATTTCATAAAATCCAAACTGGAGCCCCTGTTAAACCTTTTCAAAACAAAATTTTAACGTTATGTTTTTAAATTCTGGTGATTCAGTTTTGATACAGTGCAATTTTAGAAAAAACAGCATTGAAACAGATGGTACGATTTTGCAAAATACAGCCAGTAAAAGTATCATTCCATTAAAAAGTTTAATTGTGGAATTTCCATCAAGCAGAAAATCCTGTACCAGGTCACTTCACCTGATGCCAGGGAATGCCCCCTGTTCACAGCTCTCACATGTCCCAGAGCAGGGCAGATAGCTGTAGCAGCAGTATATGTCAGTACTTGGTGGTAACAATATACTCTCCACCTGCCCTGTTCCTGGGGCCCACGTCCCCCACACCTTAATGGGCAGATTTTGCTCCAGGATGCTGCTGCTCGCCCATTTCTGTAGAACAGCAGCTCCTCGCAGCAAGCAACCACCATGTGGGCTTCACAGCTTCCACTGCTAATGTCTATTTATGGCACTAAAAGTCTCCATCACCTTCAAACCAGTTGGAGATGCTGTGCAGAGTGTGTAGTGGAGCTTTCATCCTTTGCTTCAAATAACAAGGAATAAATATTTACCCGAAGTGCAGGACTGGAATCCCTGGAGAATGTCCAGCAAGTCCCAGAGAAGTAAACGATACACAAAAACCACATAAGCTTTTCCCTGAATTCTCTTGAGAAAATTAATCTTAACATCTTTAGAGAAAATGCAGCTGGGGGTAGATTTCCAGAGCAGCTCCAGGGATCTGACCTTGCAGCTCTGGCTGACGTAAACAGGAGTGGGGCAGGCAGGGCCTGTGTGCCGCAGGATTGAGGAGGTCGGAAGAGGTCAGCTTTCTGATGCAAACCAGTGCTAAAGGTTGGTGCAGGAAGCCGTACGAGCAGAAACCAACACTTCTCAATGCAGTTACGGAGCTACTCAAGAACATCCCGGTTTCCTCAGGGTTCAAGAGACAAGAAGATACCATCTGCTGTTATATCTTGGAAGTTGGCCTGGGATTGGCCTCAAGGTCTCAAGGACTTGACTTAACAGCATTGGCCTCCCTGGTCCTTCCTGCAACCCACGCCACCTTCTGGAGCCCACCATCATGCTACGGGTATTTCAAATTCCCAGGGCACATCTTAGTACCACGTACCACCAGAGCAGAGAGTTTAGTCCTCATTCAGAATTAGGGAGTGGTATGGCTCAATACAGGACGTGACACAGTTATCTGCATACCTCTGGAGTGATGGGAAGCCTTTCCGTGGCTCTACATGGGAAAATACTGGTAACATTGGAAAACAGAGGGATTATGTGAGAATGGTTCAGGAGAAATGTACTTGGACTGATGAAACACAGGGAAGGACTCCAGGGATGTTCAGGGAATGGTTGTTTAGTCTAGCAAAATGCAGGCACAAAGTGATGGAGTTGTGATCTCTAGAAATGGGGTAGTAAACACCAGTGAAGGAGAAGAAACACTCAAGCCGGAAAACAACGCTGATGCAAGAATCAATGTCTTGAAGAAGCCCATGAATAAATATGGGACAATTAGAGAAAGGTTGCTACCCATCAGAGGACAGACTTGGACGTATGCCATGGTTGAAGCAGGGACTCTTGTCACCTTTGAGGCTGGCCTGACCAGCGTGCTTTGGCAGGGGTTAGGTAATGTGGTATTTGTGACAGCAACAGGATGAATTTGATGACAAAGTTGCGTAGCTGCTGTCAGAGTTGATGACCGCTGTCAAAGCAGATGCTTTCACTGACACCCAAAAGAATTAGTGTACACATCCCATCTGGAAGTGTAAGCTCTTTACTTCTAGACCTCTCCAGCACTTTGCAAGAGCTTCTGTCCCTTCTTTGGTTTGTCAGGGTGACTTGAGGAGAGAAGGAACTATTAGAAGCTGTTAACACATTGAGAGTCAGAGACCAAAGCTAGTCATTGGAGCTTCCTTATGGCTACTTAACAAGCTTAACAAGTTTAAACATAATTTAGGGCTCTGACAGGCAAACTCCTGCCACCTAAACTTGAAAATGGAGCTGTTCTTGTAGCCTGGAGTTGTTGCTGTTACCACAGAGCTGGCAGAAGGGAGCACGTACCTCAGCCGCCTGTGTTAACCCTCTTGATGTAAACCCCAGATGAAAAGGAGTTAAACATACCACGTTGTGGTCTGCCGTGCAGGGGGCACTGGCACATCTTCCTTTCTGCCCACTCTGCTGCTGAGAAGGAACAGATGGACTGTACAGAGCGACAACATCTTAAACCACTCCAACAGGAATCTCCCCCAAAGACTGTCATTACATATTTAAACTCATCAAGGGTTGCAGCGATAGTTTTTCTATCAGTGGCAAATCTAGACAGGATTAGGATTTTTTTTTCCCCTTAAATAAATCAGTTCTAATTCAAATGGGAATTCAGGGATGTCCAATGGCCTGTGATAGGAAGAAGATGCCTCATGATCTTACTGGTCTTTTGGCTGGCCTCATAGTGTATGTTGGAACAGCAGATATATATATATATATAAATGCATTTTAAAAAATCCAAGTGAGAAAATACGATGATATCTGACAGATGGTCCTTACAAATCATGTCTGAGTTTGCCTTGTGGTATTTTACAAGACTGAGTGGTCCACTAAGAACAAAATTGTCTCTGGGAACTCTGGGCCTGCCCCAGCAGAGACCCAACAAAATTATGTCTTCCAACCCAAGCAGAGGACGGATAGCACTAATCTCAGCTGGAGGAAGGAGCGCTGAGTCGCCAGACTTCAGCTACATTCAGCTGGTCTTCAGGGACTCCACGCACCTCCCCTCCATGAGATGGGATTTAACCAGGAGGTCCTGCAGTGGAGTGGTGTCGGTGTGGCTGCACAAATCCTCCCAGCGACATCCCCCACCCAGCCAGGCTCCGTCAGGCTGGGAAACGTGAGGCAGACGTTTGAGATAGACCACCAGCCATCTGCGTTAATCCTCCCATGCGACAGTGACACGCAGAGGGAGATTTGGCACTGCGTCCCCTTGCTGCTGGTGGCAGAGTCCAAGGCAGCCCAGCCGTATCGCTCCCCTGAGCCCCGGCTCACGAGTCACGCCAGCGCAGAGCTTGCTAAATCTCCAACTGGCCCTTGAGTTATGCGTGGAAAAGAGGATACAGTGTGAAATGAGAGAAATGCTAATCGCTATGTCTAATTACTAAGAGAAGTAATGACTTTAAAGCCCACTAGTGTCTTGGCTGTAAAGCCTCACTCATGCACAGAAGGAAGGTGCCTGTATTGAGAGGATAATACTGCAGAACAGGAAAGAGAATTGTCTGCCGTCACTAATGGCACAGGGCTGTCAAAGCGACTTTTGAAACCATTAATAATAAAAATAGATTAACAATAAGCAGAGCTAGCTCTGGAGTCAGTTCAGACTTGTACAACAGACTATTGTACAACATTTGGACCACCAAGCCCAACTCTGAAAATCTGCTTCCTGGCCCTTCCCAATAGTGTTAAATCCCAGAAGTGTGCTGCTGCAGCACTGAGCACCCCCTGGGCAGCAGGATACAGCCAACCCCGACCGCTGCATGCATAGAGAACGATGAAAAATGTCTCCAGCAACAGTATTAGAATCTCCTCTCAGCTGTACATAGCATCGATTATTTCAGCACCTCGGGTATGATTTCAGTGCCGTTCTTTATTAGATTTCCATGGCTGTGTCCTTAAATGATTCCTTCGGAGGTTTCCTTTTTATGTGAGCCAAGCTTACTATCAACTCTCCTGCCTTCATGGTATTTAATCTCTTTTTATATCTTCCCTCTGCCCTTTCTTGTGAGCTTTCAGTGCTGCAATCTGCATCAGCAAAAGGCAGACCTGTGGATTTAAACATGGATGCAGGAAAATGCCAGCTCAGCAACTCTGAGCAGCACCCATGCATCTGGCACCTGCAGGGAAAAAAAAAAAAAAAAAAGGTCTGCCTTTCCCAATTAAAATCAACATATCTAGGTCTGAAGGCTGCTACAGGGCAGCAGGGTCCCCTCACAGGTTATGGCTTTCACTAGAGAAAAGCCGATACACCCTTCTGCCCTTGGCAAACACAAGAGCTGCACCCCCAGGCCAAGTTTCACAAGAGAGGACCGCAAAGTCCTGCCCCAAGTCAGCTCCTCCTCTTGTTGCTCCAGGTGCTGTACAAGGACACGCAAAACCACATAAAGATTATTGTTCTTGAGACAAAAGGAGAAAAAAAAGTAGCCTTAGCAAACCCAGAGGAGGATTGTGCATGTGTTTCATCCAGGCTCATACATTCCATTCGTCCCCTGGGCTGTGGAGCCCCTCCATTGCTCCCATCGGATTTGGCTGGTAGGTATCTGGGTTATCTACTGTGGTACCCCCCAAGCAGCCCCAGCCGTGCAGGAAGGTTGAAAACAGGTTGAAGCTCAGCAGACATTTTTAATTTACTGCTCAGCAGTTCCCTAAAGACTGATAATCCCACTGCTGTCTCTGCTCTGGTTTCACAGGATAACGTGCTGAAGGTGGTGGATGAGAAGAGGAGCACAAGCTTGTCCTCACTCTTCAACCTTCTATGAAATCAGCTTTCAGCACCTGCCCTGCGCCCTTCAGCACCCATTCACAACACACGGGGACCCCCACCACCCCCCCCAGTCCCAGTTTCAGCATCACCACCCTTTCCTATCCATATGCCAAAGGACAGGGAAGGCTACACGCACTCCCAACCTACCGAGAACACGCGGTCACTTTTCTATTTGTTTTGCCTATATTGCAGCTGTGTGGCAAGCCAATGAAATGTCTACTGGATGCACTTTATTTTATTTAATAACTAATTCTGTTTAAAGTTAAGATTTAGGTTTCTGGGCACCCCACCCCTCTCCTCCCACAGAGGCTGGCAGGGAGCTGCACGTGCCAGGAGGATGGCAGGGGCTGTGCAAGCTCTCCCTCACTGCTGGGCAGGGAGCAGACGACTGACAGAGCATTAGGAGACAGGGTGAGAGGTCTTACGTTGTAGTTCAGAAGGGGGATGAAAAAAGTAGTGTTCAGAGCAGCTCTTGTACTAGAGGTTTGTACGTGGTTGAAGTGGTGGCAGAGATGTACGGTACTTGCATGGGCCACGGGGCACAAAGGGGATGGATGGAGCATTCTCAGTTACACCGTGGGGTGCTTGTGCCAAGCACACACCAACCACAGCATCTTGTCCTTGAAAGCTTGGTTTCCTCCTCCAGCTAGATGTAGGAGGGTGCAAGCAGCAGAGGCTGAATCAGCACATCAGGAGACTGATTTTTTCTAAGGAAGGTGGCTGCTCAGTTGAGCAGGTATGTGTGCAGCTCAGCAAAACCCTGTGCCCACTTCCTAAGACCAGGAAGGCTGCAGTAACTGGAGATACTTACAGCTTCTCGTGCCACGCAGGGCAAGGAAGAGGACAGCACAAATGCCATAACCTTCCTTCTCCACCACGCTGCACAAAGGAGTTGGCAGCAGGACCCAGGCCAAATCTGAGCTAAGGTTTTTCCTGCAAAACGCTTCCACCTTCCTGGTTGTGCCTTTCATAGCCTTGTGCTAGAATAAGGGGGCAGCAGTTCCCCCGGACCCTGCCATGCAGACATTTTGACCTGGCCTTAAAAGACACCTTTCAAATCAAGGATCTGGATGAGCATTCACAAGCATAAATGAGCAAGAATGCCAGCGCTTGGATTTCCAAGCAGCTAAGAGATTCACAGCAAACTAGGACTTAATTAGTAGCCATATTTCAGCTAAGGAGAAGGCAGAAGGCAGGCACAAGGAATAACACAACATAGTTTCTGACTTCTGAATGACAGAGCAGAGAGAATATTGCCCTCATTTTGAAACACTGCTCTAAAACTTGATGCAGGAGTAAATGTACATGTAGACAGACGTGTGTGGAGATTTATTGGATTTCATCGCAGGATGCATTTGCTAACCAAAATGGCAGACTGCCTTGGTGGTAAGGTTGGCATGTGTGGACTGAAATACTGTACGCTGTTTTAATAAACTAATATTTGCACAGATAAGCATTTTGGTTTTCCACATAACTTAGATCCGCAGTACCTATCTCATGCAGGACAAGCCTGGGAATTTCCTCTACATGCCAAAATCAGGAGAGTTTACTGGCTTCAGACCAGGCATTAGCGAGAAACAGAGTGTGCAGCTTTCATGTTTTAGGAGTAGAAACATCTCCACCCCACCAAAGCCCAGACTGGGTTTATTTGGACTTATCCAACAGATAAAAGAGATAGGTAAAAGCCAGATTGTAAAACTGCTCCAGGTCCTGGAGACCGTCCGTCACTGTTAAAGGCTGATTTTTCTTATCTGACTGGCTCAATAACCTGCTTACAATTGCTTAATTTTTTAATTTATTATTATTTTTTACATCAGGTCACTGACCTCAATCTTGGTCCAGCCAGAGTGAGTCATTACCAGCATGTACGAGGAACTGGTTTGCCTCACATCCATGCAAAAAAACCATCTTGGATCAAGAGCACCTGGGCACACAGCCAGGTAGACAGAAACTTTTACATTGCCCCTGGTCCAGCACTTAGTTGGAGGGATAAAAAACCCAACTGCAATTACTGCTCTATCTTGTGGCCCTAGACTCCTTTTTGAAAGAAAACATGACACTTTTCCCCCATTCCCTCCTCCTTTTTCTCCTGAAAATCCAAGTATTTTTGCAGTTACTGATGCCTAGTAAGGACTGAGTCTGTACCAACTCCAGGGATGGGACTGTACAGATAGTGCCTGTTCTCAGTGTAATTTTTTTCCTGCTCATTAACACTTGGCTCGAATGCACTTTGGTTGGTGCCTGGATTGCAATTTTTTAGAGAACTGCAGCTAGCTGTTTTGTCTTTACAGTGAGAGAAGACTGAAAAGTTGAAAAATCTGATGTAGAGGGATTATTTATATGAAATAAAAGTTGTAATGAGGAAAAAGCTCCAGTTTCTTAGTGTTTCTCAGTCCCACATGTAGACTTTTCTGAATTTAATCTGTCCTCTCTGCTTTTTAGAGCAAGAGCTCCAATTCAGATTGCTTACTGCTTAGGAAAGTGATTAACTCTTGGGCTAGCTCAGCTAACTCACCCAAAAAGCTGCCCGCAGCGACGACAACCTGCATTAGAACACAAGGCTCGCTTTTTCAGAGGCATCAAAGCCGCCTCATTGCCTCTGCACTTTTCTTGCAAGCAAACGTGAAGGCAGCTTGCAAAGCGCAAACTCATCTGTCTATAGAAGGAACCTGTTTCCTCCCAGCAATGGTTGCTAGCTCAGGGATTTTGTGAAAGTTACTCTAGCTCTTCCAGACAACAGGAGAGCCTCTCACGCAGAACAGCTTTTGCTTTAAACCACAGAAACCGCTTGCCAGTGGACACTGTTCTAGGTGGCCAAATTTACCATCAGTTTCAACACAGCAACTCTGAAGCTAAAACTGATACCAAAATTGATTTCAGACTACTGAATCAACTCTTGTATAAAGAGATCAATTTAAAAAACCTCAAGTCAAGGACAAAAGGTACATCTGGATAAAGGTGGAGATGTTGCAGTTTCCAAAGTTTTACCAAGCAAATTCCTGCAGGAGGAAACAACAGAAAACCTTGACAGCAGTTCCAGCTCTCCATTCCTATCTCAACAAGTCCGATACCTACTGCAGAGACATACCGCACAGAGTGCCAACAAGTAAAGCCTTCTACAGAGTCTAGAACTAGAAATAACAGAAACACTCACTGATTTTCCACACCAGTTCCCCTCCAGATAAGTTGGTTGCAAGTGGCATAGGAGCCTGAAGCTAGAGTGGCATTTAGTCAGGAAGTTTTGTATTTAAAGCGCATAATACAGTAGTTGGTGCATTTTAAGTTATGTGGAAAGCTTTTTAAGTCAATTAGAGGCACTGAGCAAGAGCAGGGTACAGCGTTGCTGTGAAGTTCAGAACCCTGCTGCTGCCTTTCCTGGGCAAGGTTGTCCAGCAACAGCTCCACCAGCTCACAGACTCCACAGCCTCTGGCCCGCAAAGGTAACGCACTGGGAAGTCTGCGGCCGGACACCAGCTTAGTGCAGCGACAAGGAGCTGACCAGCTAGGAGGCTCCCCCAAAACTGCCCCCAAACACCTGCGGAACAGCCAGCAGTCAAGCTTCATCTCCTTAGCTTTCTGCTCCAGCTCGGGTACGACCATTTCTTTACCCCATTCCCCTCTCCACACACCAGCACCTCCAGGACTCGCAGCCAGCCGTCAGTAACACACACCCCTGCACAACCCTTCCCAGACTGGAACACTGAGATTAGTTGTGACTTCTCTGAAGGCGATCCCCAATGCCTAGAAGCAGCCACTGATTTTGTTATCAGCACTACACAAGACTGCTTTTCAGCTACACTCAATTAAGTCAAGATCTGGAGTAAAAGTAGCACCACCTTCCTTGTCAACAATACAGCCCAGCCCCAGGAATCTGGGATTCAGATGGTATGCATTACATCAGCTGAGACCACACGTGGGGACAAGGTAGCTTTTAGGAGATGGAAATACGAGCCAGCTGCTGGAGCAGATTACATGCTCCAGTAACTTTTTTCCAGCTATTTCCCTTCCTTCTGGTCCCTCTGCACGTGAGTTCAATCAACGCACTCTCCTTGAGCAAATTGAGCTCAATGGGACACGACCAGCGTGTACAGACAGAGGGCAAGTATTACATGTCAGTAAAAAAGTCTAAGTCCAGAGGCATCGACACACAAGGAAGGAACCAAGAAGGTTCGAAAAAAACACACCTGATCTAGATACACCTTTGACTGGACATCATTAATAATTCTTCACTTATTACTCCTTTCGAGAAGCGCTTCCATTTGACAGAGCTTGCAGTTCAAGTCCCTGTGTAAGGAGCTAAGCAGAGGCAGCGTCACACAGTGCTAGAGGGTCACCGTTGTCACGTGAGAGCTGGACAAGGCACTATTAGCAGAACTTTTCTCACAAGTAGTCGGATTCCTCCCTCAGGAGACTTCTCAGTCAGAAAGGAAAAGCAGAACATGACCTGGTCTTCTCTCCATCCTGTTAAGTGATTACTGTGATTAGGAACCGGACAATCAAAGCTACCATGGTATTTACCTTCGCTTGAACACAATGCATTCTGTCACCACGTTTCAGAACTAAGTTACACCTGAGGCGCAAATGTACGGTGACTTCTCTTCTCTGTACCGCTATTTTTTTAAAGGCTCTTAGAGGACAAAAGTCTGGAACTCAGGCCCTAAATGATAGAGAGAGTCAAAGCTTGGAGGAAAGTTGGCATTACAGAAGTACTAGCATGTTTAATCAAATCATGAGGTTACAGCGATTTCTATCTAGGAAGCAACACAAAAGCCTGTGCCTTATCTTGCCTGATACAATTACACTAAGTGAACTGATTTTTTTTTTTTTTTGGAGGAGCAACAAAGGGAGAAACTGAATTGGAGCTGAAGTAATACAACAGATAACAAGGCAGTCTGCCTTTTAAACCTCAGGTTTACCCAAGACTGGTGCCCGCACCATTTTAAGGCACTAAAAAATTATGTTCTAGATGTAGATGACCGTCTTGGTACAAAGATGGCAACATAATACAAAACTTCACCCTCCAAGATGACAATCCAGCTGTTATCTGTTGCAGCCAACCTACGTCCCAAGAAATCCCTACCACCCTGAATTTTAAAAAGTTAGCTTACACCTAGAAACCAGTCCAGACAAACCATTTTTGTTACTAGAATGATTTGTAAAGTGCACTTAGTCACCGGTTTCTTGGACAGTCTGCTACAAGGAGAGTAACAAGCACAGAGACTGGCTCACCACGGGCTGGAAACAGTAGTATCTCAAGGGGAACGTATTTTCCTCCAGAGGACTATGATTCCTGGCTAGGGGAAGGATGTAGAAGAGATTTTAGCTGAAGAATCTTGGTCCAAAAGGGCTTTGGAAAATAAGGCAGTTCAAATCACAAAGGCTTCCTGGCCCTTAGGCCAGCACTCCGCAATCCTTCTGCATCTTTAGAAGCCAAAGTTCCTCCCCCTGCCATTGCACACTTACTACAACCGTAGTGAAGTAACAGGATGCTCCAAAGCCAGTCGTAACAGGTACAGAAATAGAAGTGTTTCACCTCACTCAACTTGTCAGCAGAGGAGAAGATGCAAAAACAGAGTCTGGGAACTCATCAAGCCTGCACTTTCACACAGGAATGAAGACAGCCACAACCATCTCAGTACTGGCTCATCAACTATTTTTAGCAGCAGAAAGGGAGGCAACCATCAGCAATGGGTCTATTCCCTTCGATAAAGCGATCTGAACACTGTCACTGTCCCAAAGATCCTTTGCCACCACAAACCAGGTGAAGAGCTTTAAGTCATTCTGCTCCTGAACACAAGGCATCTCTCCGCAGTTACATGGCAGGTTGGAAGAGGGCCACGCAGCCCATTTAATTCAATTTACTTCCTCTTCCATCTGCTCTACGCAGCCATGCTCTATTAGTCTTCTGAGAGCAATTGTATTTCAAGTGAAAAACGCCAGGAGTCCGCGTACATCCAGCACGCACGGGATGTGCTGTTCAAAGCCGCTACAGATTCCCCAGTTCTGAGCTGCAGGCCAGGATCAGAGAAATCCCAGCGTCTGTGTAATTCCACCCAGCTTTTATTTACCTTCAGAGGTTTTAAAAGTTAAACACAAGCACCAGAGCCAAGAAACAGACTGAACTCAACTAGCATCAAACAATGAGCTTTTTTTGTTGCTTTTACTCATTCCTCCCCTAGAGAGCTGCCGAAAGCCTTTCCCCCTACAACCAGACGCGTATACCAAGGAGAGCAAACAGCGCGGTTATCACCAGGACCCAGAGCTACTGCACGCCTGCAGCAGCCCCACAAACAGGTACCAACGTGCCGCCAAGGGAACAAAATCACCCCCGCTACAGAACGGACACATGCGGGGCCAAACCACGAGCGGGTGCTGCTGCGGGGACACCAGCAGCCCTGCCACCGCAGCAGGTGAAGCAGAAAAGTTCAGAAGCAGCTCAGGAGGGAACGGGGTGGCAGCGCAGCCACCTGCTCCAGCAGCAGCTTTGGGCTTTCAGCTCCTTCACCGCTGGCTCTTCTACCTGCGCTGCAGAACGGCGGCAATGATCACTTGCACACGTTTGGCTAAAATAACTAAGCGTCATCCTTCCTTCCCACCAGCTAGCCTTCTTTCGTAGCGCATTAACAACATACTTTCCTACATGCTCTCCAGAAAATGGAAAAGAAGGGTGGAAGATCACACCCAAACCACTCCCTCCTTTTGCCCAATGTCTTTCTGGAAGCCCCCTGCTCCTGCTTTCCACCTTTAACAGATGCTGCAAAGGAAATACCTGGCTGACGACGCAGGCTTAATGCAACACCACCAGTCCAGGTATGATACAGCTATTTTCCCTCCAACTTTAAAAAAAGTGCCCTATTTTACAGTACCTTCGTGATTCACACAACTGAAACACATACACCACATCAGACCACATTTCTATCCCTCAGCAGAGGGAATCTGAACTCCAGGGATTATTTCACAGGGATGCAGAACAGCCTGGCAGCCTCACAGTTAAGGCACTCAACCCAAACCATCAATCTGAAAAGCAGCTGCTCAGAATGACAGAGGTCTTACAGTTTCCCAGTAGCCCACATCCTACAGCCGCTAAAGGCCAGATTTTCTGCACCGCTTGTCAATGAACGGGGCCGCGCAGAACACCTCTGAAGACTACAGGGCAGAAAAAGATCCGGCTGGGAGGAGAGCCTGCCCAGGGCACGTCACGAGCCGGCTGGCACAGACCTACCTCCTGATGGCACCAGCTTCAGGGGGCCATCGAGGCGCCGTGGCGGTCTGGAAGCGCAGCCATCCCACGCAGGTGAGAGCACGGGTGTACAAGCTACGGAGCCTCGCAGCACGCTGCATCGCCGCAGCTGCCCACCGCGAGAGCTCCACCTGCTTCTGTCAGGAAAGATCAAACCTTCTCTCATCACCAATGCTTAGTTGCCATGATTAGCGGGAATTAGGCACAATCGGATGGTTCTCCAGCCTCACCTAAGGAGACCAATGACAAACGAATCAACAACATATTATGCCACAGTTGCCCATCACAGCAGACAAACCATTTTTGCTACCCAGAGAGCCCTTCCAGTTCCACATTCCTTCCCAATCGTGCTCCCCACCACCAAAGAGAACATACTGTATTACAGAGACTTTCATATTGGGAAAATATTTTAATATAGTAAACAAGTCAATTTACCTTTCACATGTTTTTAAATAAGTTTATGCTTATTGTTAAACAAAACCGTTTTTACTTAAACAATGGATTACAGCCTCTAAATTCATATTGTTCCCAGCTGATCCTGTAAATAGTGAGGAATTTTGGACACCGATATCCTTTTATAGGTAACAGACTGGCATAAATAGCACAGGAATTCGATGCAGGTTCAAAGGGAGAAGCTAGCCCTGGTGAGGAAAGAAACGAAGCCACAAAATTCCCTTCTGAGGAAAAACGGGGGGGAAAAAAAGATACCGCAGTTCTGCCAAGTAAAAATCCGTCCTTCCCCCGCCGACCCGCGGGCCGGGTCAGTCTCCAGCCCGAGCTCTTCGGGGCTCCTCCGCGCCGGGGGTCGCGGTGCCGCCTCCCCAGCGGCCGGCGGGCAGGGGCGAGCGGGCGATCCCCCCCCGGGCAGCCGCGCCGCCGGCCTCCATCCTCCGCCGGGCCCAGCCGCCGCATCCCCCTCCTCCCCGCCTC
>VXBL01001626.1:422727-433317 GCA_013400195.1 Aramus guarauna
TCAGGACATGCCGCTGCCCGCTCGCGCTGCCGGTGCCGCCGCCTCGTGCCGCTGCCCGCGGCCCGCGCTGCTCCGGCGGCTCCGCCGGCCGCGGGCGGGGGCGAGGGGCGGGGCTTAAAAGGGCAACACCGCCCGGCGGGGGTGGCGCGGGTTGCCCTTAAAGGGGCGATGGCCGCGGAGTCGGGGTGTGGTCGCTGCGCGCGCAGTGGCCGTTGGGCGTGCCTGAGGGGGCGCGCGCAGTGGCCGTTAGGCTCGTCTGAGGGGGCGCGTGGTGACCGTTAGGCGGGTGCGAGGGAGGATGGCGGCCCTTGTCTGGGCTCGGTGTGCGGACCTCTTGCCCTGCTGGGTCTGTCCGCTTCCCCCCCGAACCCCGCTGCCCTCCGCCGCCGTGTGTGGGTCAGCGGAGGGCGATTGGTAGGTACCCGGTGGGGGCGTCTTGGGGCTCTGCCTGCTCCTGAGGTAGCCCCCGGGGTCTGCAGGGCGGGGGGTATCCTACCGAGCCAGGCCAAGATTTAAGGCTTGTTCTTAGGGCTCTGTGAGCATAGGGAATGCCACGAGGAGGGATGAGTGTGAGGAAAGCTGCAGGCAGAGGCCTGGTGCAGGAGGAGGTCAGAAATCTGCTCTCCATGGGAGTAACTTGTTGGAGCCTGCCTGCAACTTCTGTGATGCTTGAGGGGTGCCCTGGTGAAGTAGTGGATTTTGGAGAGAGGCGGCTTTAGTTCTCTTCAAACTGG
The DNA here is from genome assembly GCA_013400195.1 of Aramus guarauna. Classification (NCBI taxonomy): domain Eukaryota; kingdom Metazoa; phylum Chordata; class Aves; order Gruiformes; family Aramidae; genus Aramus; species Aramus guarauna. The sequence continues at coordinate 423,462 of VXBL01001626.1, forward strand.
GCTGATCCCAAATCTGCTGAGATAATCCAAAACTGTTGTTGCTGTTAAGGTTTGGATCAACCTTATTTCCCATATGTTAGTCCCTCATGAAAGCATTACATTTACTTAGTCTGAAGACAACCAAACCACTGTTCTAGGGTATGGATTAGCCTTTTTATTTTTTTCTTTATGGTGTGAGATGTTTACTTTGAGAATGATATGGTTTTTCCTTTTACAAGTGTTCTCATTTCCCCCTCCCTCATTTAAATCTTAGGCCAGTCAGGTGTGTTGCAGCAGAAAACCTCTTGTAAAGAAGGAGTTGCAGTTCTGAAAGAGGCTAACAGCAGCTGGAGAAATGACTGTCAGCCAGAAAGGCATCAGAGGAAGTGAGTGAGTTTTGAGTTAATAGTAGCATTTTATTTTTACTCTTAATAGCAGGAAAAATCTGCAGGGCTGGAAGAGAAAGGGACAACCTCTGAGTTTTTGCAGGAAGTATGGAGCTTGCAGCTCTGGGGAAGACTACTGGGGCAGAAAATATGTTAGGGAATAAAATGGAATAACTTCAAAAGAACCATAATTCTTGGCAAAAGGTGGATTGTGTTGACAAAAAGCTCCAGGGTAGCTGTATGCACATGGAAGAGTTGTGCCACAATGATCTGTGCGCACTGACCCTCCTGGGCATGGTGGGGAGCTCCCAGTGCCCAGCAGCAACTGGAGCCTTCTGAAGGGGCTGGGATGCCCCTTGATGAAGGGCACCTGGCTGATTGGTCTTCCAAGGGCAAAGGCATTCCAGGGACTAAACTTTTTGGGAGGGAGTAACTATGCACATGTGGGCTGTTCTGTATCCAGACCCTGCCCTTGCCTGGATGGAAGGGCGAAAGGGTGTGACATGGTGCTGCTAGCTGCCTTTGGAGATCCTCTGCCTGTTGGTCTCTGCGCCAGTCTCATCTAAAGCAATACAAACCATGGCTCTGCAGTGTAGATACAGGAGGGAGTGGATCCCACTGTGGCTGCCTTGCCAGCACTGGCGTGGGGTAGCAGTGATTTCCCTGTCTGTTCAGGGCGGAGGGGGCTTATTGCCCATGGCAGGGGGTTGTACTAGATGATTTTTAAAGGTCCCTTCCAACACAAATGCTTCTGTGATTCTGCAGCTTCTACAGAAATAATTTGCATGAAATGTTGCTGTAACCCAGTATGTCTAGGAAACATTTGTTAGTAGGTGTTGTGACTTTCCTATGGGACCCTTGTCTCTTGCCCTGATGTATTACACCTGACTGCATTCTTCTTGTTGGAGTCAGATTTCATACACCTGAATAGCATGAGCTGATGGCATCCTGCTGGCAAAGTGTTCCTGAATCATAGAAATGTATCTTCTGTGTTGTTCTATAGATTCTATACACAAATCCCCTTGGGCTGTATATGTTTAAGTGGTACATTTGGATTTATAGCAATTCCTACAAAATGGATTTTCTACTAATTTTTCAAGCTCTCTCAATGATGGGTTTGCTCCAACTCCTTCTCCCCTTGCTTATTGTATTTCATTCAGCAGCTGTCTGTTGCTCTGTCTTTTCTTTGCATTTAAAAGAAAAATTATGTAACTCGATCAGGACTTCATCACACCGTTCCTCTGCTTTACATATGTCGCTCTCAGCTATTTATTTTGAGGTCAGGGACTTCTCAGTTTCTGTGCTATAGAGTACTTTAAGATTGAGTTTGGACCCTTTTTGTCTAGCATTTCTTACTTCTTGAGCTTGTTTTTTAATCCATCCTCTGAGCTGCTGGACTGTACCCATTCTTGCTGGCCTTTGTCTTCCTGCTACTGAATGTTGCAAAGATGGGAAGAGACAGAGCCTCAGCGGGCTGCTGTCTATGTCTGCTTACAGTTCTTCCTCAAATCATCTGCGCAGAAATTGGTTATTCCAAACCCTCATGCTGTCTGTGATCGCCTCTGGCCTTGTTGCTGATGCAGTTTATCATTGCCTCTGGTGAAAGGATGGTGAATTACTATCTCCCACAAGGCCTTTCCCTATGCTTTTCCTTAATTCCAGGAAATAGGCACAGAAGGTAACAGTGAGGTGGTAGGGACCAGTGTAATAAAAAGCAGTTACAGCTGTGTATCTTAGTCCTGTGTCCCCAAAATTAGTTTCCCCCCCTCCTGGGAAGAAAACCAATCCTTTTTAATTTCTGAGCAAATGATTGCTGCTCTTCCACTGGTGTTACTTTTTATATTTTTTTCCCCTCTGCTCACCAAAGCTCTGTTTATAAATCCAGGGGTTAATAGCACTCCTTTTCCATCAGTGGAGGTCTTGGCAGCCTGGATTGGCTAAGGACATACTTCTAAGCAGTCCCAGCAAAGGTGGTGAGTGTGGTGTGGTTGAGATCCCACTACACATTGTATCATTGGAATGTGGATTCTAGGAGCCACTAAAGCTACTCCAGCTAGAAAATGTGGCAATAGATAATTCAGCATTCCTTCCTACCTTCCCAGTTTTTACTGTGAACAAATCAGTGGGTGTGTTTCCCTCCAGGTCCTTTTGTTCAAGAGGAGGCAGCTGCCAGAAGGCATGTGCCTTCTGTTCCTAAACTTAGTTCCTTGTAACAACCACCCATAAAGGCAAATGAAAGCTAGGAAGCCAGAGCTGCAATAACCGTATTTTCTTTGTCCTCTGGGTTTTAGCAGAAGTACCAAGCTGTGCATTGAGCAGGCCCCTGTGGCGCAGAAAGAGAGCTCTGGAGTGCAGAGCTCAGAGGTCTTGTAAAGTCAGTGAATGTGTCAGACACTAGACAAAGCTTGCAAATTAGTCTTCTCTGAGGTTTTTTCCTAAAGAACACAAAAGAGATTGCTCACCTGAGACAAATGGAGTTGAGGGCATGCGATGCACCCTGGGACTGGACCTACCAATGAAGGAGAGCTGTGCAGCCCTTGGACACCTAGCCTTTCTCCCATGGCAGTCCAAGTGCTGTACTCCTCAGGACCCTGTTGTTTATAAGCTTCTCTAATTTTTGACTTCTCTTGCCTGAAAGCCCACTAGGAAACTTGTTTACTTAGGGGCCTGCTCTTACTGCCTTACATCTGTGTTTAGTTGAAAACCCAGGTGCTGAGAGAGATTGAAGATTTGGTGTTCCACCTATCTGACTGAACAGTGCTGCTTGAATTCTGCTGCTACCTGTTGCAATGGGATGTCTGTTTGCTCTCCCAGGGCCCCTGAAGGATGTAGCTAAATAAACTTGTATTATTGATTTCCAATGTTCAGAGTCAGTGGATAGCATCTAGTGCTTCAGGACAGAGAAGACTTCATTAAGGGAAGATCATTGGCCTAAGATATTACCTCTGTATAGACCCTGCTTCTGAGGATAGTGAGACACTGGGTTGGATTGCCTGGGAGGTGGTTGAGTCTCTGCTGCTAAGAGAGGCTTCCAGAAGCTCCATCAGAGCTGATAAATGTCACAGCCGATCCTGCCTTGGGACAAGGGATGGGCTGGATGGTTTCCCACAATCCACTGCCCTTGTGCTTTTGATTCAGCACAGGCAGCTGCTCTGCCATTCCTTCCTGTGCCTGTCATTAGGTGACAGTCTGATAAGACACCCTATAAATGATCAGCTTATTCCATGAGGTGTATGGTTTGACGACTCCCCTTAGGTTAGCTTGTGTAACTCTAAACATTGTAATTCACTGCTGTGATGCTATACAGTCCCTTGTCTGGACTCTGGCCCTGGTTTTTGTTCTTGGTGTCTGCCTCCAGCTGTGTGACTTCTACAGGCAGATTATAGACCTCATAAGGAATTGTAACTTTTTAATTGGCTGTGTGTTGCTTTTTAAACTTTATACTGTCTCCTTAGTCACATTTGTGAGCTGTGGAGGGGAGAGATGGATGAGGTCTTTCTACCTGCCTCCTAATGTTTAAAGGATGGAATAGGTATATTTAAATTTATCTCTTTCTTGGCTGAAATCCTTGAGCAAGTACTTTGCTAGGCCTGAGCCTTCTGTCATAGAGAACGTCTCTGCTCTTGACAGGGCACAGTCTCTCATGCTCTGCTGTCCACTCTTCTAAAGGAAATGTGCCTTATTTCACACTGATGTTCCAGTCTCCTGTTTGGAGCCTGCAGGGAATCAGATTCTGTTCTCTGGCATTTCCCTCTCACACTTCGAAATCTCCTCTGCCTTATGTGGGAAGGTGCTGTCTCTTGTTAATCCAATAACAGATGGGGGGAGGTTGGGGATGTTAATTCCTTCAGCTTCTAATTTAGCTGTGGTAAGTGAAGTTTGCACAACCCACTGCCTTGTGCTGACTTGGAGAGTGATCCGCAAAGGTTATAGGGTGGCTGGGGAAGACAGTAAAAGTGATGCTGGATTTGAGATAAAACAGCAAGAGGTCTGGTTTTGCTCAGGATAGAGGCCTTGGGCAGAAAACTGGTAGCTCAGGGTCATGATGCATCAGCAGCTTCAACCTTGTACCATCACCTTGGTGAGGCCCATTTTAAGCTATTTTATTATCCTGTGAACCATTTGCACAGTATAAAAAGTATGTCCTACTTACATTCAGTGTGCAAGGCTCTACTGCTTCCTTGGTGGGAATACTCTTGAGAGTGAAAAGTATGTCTGAAAAGGATTTATCGTTTTGTTTTTAATGTTTAGAAACTCCTGTAAGTAGATGATGGTCCAGACTCTGGAGTGGGAAGCTAGCTTTGTAGCAGAGGTGTTCACAACATTTTGGAAGCTCTGCTTTTCTTTGATGTAATTTGAGATTGGGTGCTTAGTTGAGTGGAGTCATCTCAGCCAGCTTTCTGGAGGCAGAGAGTTCTCCCAGATAACATAAATTCTTTGGCCTGTTGTTTCCATGACACTTTTCTGAAACTGAGAAAAGGCTGACATCCAAATACAGTTCTCAGGGCTGGATTTCACTACTTCTCAAGCAAGAGGACAGTGATGATTAATGGCCATAATCTGACTGTGCATCTTTACCTCTGGTTTTCATGGTCTGAAGAAGCTGAACTCACCCACCTTTGGGTGTGTGGAGAATGAATGTGTGTGTATGACTTGTGCTTCTCTCTGATGCACACAGATATATACATATATATATAGTATTTGCTCACAGGTATGTGTGGGAGAGCACTGACATAGCTTGTCTGAAAATACAACCTGTAGTGTTTGCAGAATGCCACCACTTTATTCAGAGTTGCACCAACTTGTGATTGCCCCTCAAGCACTGTAACAGGATTTTTTTGGAAAGCCTTATCTACAATCTCATGCAGCCCTGGAGCTAAAGTGATCCTAGTTTAGCCTGGGTTACTGCCATTTCAGTTGGGGATAGTTTTTGTTGGGCTTTTTCCCAGGATGGAGAAGAGTGCTTTTATGGTAGTTCATCTGTGCATGATTGCTCCAGCCATTGTGGAGGCCCGCTCTTAATGCAGCCAAGCTCTTGGTTAGACCAAATAACTTGTCCAGTCTTCAAAGTTAGCTTGACTTAACTTAAGTTTGGGTCTTTGCTGAGTTACACTAAGGCAATATGAAGTTTTAACTGCTTTAAAGATCCAAATAGATTCTTTTCTTATACAAGGTCACACAGGTTTTCATCCTAGTTAAAATGCTGTAGCTTTGAATGTGATAATGCTCCCTGATCTCGCAGGAAAAAAAATCAAAAGCGGCTGTTACTTTTTGACTCTCTCTCCATTTCTGTCTGCTTGGCTTTGATAGCTGAATAAGGAAAACTTGCTGGCCTCACGTTGATAACCCTGTGCAAGGGAGGGTTATTTAACTGAATTAAAATAGCAGCCTGAAACCTCTCCTAGTTCTGCTGGAGCTGACTTTTACTTGTTACATCTTACTGCTTTCACACTTCTGCCATCCTCATTCAGGCTGCGACTGGAAATGGAGCTGTGAAGTCCTAGGAGAGAAGCTGTTCTGATACTTCCAGGAGCAGAAAGCATGGAGAATGTCAGCAGAAAATTCAGTCCTGCTGTATCATACACCTGTGAAAAGGGGGAAGATTTGTTGGCAATGAGCTTCAGTGGGATTCCTTAATAATGCTGTGTTCTCTTCAGATAAATCTTTAAATCTTGTATTACAAGACCCTGGCCATTCTGCTCAGGAAAAGATTTCTTCCACATCCAGTGGTTTGATAATCATCCACTCTTGTGGATGTATACCTTTCCAACATGTTTGGTTGTGTAACAGTACTGTTCCTCAGTTTTCTGTGGACCACAGTGGATGTGTCGTCAGCTGAAAAATACTAGGGTGGTCATCTGAGCAGGGGGATCAACTGCAGCTTGTTTTCCAGGATCTTAGAGACTGCAAATTGTGAAATCAAACCTGACGTCTACCCCAGTCATGTGTGCCCTGAGTACTAACAAGGTGGCTTGTGTCAGAGGTGGTGTTTGTATCTGGGAAGCTACCCTACTTTTTGTGGATGTGCCTCATTAGATGGAAACCTCCTCTGATACACCACCTTGAGCCTTCACTGTTCCCACCAGTGCACCTAGCCTTGTATTTGTCAGCATAGTTCATGAACACGCCACTGCCTTTAGCCATTCATACACCACAAATGCCATGGAATGACCTAGTAAGAGACTTTCCTTGTGCTCTGGTAGCAATTTCCATTCCATTTGCTGCTTTTTCCTGTTCCAATGTTTATCTGACTGCTCAAAAAAAAAAAATGGCTGGAGTTGCATGCAGTGTTGAATGTTTCCTAGAGAGCTCTTTTCTAAGAATCTGTAGCCATTTTGTGTGTTGTTTGTTCCTAGTTTGATAATGTGATAAAATAAAGAATCATTTTCCAAGATCTAATTTTGACCTTTAGAGAGACAGGAGATGATTTAAAAATATACTGCACTGATTGCACTCAGCAGGGCTAGAAAAGCTATGTAAAAACCACAAATAATGATAAATAAGGCAAAAAGGGCCTATTTCCCAGTAAGGCAGGGAGATAAGTCTCTTGGTGAGCAGCAAGGCCCTGCTGTGTGTGTGTTTCTGTGCTCATTAGTTAATGGCACCAGGCCGAGTCCCTGATCTGCCTGCGTACACAGCAGTATTGTGGGCAGCAGTGATGTGTCAATAGTGCAAACCTCTGCAAAAGTGAACAAAACTAGGTTTCATCATCTCTTTAGAGTCTGATGTAAAACCCTTGTCCCAGCCACAGGTTATTGTCAAAGGACGGTGTCTGGATGAGGCCTTGCCCCTTTAGCTTCATTTTACAGTTGCTGAGGATATCAGCTGGTGTAAATCAGCTTAATTTGCTGCCTTCCATGGGCTGTAGAGCCATTGTGCCTTTTTGAGATTATTTTTTTCAACAGCTTCAGTGATCTAGGTAGAAGTTAGTGAGAAACTTGTGGGGTGGGCTGAAAGTGGTCCTCAGCCCGAAAGCGTGCCAATCTCTGATTTTGCACTATTAACTTAAAGCAGTGGAGGCTGTAGACCTACCTGCAAACCCACCTGACTTTTCCTTTGCAGCCTCTACGGAAAATGTGTTCTTTCCTGTAGGACTAAACTTGAATACCAGTTCATGATCTGAAGGGGGTAAACAAAGTGGGGCAATTAGATGGATTCACCTCCAGATTTGGTAGAACTCACTTTCCTGTTCTTGCCGTTCCATTACTGCGAGGTAACCTGAGATGGGCACATTCTGTCTGGTGTGCTGCTGCTCTTCATCCTCCTTGCTCTTCTGTTAATGACCCATCTTGGAAAGTTTCATTCTTTTGCCAGCATTTAGGAATTGCATAGTTCAGTCATCCCTGTGCAGCGATTATTTTTGTATTGCAGTAATGTACAGGGTGTTTAAATAGTGTGTGAACCGGCTTGCATCACTCAGCTCTGCAGTTTGGAAATACACAGAAAGCCATCAGAGTGCTGGAAGCATAACATACTCCTGCTGCATGTTCCTGCTCAGTGAACCATTAATAATGGACCTAACCGTGTCTTGGTGGTTGGGCAGATTGTTTTGGGGTTCTTTTTACACAAGACCTTGCTGCTTTTATGGTATTGTGGCATCTGTGGCCTCTTGTCTTTCTGTGCCATAGTCTACTGCCCTCTGACTTCTGCAGATGAAGTTGAAGAGTCATGCTGAGAGCTGTCATGAATCCTTGTCTTTGTGGTGTGGGCTCAAAGTAGGACACACAATATGCCCTGGCACACATGCTCAGCAGTTCTCCTCTCCAAGGATGGTGAGAAAATATTGGCCTCTGGGTCCTAACGGTGTCATTAATCCTTTCAGGATTCCCAGGGCTCAGAGGGCAGAACAGAAAAAGGAGCAGCGGCATGAACTCAGTTTTGCTTAGCTGTGAATTTATTACTGGGATTTGAAGGCAATGCTAAAGGCTGGGTGTGCAATATCCTAGCTGTTCACTAGAGGACAGTGTTACATATTGCAAAGTATAATTATAATGGAACAATGCTGGAAGAGATTTCTTACAGGTTTTGTGTGTGCTAGGAATAGGTTGAGGTTACAAAGTAATTTGCTAGAACTCGGGAGCCATCCAGTCAAGGTGGTTTAATAGACAGCATGGCTTAAATCACTGTCTACAGACCCTATCATGTACAATCTCTGAAGGGTAATGCTGACTATCTCGCTTCTGCATGCCCTTTGTGGGAGGTAGAGGCTGCTGAATAGGTAGTACAGCGAGATAAGGAGGAGTCTCCAGAAGAAAAAAAAGAAAAGAAAAAAGGGGGAAATTTTTGCCTGTCAAAATTCCTGTAGTGAGTGGTCGGATGCACAGTAGTGGAGGTAAGGGATGAAAGCAAAGGAGGCACGGGGCCCTGCACAGAGGGGATATAGGATGAGTATACACTGGGTGATGAGCCTTACAGGAGAAAGAAAATAAAGGGCAGTTGGAATAAATGCTGCTCAAAGTGCTGCTGCTTCTGCCTGCTCTGATAGCAGAGCTTTCAGCAGAGGGCAGGACTGTTGCTTTATTCTATCACTGTTCCATCAGCCATCTCTTCATGCAAAGGACAGAAGCTCCCACATAGAGCAAGGAGTGTGAAATGAAAGATAAGGAGGCTGGGTTACGCAAAAGGAAATGAGCTGCAGCTTTTTGACCATCTTTATGCAAGTGGGGATCTTGGTAGTTGATGTTGTGCAGCACCATGCAGCCTCACAGGACAGCTGCTAGCTTGGGTGCTGCTCTTTGTGTTTGGTTGTTGTTTAAATTTATTGTTTTATCCCTTAGGGAAAGCTGACCTTGAGTAACAAGCAGTAAAGCTGTGGCAGGATTCTTGCTTACTTGAGGTTTGTTGATGAGACAAAGCTGTTGAATATCCAGGTCTGAAAGAATGCAGGGCAGAAGCAGCCTTTCCGTGAGGCTCTGGTTCTGGGAGGAAGCAGACATGATGATAACTGTGGTACGTACTAGATGGGCCACTGGAACCGGTGGCTGTGATTGCCTGATCTCACCTGCAGTCCCTCTGCTCTTGGCAGTACCAGGTGGCAAAGCTCATCCCGCCGTTTGCTTCTTCATTGCTGTGATGTCCAAGGCCTTCCTTTAGTGCTTTTTGTGTTGCAGAGGATGGGGAGGACTGCTGCCCTTCTGAGCAAGATGGATGCTTTTTATCCTGTTCACAGCTGTTCCCTAAGTTAAAGTTAAGCAGCCCTGAAGCTGCTCTGGTCTTGCACAAGGGGTCAGGTGAGGGTAGAGAAAACTTTCACTCCTCTCTGCAGCGTCCTGTGCTCTTATGGCCTTTCTCTATAGGGACCTAAGCCTCAGGGTCTGTTCCTAAGCTGCTTACAAGAAGAGCACAGAGAGCAAAACTCTCCCAGCAGTGCCTGGCGTATCACTGGCATTTGGCTGTTGCTGACATCCCTGAGTGCTTCCAGCTCAGCCTTTGAGATCCCAGCAGACACTGTCATCTGTTGCTTTGCTGCTCGCGAGTAACAGCGTTCTCTG
>VXBL01001626.1:433335-517038 GCA_013400195.1 Aramus guarauna
GCTCCTGTGGGGGGCGGGTGGGGGGGGCCCTGGTGATGCTATCTTGGCTAGGCCTGGAGTACCCCAGTGCTCTCTCAGCTGGCTGCCTGAGCAGCACGTGTCACTTTGACACACGTGCAAAGGAAGCTTAATGCCATGAGCGTGGCTTGGTTATGAGACCAGAGGTGATGGATTCCCATGTCCCCAGTCTCAGCCCTGATACCACTGATAACCACAGCTATGGGTAAGCCACCTCGGTTCACTGCCCTAATAAAATAGACCTAACGGCCTTAGCCCGAATAGCCAATTCTTGGAAAGTGCAGTGCTTTGCAAAATACATTTGTAAATGCAGAAAACTCGATGGTAGCTGGAAATGCAGAAGCTCTCTTATTCCCAGTTTGCCAGGCAGAGAAACTCTTGAAAGAAACGGACAAAGGATGTTAGGTTTGTTCAGGGTCCTCTGTTTCTGCAGCAGGCATCTCTCTGGTAATTGCTGCCATCTTTGTTTTTTGCAGCTAGAGCACTTGCTACAGGTCCACTTCATCTCTCTTGCCGCTAACATTTGAGAATGCCCTTAGGATTCCTTCAGCCAGCCTTCCCTCAGCTGTCCAGTCTGCTTTAAAGTGCTGGTCTTATCATCATACTAGGAAGTCAGAGGTGGGAAAGAAGCAACAAAACCATGCAGCTGGCTCCCTTTGTGCAGTGGGAATTTCTTTGTCCACTTTTCTCAGAATCCACATTACTTTTGAACGTTATCGTGTCCCTCTTGAGCAATGGCAAGTGCCACACCTTGACTTTCATAGAAGACAAGAAGGCTGAAATCCCACCCCTTGGCATTAATACCCCCTTGGGATTATAGCAAGTGTGGCACAGTTATCTTCACTTCTAACGAGTTGTGGGGCTCTGCCTTTTTGACTAAAGTTAGCCTTGCCCATGTTAGCCCTTTCACAAGCCTGGTTAGTCAGTGCACATCTGCCATCAGAGTTCCTGTTCTCCTCTGCTGTCCACACAGGACAGGACCTTCATTCCAAGGTCAGGAGCAGGGTCTCGGTTTGCCCTGTTTGCCATTAACCTTCTGTTCTGCTTTATGTCACTTCCCTGCAGCTTCATCTTTATAATCCCCACTTTACACGTCTCTTCCCAGAGCATCTGCAGTAGACCCAAGTGAATCTAGAGAATATTGCTGTTCCTACAGACTCTTGTGAATGTTTTATTTGATCTGTCTGTGGAATTGCCATCTGCTCTGCTGGTCTCTCTCACTTTTCAGGTTGACGTTCAGAAGAACCCATAAGAGAAAGGAAAAAGGTTAAAGACTGGACAGTGCGGCAAGTGGCCCCAGAAATGGAGTGTGTACAGAGCAAGGAATAGGTTTATTTTACATGATATTTGGCCCATCACATGAAGGGGGCAGTCTGCTTGTAGCCAAAACCTGAGCTGTTCTGTAACAACATCTGCTGAAATAGTTTGACTGTCGGCTGGCAAAGCCTGCACTTCGTCAAAGAGTATTTAAGGAAGTTCAGTTGCGGAAGTGCTACGAACTGTGCGCTTCACAAGTACAACTCCAAGGAGTAGGTCCAGGAGAGACGGCGTGCGTGCATGACTGCCCACGCGGGCATCGCAAGCTATCCTCTAGGTGACCTTGGGCTGAGCTCCGCGTGTTTGCTTGGAGAGCTGTTGATTTACAATGCAGATTCATCGGTCCTTGCCTGCCTGTCCCTGCCCCTCCTAAATTTGGCTGGGATATAAGAACTGTTTGCTTTCTGATGCCAACAGTGGCAATGGCAGAGAGCCCTGCCATGTGAGAGGCAGAGATAGAGAAGAAGGGGCCAAGGAGGAACAGACTGTACAGCTGCTATTGCTTTTGGTAGCCGAGGAGCACATCTGCGGGACAGCATGTCAATGCTTACCCCTGTCCTGCAGCCCCCAGAGGTGAAGGAGTATCTGTCCAAGGGTGAGCGCTTCATCAAATGGGATGATGTGAGTACCAGAGTTTTTGCTTTGCTAGGCTGTATGCGTGGTGACAGGGCAGATACCGGGTTCTGGCCAGGGTTTGTGGGGAGGCTGGGAGCGTATATTCAGTGGGGGGGACGGGCCATTGTGTGTCGTACCTGAGAGTAGCAGTATCTGGATAGGGAGAGTAAACTGAGAATAACAGGAAAGCTGAGGGCTAAATGCAAACCGCGTACGTATTAGGGCTTGCTGATGTGGCTTCTGCACCTCTTGTTATTGTGGAGGCTGGAAGTAAGTGGAACGTGCCACTGGGTCTGTGCGTGCAGCTTCTCTGGTGTAGGCCCCCAGGGTCCTGTCTGTGTTTGAACCAGCCCTCAGGAAGGTGGTCGCTCCAGGAGTCTCCTTGGGGTGAGAGCCATACACTACCTTCAGACTTGTCTGGGGGAGCGTGAGGGGTAGGATTTACTCCAGAGCTGAGTGGACTCCACAGACAGAGAGGAAATCAGGCTCCAAGTTGCTTCCTCTTATGGCTGGGTTTCTGGAGTGGATCAGAGGGTGGGCCCACGTCCTCCACGCCTGCCCAGCTTGTGGGTCTGTGAGCTACCAAGCGCGCAGAGGCCGAGCAGCCAGCAGCGGGCCTGTGCTTTAACAGTGCTGGAGCCTTGGAGGTACTGCAGAAAGCTGCTTCTCTCTCCAACTTGGTGTCCTCTCGTATCTTCAAAACACCTAGTTTGCAGTCTCTGCCTTTCACAGTGAGGGGAAGAAAGTGTGGAACAGCAGAAGAGAAATTAATTTGAATGCAGTAGTCCCCCTCCTCACTTTCTAAGACGGCAAAAGCATGTTTACCCTAATACCCACATATCTGAGCAAGAGGACAGCAGCTGCCCATCCATTTTGTCTGGAGTATGAATTGTCTACTATTGAATATGAATGTTGATAAAACAGGGCAAGCCAGGTTACGAGTATTCACCAAGATCTGGGGGAAACATTTGATGTGGTATTGCAAATGAGATGCATTAGCAGGAGTCTCCAGCAGCAACGCAGGCGGGATTAGTGCTTACTTTTGTGGGCGTAAAGTGGGAGTAGAGTTTTAAGTCCCAAGGCAGTGTGGGGGGGAGGTGGATCACTTGTGTGCAGCATAAGCAGGGTGGTCCAGTGGCACTGCGAAATGAGAAAGCAGTGTAGTATACAGCTGATGGAAAGGATGGATGCTGAGGAATACAAGTTGGGATTTCACTGTGCAGTTATTCCACTAGCTGTACATAAACAGAAGGATGACACCAGGGTACAGTGGAAAGCACAGGCTTCTCTTTCCAACGGGGCCACTGCCTGCAGAATGCACTTGTGCCTTTGAATTTGAACAGGGATTTGGTTTCTGAGAATAAAAGTAGCCAAACTTGTCCAAAATTGCTGCTGACTTTGTATGCTCAGTCCTTGGGGACCACTTTCCCAAAAAATTGAAGCTGTTAAGTACTTCACTGGGAAATCCTGGGATAGTTAGTCTCCCTTGAAACCCGAGGTGAGTCCAGCTGGGCTTCCAAGACCAACCAAGTGTTTGCTGCTGCAACCATGGGAGTTAGGGAGCTCAAGACCTGTATGGATTTTTCCCTAAGGTTTACAGATTTGTGAACATTCCTAAAAGGTCACCTCTAATTACTAAGTAGTTTATAGACTTGACCTCCCACAATAATGAAAGCCTTCTCCACAAGTGGGCTGTTCTGGTCACATTGTTCCATCTCCATCATGCTTTCCCACTCCACCGTTAGAGCAGGCTGCAAAGGGAGATGGCAAGAGCTCCAGGCTGCAGGGTTGCTGCTCTTTAGAGGTCATGGGCCTGCAGGGTTTTTTGTCTCACTCTTTGAATTGAATATTTCAAGAACCAGCAAGGGAACTCTTTCAAAACCTCAGGTAGGGCACAATGTAGTAGCCGACCTCTTAAGCAGAGCAGGTGTTTGTAGATTTGGCTCTGTGCTGACTCTTAGCTCTCATAGTAAAAGCAAAAGTGTTTCTGTCTCTTAAAGATCATGGATTACAGGATTTTACCAGACAAGGCTTGCTTTCTGTCCTGGAGTTGAACTCCACACTGTGAGCAGCAGCTAGTTTGGCTGCCAGACCATCTTCTGTAGAATTCACCATTTCCTGTGTTGTAGGAGCCACCCCGTAGGAGAGTCTACTTGTGCCCCACAGCCATCTGCATCCCTGATCAGGAGGCTGGCTGTCAGGAGTCCTTACTGCAGCCTCAACTTTCTTTCAAGAAAGCTGCTTTGTAGGAGATAAGGTTAATCTAGAAACATGGCACAATACGCAGTAGTAGTGCTACAGTGCCTGTTCTGATCTTTGAGGCTTGTGGCCATGTGTTCAGGGAGCTAACCAAGAGCTCTGGGAACATGGGCATGTGCTGGGCAGATCAGCATTGTCCCTAGTACAGCGTGAGAAAGTAGGGAGTAAAAGGAGAGCATATGATGCACTGCAGCCTGGGCAGTTTACTGTAATGAAGAATACTGAATCTGGTGGAGGTCCCTGGAAGTACAGCTGCCCTCTGGAGTGAAGTATGAGTTCAATAACAAACTGAAGAACTCAAGGCCAAGTGACAAATACAACTTCCAAATTCCAGTACTGGTTTTGTCTCAGTAGCTGGATGACTTTTAATTAATTTCAATTCATGAATTGACTTTGAAACCTTCCCAGAAATGGCTGATAGGCCTTATGATCCTATCTTCTGTGGCACCAGAGGTCAAATGCAGCAAAGAGTCATCTAGACCGAATGAGCAAATGGGCTGGGACCCAAGCAGAGGCACCAAGCATCCTTTGTCTCCAAAGGGCTCGCACCAATTCATCTCTCAGCGCAGGCTTACATGTGAGATGAGAATGGATGTTGCCTTGAAAATGTCTGTGAGGTTGCCTTTAACTGACAATGCAGAAGCAGTGGAAGTATTCTGAGGCAAAGCACACAACCCAGCAGCTTGCCTCTCCTTTGCAGTGTATGCTTTGGTTCTGATCTGGAGGGTCCCCCTGTTGTATGGGGTTCAGGATCAGTCCCCCAGCATTTCATCTAACTTTGTGCCTGTAGTGTGGGTGTTCAAACAGCTGCTGCTTTTTATAGTCTGTGTAGAGCTAGCCTATGGAGTTTAAGAATCACCACCTTAGGCAGACTCATGGGCTATATTAGACTCTTCCTTGAACTCTTCTTGACTAGGCCCCTGTTCTCTGTAAAGAGAGCCCAGATAACTAGCATGAACACCTAGATGGTAGATGCCATAGATGAATGCTATCTCTGCTTGGCCTAGGCTCCTTCTGGAGCTCGTAGAACGAAGTAGGTGCCTTGGAGGGAAGGCAGTTCAAATTAAACAATTAATTGCATCTACAGGTACTTTCTTCTCTTAATCCATTACACAGAAAGCTCCAAGAGAGTTGTTCTGGCTAAATTCATAGTGTTAAGTGAGATACAGGCTTCAGCAGAGATCAGCTTCCGTAGCCTCACGCTGTTACTCTGGAGATGTACTAAAATCATCTGGTTCATTTCCATAAATCACAGAGGATGATTCACCTGACTGGGTCTATATTTGAAGTGGGAACCCTGCATCCCATGATGGATTATTCTCCGAGTCATGTAAGGTTCCAACCTTCTTTCTTCTGTTTTTTTTGGTTTGTTTTTTTTTTTGTCAGGAAACAGCAAGTGCTTCTCCTGTGATTCTTCGAGTGGATCCGAAGGGCTTTTACTTATACTGGACCTATCAGAATAAGGTAAGTGCTAAGCCTTCACAGCTTGGTCTCCAAACAGCCAATTCAAGTTTGTGTGAGATTAAAACACCGTAGCTGCTTGAATTCTGCACTCAGGAGCAAACTACCACACTCATTCCACTTAGCAGGAAAGCCCCCCCAAAGGACCTGGGAGTCTCATGCTTATTCAATGGCAGATCTGTCTCTCTTCAGAGTTCCAGAAAAGCGCAGGAAATTAAGCTGCGAACATGCCAGAGAGATGAGCTGGCCTTTTTGTGTTTGTCATGCTGGCACCATATACCTGCAGAGTTGATTAGATGCACTTCAAAGGACTTCAGAGAGAACAGTAGTATTGATACCTCTGTTGCCAAGCATGCCAGAGGATTTTCCCAACCAGTACAGTGATGCAGTTGGAAAGAAAATGGCTAGACATATGTAATTAAATGTGTGCAGCTTCACTGAACATACCTCATGTGCTGCCTGTGTTGTAATTAACTGACTTTTGAGGTCTTTAAATTTTAATTTAAAAAAAAAGTATTGACTGTAGTGACGTAGAGACAACTTCGGGTCTGGAGAGTGAGTTGTGCTCCTCTCAGGCCAGTGTGGTGTGCGTCTACTGCCGGAGGTAAACCACAGGAGGGATGCTGCTGGAGGAGAGAGATGCAACAGATTCAGGAAAGAGAATTCAGTTCCTTGCTGATGAGTAGCAACCAGGGGTGGAGAGATCTGGCTGACGAGGTGGAAGGCTGGGCTTACTTCTGCTTTCCAGAGCAGAGCTGTGGTTCAGCTCTACTTCCTCCTCCTCCTCATGACCTATATGTTGAAGAGTCATGGTAGATAGAGACAGACAGTAGTCCTGCCCAACACCCTGACCAAGAGACCTGATGTGTTTTGATGAGCTCTGCCTTCTGAAAAGATTACGCCCCAGTGCCAGTGGGGGCAAGGCACTGCTGCACAGCCGTACCCTCTGAGAACATGGTGTCGCAAGGTTGGGACTGTCACATCCTTCTAGAAGATGTGCTCTCCTTTCAGACATCTCTCTCCCTCTTGTTCCCCTTTCAAGGTCTGCTCCTGGCAGTAGCATTTTTGCTGTAAGAGTTCCAGCCAGACAGCAGGAAGAAGTAGCACTGGAGGAGATGCACAAAATGGGGCAAGGGGAGCAGTTGTCACTCATCAAAACTGAGATATTTCACTGGTTTAGTGATGCGAGGGATGCAATGACCTGGGAAGGGGGCTGGGGTAAGGAAGCATAGCTGACATGAGGAAACCCAGACTAGGAGGGTCTCGTCTTCCTGGAAAATGCCATTGATTAGCACCTAAACTAAACTGTAAACAAATTTGAGAGCCGCAGTGGAGCATCAGCCTGTTTTACATCCTTGGGGAAGCACTTGTCTAGCATCTTACCTATTCTCTGAGGGAATCTGCAGACAGTGTGAGCTAGCAAGAAGGGTTGGTGGGCAAATGCTGCCTGTCAGAGGGAGCTGTGGCAGGCTTGTGAAGGTCCTGTGCAGGCTGGTATGAGCACAGCAACTGGGGACAAGAGATGGGCTGATACAGAGCACGGTGTGGTATGATCAATAGTTTGTTGAATTTGTGTGGCTTATTAATCTTTGGCTGACTCCTCTTAAGATCTGCTTGTCATGAACAGCAAGGAAGAAAAACCACCACTTTTGCACTAGGGGTTCAGAAAGGAGTGAGATGAGGATAAAATTTCCATCCCACTTGGCAATAAAATGGGGATACAGCCAGAAGGCATGGTATCTGCATTGTTCCATATTGTGATCTTGGAAAAATAGTATTATCTGCTGCAACAAGTATAATTTGTTCTCCAGATCTATGGTGAGCAGACAAATTAGTAACAGAGGAAGGAAATTCAGGTTGGATATTAAAAGAACAAACAAAATAAACCTGACAGCTAGCCAGTAGTGAGGATGTGGGGTGGGCTGCCTAGGGAAGGTTGTAGAATGTCCTCCATGGGAATTGCTTCAGAACAGATTAGGTGAAGGTCTGCTGGGAGTGACCTGGGAAGAGGTGGTCCTGCCTGCCTTCCAGCTTAGCTGCTCCTCGTGGAACGCGTGGAGGCAAAAGACGGGCTGAGGACATTAGTGGGATGTATTTAACACACAGACTGTAATTGGGGTGGAGTTTCCCCATGTAAACCTGTATGTATGTCTCATGGTATTCCACACTGAGCTTCTGGCCTCACCCTGAAGAGCACAGTGCTGCAGACCTCCGCGCGAGCCAGCCTGCTGGCCTGGCATTTCAGCAGCTGGTGTTTCCCTGCCTGCGTTGTTCTGGTGGGAGGGTTCTTCCCCAGTGAAGGCCACTGGCTGAGACCTGCTTAGCAGCTTCTGGGGGCTCTGTAATGGATTTCTTTTCTTCCTCCTTTGTCTTTCCTCATTTTCCTTGCTTTTATTCTGTTGTAGGAAATGGAAATTTTGGATATAACCAACATCCGAGATACCAGAGCGGGTCGATTTGCCAAAATCCCCAAGGTGAGTGCATAGCTTCATTTCTGCTGGTTGTTTATATGGGAAAGGCAACGTTGCCTAGGGCTTTGGCATAAGCTGAGGCAGTTTACCCTCACTTTCTGTTACAAGAATGTGGAGAGGACCTCATCTCCTTACAACACAGCTATGTAAAATGTAGAAAAGCCATCTTTACTCTTGTCCCTAAACTCCCTGGGGGTCCTCTGTGCACCCAAGAGAAAGGCACACCCAGACTATGGTATATGACTTGTTGGAACAAATATGCCAGAATGCTGAGAAAACAATTCCCTTTCCAAGTGCCTGCCAAAAGACTCATTTTCTGCTGTGTGCAGCAGCTATGTTCTCTCCCCTGCCATGCATCTAGCTAGCTTTAATCTCGGCCGGGCCTTTACAGTTGCTGAGCTACGCTGGGAAGTCCTGCAGGAGACTTGGGATGCCTCTGTATTGAGTCACCAGAGCTTCTCTTGTGCAAAGATGCACAGGCTGGGTCAAGGCAACTACAAACCTGTAGTTACAGTGAGATTCCAACGCAGTGTGGTGGGGTTTTTTCCCTTTAAAGGGAAGAAAATACAGTTTCAGAAAAACTAGTGTGTTTTTTTCCCAAATAATTTTCAATTGTCTGCTTGCAGGGTGGCAGACTAAGGGAAGCACATGATTATGGCTTTGTTCTTGGTTTCAGTTATAATTTAAGCTTCCTGCAGCAAAGTTGTCCTTGTTAGGACTTTTTTTTCTGGGTCTGTTTTTTGTTTTTATTTTTTCCATGTATGGAAAAGGCAAGCAGAAAACTGAAGCAAAGCTAGAATGTGAAAAGGAAACAAAGGAGTAAAGATAACGTCTCCGTATGGTAACATAGGTGATTCTCAGTCTAATGCAAAAGGGGAAGATTTTGCAATATACAATGAGAGAGTTGAGCAGCCTCTTTGCGTAAGTAGTATGGCTGTTTTCTTAATACTGCTCTGCAAATGGCCGTTCAGAGCCCCCGAGACTGATTTTCCTCAAAAGACCATAATGAGGTGGATGCTAAAGGCACAGCAGAGCTCAAGAACAGTACCCATCCTACGCAATTCTTAAAAATCATAATTCCTTCTGAGAAACTGTGCTGCTTCTTGGAAATTCACTAGAATGAAACATATTTGAGTTTTCAACAAGCCTAAAACTTTGTCTGCAACTTGTTTTGTAGGAATAATGTTTGGAAAAAAGCTCTGAGAACTTTTGTTGTTTATTTTTATTTGAGAGAATAAAATATTTGGAGCTGGTAGAGCTAGGTGCACACTCCAGACAGAATGCAGTAAGTAAGGAAAAGGCCAACTTAAAGGAGAGACATGAGATACTATTTCCTAGGGTGTTAAACTTCAGGACTAATCTGTTTATAAAATGAATGAATTCAGCTTTGATATAGATGATAAATCGATGGTGTAAGTACTGAGGCCATAGGTGGATGTCCTTCTGGTGGCAGCAGCCAGGCTGGAGAAGAATGTCCTAGATATTAGCAATTAGTTAAGGAAGACTAATTGGAGACTACTAGGAGAAACATGCCAGCATGAGTGCAGTGTCAAAGTTGCCTCTACATAGAATTTCTACTCAACAGCATCTTTCTGTGATGAGCTACTACTCACTAACAAGGAATTGCTCTGGAAACAAGACCAACCCCAATTTTTTAAGACTAATTCACAGTACAGTTTTGGAATGACTGCATTCTGTATCCAGAGAAAAACTAAAATGGCCTTTTTAAAGAGATTTTTGATAAAAGCACAAAGTAGTTTGTGAAAAGAATGAGGAAATTCATGGGCAGTACCAGGGTGGCAAAAAGCAGAGGAGGAGGGGAAGGCAGTGGCTATGTTCCATAGTTAGCTCTAAGTCTTTTCAATAAAATTGGAAAGCGGCCCATGTGATTTCCATCATAAGCAAAGGCTCTTACAGAACAGAATAAGAGAGGACATCTTTGCATGGAAAAATTACTGCTGGAGAATAATTACAGCTCTCCTCTTAAGAGAACCAGTAGGCTCCCAGAAAGGTCAGTGCTTGGGCCTGTCACATGTTGTGTGTTCATATGGGATCTGCAAAGAGGTGTTTAGAGAGAAGACAAAGTTTGCCAATGGTACCAAGTTATTTGGGGTAATAAAATGAGGGCTGATTTGTAGAAAGACCTTGAATTGCTGATTGACTGGATGATCTAATAAATGATAAAATTTAGTACAGATAAAAACCAGTCAGTGCACACAGGAAAAAAACGCAATCCTAACCTTCTGTAATAGCAGGCTCTGAGCTGACTATTGCTGCTCAGAAACAAGTTCATGAGGATATGGTAAATCCGTAAAAATACCAACTCAGTGTTCAGAAGTATTTGCTCAAAAAAGTAAGTTGTACGTTGGGAATTGTAAGGAAGGAATTAGGAAATCATGCCACTGTGTACCCCCTGAATGCACCCATGTTTTGCTGCATTTCTAGTGTCCTCATCTCAACTGAGAAGAAGAACTGGAAAAGGCAGAGAAGAGCAGCAAGATTAATAAAAGAATGAAATGGCTACTGTAGGAAGAGCATCTGATTAGGCAGAGGCTGTAGTTTGGCAAAAAAAGAAATGAGGGGGGATGTGGAGGAGTATTGCGGAGTTGAATGGAGAAGGTGAGCATGAAGCAGTTGCTCAGTGTTTCTTCCAGCGTGAGAGCGACACATGAAGTGGAATTTTCCAAAGGCAATTTCGGCACAAGCAGAAGGAGGTGCTGCTGCCTTACACCCTGTGTTGCTGTGCTGTGCAATGCCTTCCTGCGAAAGTCACGAGAACATATGCGAGTTTAAAAAGTTGGGATAAGAAGGAAACGCCCTTCGAGGGTTATTAAATGCAGGGTAATGCCTCTGGTTTAGGAAGTTCATAAACTATCAGGTTGGAAGGGACCTCAGGGATCATCCCGTCCAACCTTGCTTAATCATAATTTGCTTAATCATAAATCGCTGGAAGCTGCAGAAATGTGGCAGGGAAGTATTGTGTTTTCCCTGTTCTTATACTTTTCCCCAGGCATCTGGATGGATCTGTGGTCTGACCTGGTGTAGCTCTTGTATTCCAGCCATTGTAATAGGCCAGAGACAGTATTTTACAGTCCTGGGAATTGGCTACAGCTCATTTCTTACGAACAAAGAAACAAAGGTCAAGCACCAAGTAATTTATTAAGTACTCTCGGCAGGCAGAAGTGATGCACTTGATGACAACCTCTGCTGTAAAAACCCCAAGTGCTTTTTGAATTCTGCATTTCACAGAGACCCACTGAAAATAAGTCCCCATTTTATTTCAGGGAAATTTCTAGCATTTCTATGACAACGTGTAGTAAAATGCACTAGGCTGGCTCCTTATCCACCTTTCCCTCATGGGATGATGGGAGGTCTTGCGTGGGCACTGAAACAGCCATTGAACCAAAGTGGTGGGAGGGATGTGCTGTCCCATCCTGGAAATTTTCTATTTACACATGGCTGTGCTATGATGCTTCCGCAGGGTGTGCTTAAAGCCCCCAGTTGTGTTGGCTTTCCTGAGAGCAGAATTTGCTCAAAGGAACGCAGAAAGCAGTGAAAATTTCTTAATGTGAATTGCCACACCTTCCACATAGGGCAGCTACATCTGGGGCATCATCATGAAAATGAAAAGCTGGTGTGATGGAGCAAACAAAGATCTGTTAGAGAGGAAGGGTTCAAGAATGAGAAAGGGTGCTGTTCTCCCTGTTACAAAACGATGGCTTGGAATGATTGTGGGATGTAACTGCTGAAATCAGCACAAATGGTTACTCGCTTCATTGGCTAAAAGTGCAGGACAAGGGGCTAATGGGAGATAATTAAGGAGAACAAGATGGCAGCCATTGGAAGAGGTTTGGCTAGTCCCAATAACAAATCGAGCATCCTTTCCCCTCCTCCCCCTTTCCTTGCAAGTGGTGCCATAGTAAACCCACAGCCTCTCTGAAGCGAAGCTTGGGGTCTGGTTTTCATACTGAATTGTGACTGAAGGAACTTACAAGGAAGGAAAGTGCTTTAGTGAGAGATCTGTGCTATTGCTTTCCTCTGCAAGGTACTGTGTGCTTTTGGGCTGTGGCTCAAGGCGTGTGAGGCCTTGAACTTTTCAGACCAATGTGGGTGAAATGAGTCTCCCTGCTAGTGGGTGGTGTTACTGTCGATGTTGGGAGTTACCTGCTTTCAGTATCATTTTTCTGCTGCTGCTAAGCAAGAGGTTTGGAGTTTTTCTCTGTAACCTCTCTATGCACAGCAAGAAGAATAACACCAAAGCACCCATGCAGAAAACCACTTCTGAAAAGACTTGCTGTCATACACACTCACTCACCAGCATTGTCCCTGCAGGCTGGGAGGCAGAAACTGGTGGGACCCCCTTCCCGATACCGCAGAGTCAGCCTGCGGTGCCCAGCACCCTAAGTGTGGTGCTGGAAAAGGGACAAGTCACTCAGGGCTGGCAGCAACAGGAGCCCCTTCCATATGAGAAGGGCCACTGCTCTTTGCCCCAGTAGGAAACGATTTCTAGAACTGAACCTGCCCAAAGGTGAGGGACAGCCGAGCTCTCTCTGAGCAAAGACTCCTCGCTCTTCCTGCCACCCTCCCCAGCCCTCGCCTCCTGGCATCTTGGCACGTAAGCACGCACGCAGCCCCCGAGTCCTCCCGTGACCTCTTCTGTGTCTGCACAGGTTTCCCCTTCTCTTCCCCTTTGCTTTATTTTCTTTGAGAGCTACTCAGTGTTCTGCAGTGATTTTTCTCCAAGGAAATTTTTTTTTGAGAGACAGGGCAGAATGAACTTTGGCGTGTGTTCAAGAGTAATAAAGATAAGAATTAGCAGGGACTTTGAACATAAACGAGACAAGATAAAAAGCTATTGAATGTAGTTCAGCAGCATGCCGAAGCAGATCAAGATGTTATTTACAACGAAGTCCTGTGTTTTCCTTTGAGTAACAAGGAACAATAACAATAACGGCTGTTCAATTTTGTTTTTTTCGGTTGTACCAAGACCCCAGAACACTGACAGAGAATGTAATAATTAGGACCAAAATACATGATGATTTAGGCCAGACTGCTGGGCTGTTGGCTTCATCTTGGATTTTGTTTAGACATTTCAGCAGGCATTGGCTTTGAAACAAGCATAATTTTTCATAAAAAACAGAAGTTGTATTTTCTGTCATGATTATAAAAGTTTTATCCTCCATATGCATTTTGTTGTTATTGAACCCAGCGATGCAGGCTCTGAACTGAACATGTACAAGGGAGATAATGATACCCAGGTATTTCCCACGTGGTATTTTGAGATGATAAAGTAGGAATGAGACATGTTTAGGACCACCAATGCAGGGAGCGTTCGCGTTGCACTTGGAGCTGAGCCCTGGGCTATAAACACGTTGTGGGTGGTCGGTCATTCTGCTGCGTCGCAGGGGAAGGCAGCAGCATCTCAGTGCTACGCTGGGGATTCAGCAACGGGTGTGAGCACAGGGTGGAACTAAACAACGTCAGGCCTCCAAAGGAGAGACTGAGCACAAGAAGCTGTATGGAGACAAACTGATGTGCGTGTGTGCAAGAGAAAAGTGGGTAGAAGCCTCTGGCTTGCAAAAGATTTATAAATAGTGGGGCAGGGGCCGAGCAAGGAAGCAGTCACATCTGAATAAGGGCCTTTTGCCATGCTGGGCCCTTTTTCTGCCTCTTGCATCTTTCTGCAGTGTGAGCCCATAGACCACAGGGACAGCAGTTACTGAGGATGCACAGTCTGTGTCTTTCCCCTGCAGTTCGTTCCTCCTCGATTCCAGAATGCCATGGGTTATTTTGTACCATGTGAATCTGTGTGCTGCTGCATTTTCCGGTTCCTTTAGATAAGACAGCAATGAGAGCTGAGAGTGCTTCATCTGCGTATTTTTTTTCTGCCATGTCTGGTGCAGTCGGCTGGCCCCTGCGGCACAGGCGGTGGCAGGACAGACCCTCTGCTTCAGAGCAATCGCTCTGCTGAATCCCACGCTGGAGCACTGCTGCCGTCAAGGACACGAGCGTTACCTGTAGAGCCAAAGGCATTTGAATAGTCTTGGTGCTCCCTTTCCCTTCTGGCCAACAAACAAGACCTTTCTTCTCCTAAAGCGAAGACTTGTAGTCAAGTCCTGTCTTCTAATACCACAAGCACTGCATCATGAAGCATGTTTTGTGAAGATAGAATATTGTCAGAGTGCAGGGAGTGCATGCAGCTGTGGGAAATCCCAGCTCCCATCCAGCTGTATCCTGTACAGAAAGGATTGTGCTTCTTGCATTAGGCCTGGCTCTTTGTTTATATTTGCATGAGAATTTGCTTTTTTTCTGGACTACGAATCTGGTTTGTACAGATGAGGATTTTAGGGAAATCAGGAGGGTGGGAAGTGAAATGCAAGTTGAATCTTTATTTGAACCCCTCTGCCAGTGGGTTGTTTTCTGTTTGGTGTTTTTTTAAGTGGATTTGCTAAGCATGTTTCCTTTCCTCTGATTTGCATGGCTAATATGGTTGTCCTGCTTTTCACATAGCAATTCCTATTTTTCCTTTACGGCCACCAGCAACATGACACTAATTACATAGTGAAGCTGCAGTAAAGGTGCTAAAGGAGTACAGGTTATGAAAGAGCCAAGACGTGGCATCAGATTCAGTGCTCTTGATCACAGTTTCTGGTTCTCTCTCACCATTCAGCATTACACCAACATCACTGCATTTATCCATGAGGAAGATAATCCCCATGTAAAGCAGGCAGCACAAAGTGAGCGAGTGACTTGCTTAAGGCCAGGCAGGAAATCAGTCACTGGGAAAATAATGACCCAATTTAGATCCCTAACAAAAGATCATCCTTTCCTCTCCCTGCTGCAGTTTGCTTCTCACAAAATGAAGCTATCAGCTTCACTGAGGTGTTGGGAGGTGCCGTACGCTAACGCCTATGAAGGGCAGGGCAGATAAAAAGCTGCACAGGCCAAGGCTAACCGTGAACTTCTTGTTGTGAGGTGATCAGATAGCAGGCTGTTACCAAACACCGCATGCGTTGGTTTTGTCTGGTGGAGCACAGCGAGATAAAGGCAGAAGCTCTGATGTGGCACTCTAGCTGGCTAGGGATGTAGCATGAACAGAAACGTCTGCTGGAAAGCCAAGTGACACTAGCTTGCAGAGAAGGAAGGGCTGGGAGGAGACGATTTGTAACAAGTACAGGAAATGAGTTCAGCATAAACCACAAGTTCTCTATTGTCTTAGCTTCGTATAATTTACAACGCTAGAGGTAAGGAAGCTGAACAAATGCCAGTGGGTTTGCAAGATGAAGTTAAAATCCTAATGCTTTGCCACTTGTAATGAAAAGTTAAACTCCATCAAGAAGTTGCTATGAGTGTGGAAAGGAGGTGTGGGTATGTGGGTGCTGCTCTCTTCTGCAAAGGAAAATTGCTCACAAAGCAAAAACGAAGCATTTTAGAAATTCCCTATTAGAAAATAGGCAAATCTTCTGGGTGGCTGACTGCTTTCCCCTTCTTTCCCTCCAAATGCTATTGGATTAGACAAGTTTCAGAGTTACCCCTGCAGAGAGTTGCTTTTATGGAGTGAGAGACGGCAGTCAGGTGATCATCCAGCCCATCCTGTTTTTCCTAAAGATACCTGTTTGCTGCAGATGTGGCAAAATTGCAAATGCCCCAGAAACTTGGAAAAATGCAGTGAAAAAAATCTGCAGAGTTCCTTATAAAATCTGTATGCAGCTCTGTGTGTGACATGGTGCCGATGTGTAAGAATGCCTGAAGCTGAGCTGTTTCAGAGTTTCTGCTATTACAGTCCAAATGAAAAGAGAAAATTCTGTGGCAGAAATGGAATTGCTCCCATTTGAATCACAGGAGGGTGAAAACAGAGGGCTGCATAGAGGGGTTTATAGCTGGTTTGGGCTAAATGGAGGTCCAGGGAAGTCTAAGATCAGGGAGTTCACTTTCTTTAACTTGCAAAGATTCAGACATTTTCCAGTTCGTAGCAGCTCAACAAGTCACTACATACAAACTGAACTGCCGTGACTGACTTTGTGCGTGTTCTAAGTTTATAGCAAACACAAAGGTAGAGTCATTTTGCTAAAACCTCTTTTGCTGAAGTTCCAGTGCTAATGCGTTAAGGTATCAGTGATGTTTTAACTTGTGGGGATGCAGTAGCTCAGCCATGTGTCTTGCCGTAGGTGTGTGCATACAGCGAGAGCTCGGGTCCCACCTCCAGTTAAACTTCTGAGCCTGACCTGCTGTGCTAACAATCCCCGATTGGGAATTTTGCCCTTCGGTTCTCACGGAGCAGGTGCTCTGACAGCCTCCCTGTTTGCTTTGATAAGGATTTATCCTGTGCTTTAGATAATGAATTGCTGTGCTTTATTCCAGGACATGGGAATTTTATCCTTTCATTATAAATAGCAACTGTCAGTACAACTCCAGGATACCTTGGTTTAGTGACGCCTTACATAGGAATGCAGAAAATGCTAAATAATTTAGAGGAATTCTATAAATACTTTCATATGGTGATGAAATCCAAGTGTGACTAATCTGATGAGCCTTATACTTGACAAATCTCTGGTGAGCCATCGCTGTAGGATACTGCAATTGCTATGGAAAAAAACACTTCTAGCAACTGACAGCTAGCGGAAAATGTGACTTGGAGAGAGAGAGTGAGCCCATTCCTCCAGAAGCTGGGTCTAAAGCTGGTAGACCTTCTGGGTCCCAAACAACATCTTTTTTGTGGTGGAAGGAGGCTACAGCAAACGATTTCACACTAATCTAAAAGACTTTCTTAGAGTGTGTTTTGGCAAATGGATGGCTGCAATAACCTGGTTATGCACCTCTGGTATGAGCAGGCCAAATACTCATCTGCAAGTTCAGGCTGCAGTTTTAGAAGGAATTTATGTAAGAGCAGTCTCCAATTTTTACTATTTGAGACCAAAACAGTGTGTTTGTGTAGTGACGCTAGTCGCAATGTTTTGTTCCATGGAGGATCCAGGTGATCCAGGCTCCAGCATAAAGATGAAAAATAAGGAAAGCCAAGGAAAGGAAGATCACATTAAAATTTTTTTCAACCCTTGGAAAAGCTTACTGTGAATTTGGGTCAATGTTTGGATTGGGTCCTGTTGTTTTCAGGTGCAGTTTGCCTCATTCTCCCTTCATCCCCATCTGTTCTGTTTCTTTTGCAGTGCCAGAAGCTCCGAGAGGTTTTTAACTTGGATTACCCTCACAGCACCTTCCTCCTTAAGACTCTCACTATTGTATCTGGCCCCGACATGGTGGATCTCACTTTCCATAACTTTGTGTCCTACAAGGAGAATGTCAGCAAGGTATCAGGTCCTGAGGGCAAGGAAGCACTGGGAAACGCTAAGGGTTGGGGCATTAAGGGGGAACCAAAACCTGTATTGTTACTGTCAAAGTTATAAACAAGCAGGGTTATGATCCAGTAAGGTGTGGTACCACCACAGTTCTAGACATTTCTGCCCTGCATGGAGAAGGACCAGTAGAAGAAATATAATGTAATTTTTGTCCTTCATGCGCTTTGTGTGGATAAACAGACAGCTGAGAAGACCCAGTGGAAAAGTTTCAGCCACTAGCATATATAGGCAGTAGGAGGGTGATGTAGCTGAGCCCAGGGTGCACTTGTTGGGATTTGTAGCCCAGCAGTATCAGGACAGGTCCGTGCCCTTTCAGTATTTGTTGCTGTGTGCTTCTTGGTGCAGTTCCGTAATGCCTGACTGCCTCTACCTTGTGTGTGTGTTTGTTCCCAGAGCTGGGCTGAGGATATTATGGCCATTGTTCGGAATCCCCTCACATACAATGCTTCTCGATACACCTTCCTAGAGAAAATGTAAGTGATTTCTGACAAACTTTGTTCTCTGAAACATTCCTGTACCACCCTTTCTGTCTGTACTGGAAAGATAAGGCTTCTTAGCATCCAGGTCCTTTGGCAGCCTCCAAAACCAGCCCCAGGGCACAGGTCGGGGGGTGGTACTTGGGCCATGTGTTGCGTGACAACCAACTGCCACAGAAGTGCTTGAGCCAGCCACACACACACATGTGGCATTAGACAAACTGAAATTCTGAGCCTCAAACGTGTCTCCCACAGCAGTCACAGCACTCACCCCAACAAAGCACTGCCTCTTTTTCTTGGCTCGGTAATACTGCTCGGTTGGCAATCTGGGATCACTGAGGAATGCTAAATAATAGAGGATACCGTTATCTCATATCTCTATCATATGTTTCAGAGGAATCTTTCTGATATCTAAGCTGTTATAATTTGCCTGGTTCTCCTTCCCAAGAAACAGGAACAGGTTCTGATGGAGGTTAAGCTGATGGTCTGTAGGACCCTGATTTCCAGTTAACTGTTAGATTGTTTTCCCAATTGCATACTTTTTCTTTCTCCTTGCTTAACAGGACCTCTAAGATTGTACAAGTGCATTTTCATAATCTTGGGGTTTTTTTCCACAGCCTGGTGAAGCTGAAGATGCAGCTTAATGCAGAGGGAAAGATTCCTGTCAGGAAGTGAGTATGGATATTTGTTTTATTATGTGTTCAGTCAGATTAAAGGCAGAGCAGCTAGGAAGAGGATGGTAGCCCAATGGCTTCAGCTGCCTGCTCTTTCTGCACCTAAGAGGCAGAGATCATTCCCTCTGGATTCAGGCCATGAAAGGACTCCTGCTGCACCTAGGTTCCTCCCAAGCAAGGGCCTGGGACATCATTCAGGGCTGAAAGGAGACCTTTTGTGGCACGAAATTGCCTTAAACAGCCATGGATTTCACTTCCTGGCTGTTGCCAAGAAATAATCAACAAAACCAAGCAACTTCAGTAAAATTCTGATTACAGGTTGTGTTGCAAACCTGAGTTGAAAGGTGGATGAGGCGTAGGACTCTTTAGCTTTAATATAAGGAGTTCTATATTTGGAGAATTTTTTGCTTGACTCCCCAGCTAGCCCGAAGTAGGGGTGCATTGCTTTCGCTTGTCTCCTTTCTTCATGTGTGACCGCTACAGCCGTTCTCACTGGTGCAACTCCGCTGCACTCAGCCTTTACTCTGGATATGCATGAGAGGGAAACAGCCTTGGAGGACAGACCTCTGGGTCAGTGTTAATGCTGGTTTAAGCACAGAACAGTGGAGATTTGCACTTTGCTGTCCCCAGGGTTGGCGTTGTGCATCAGGGTAGGACTGGTATCAGCATAAGCCAAGGCTGCTTTGCTGCAGCAATGACCAGCCTGTTACTTCTCCGCTGCATGGCATGGCATAAATCTAGAATTGATTTTGTGTCACTCAGTGTCTTCCCTAGTAAAATCACTCCCTGGCTGATCCCATGGCACCTCCTTGTCGGTTCAACTCGTAGAGTGACAAAATGTGGTGCTGCCTTGTTGAATTCCTTTTTGAGCACATAAATTATCTTTTGTTTTAAGAATAAGGACCTGCAGATAGTGCACTTGTGCGTATTCACTAGGAAGTTTTGAACCACTCTGCTGCTTGGTTTATGCTATGTTACAGCATCACACAAGGCAAGCACTAATCACCCATGATAAATATAGTGCCTACTGTGTGTTATATTGCATAATGATTCTAGATTAAGTATGTGCTGGCTAAATGGGCTCCTGGATGGTTGATCATTAGTCAGCAATAAACGTTTTTTGTTGTTTGTTTTCTAAAGCACCAACGAGCAGAATTTCATTCTGTCAGAAACCAGTGCATTCATCAAAGGGCTTTTAAAAATGTATAGGTCTTTAATGAATAACTCACACTAGGGAAAAGTACTTTGAATTGATCTTTAAAATGCAAGCAAGGTAGCATTACTGCAGAGAGAAAACAACTTATTCTTCTGAAATAAGCCAGAAAAAATGTCAGGTACAGGCCGTACCTCTCTTCAATGCCCTGGTCGGTCTTTCTTCCAGAGTGGTAAAAGTGCTTTACTGTATAAAGAATTAGACCATTAAATAGTCCAGATCAAGAGCCAGATTTATACAAATACTCAGTATCTCCAGGTGCAGGTATATGTAAGGCTTTCAAAACTCCATGTCTGAATTCTTCTGGAAATTCCACTGAGCATCTGCCTTTCTCTTTAGACATTTGAATCCCTTTTGAATCTTAACAAGGGTGCTGCAATTTTTGCCTCTTAAAGGGCAGCTTGGGAGCCAGTATGCACTGAGTTTGCATAAGTCTGCTGCAGCTCCCACTGAACGCTTCTCTACCTGTCATCACATTTGGCACTTTTTGTTCCCCGTTTTGGCTGTGAGCACCTGTGATGCCAGTAATAGAGCTGACATCTACATTTATCCACAGAGACCTCATTACTGCTGACTGGGGTATTCTGAAAGTAGGGAGAGGTCAGTTATTGTTACAGCAGCACAGAGGCTGCTTTAAGCTGAAGGCTGGACCAAGCGAATCCTGCCCTGCAGACCAGTACCCAGCTTTCTGCATGGGAGGTGAGCTTTGATTTCTGCAGCAGCAGACTTTTACGCTTTCATCATGTAGCATACCAGCCTCTTTGCCTGCGTAATGAGTTTGTTCCTTGAATTGACAGAAAGCCTTTGGTTCCAGAAGACTTTGCCATCTTTCAAAGCAGCAAATATGCACAATGTTTGTTTGCTTTTTTTGAATGTTGTCTTGACTACAAAGTTACTCCTTGCTAATGCCAGCTTCCACATGGGGTAGTGTCTGGCAGGAGGAAGTGTCCTGGGGAATTTGTGGCATGGGGCCTCCTGCCACAAAGAGCACCTTCCAAGAGGGGCAGGGGAAGGACAGGGAAGAGTGATTTTGAGAGTAAGCTGATGTAGTTTAGCGACAGGGCTCTTACAGAGTCCATAGCAGAAATACAGAACTACCGTATTAAGGCAGCAGTCAAAAAATCCACTGTAGGTTTATAAGACTTGGTACATCAGTTACGCCCTTGGAGAAACACTGTCTTTCTTCTCTGGTTCATGCTTAGTCTTGTTGTCAGTCTCCTTTGCTGTGCATTTTGAGTGTCTTGCATTCTGGCTGCAGCTCCCAGCCCCCCAAACCCAGGCTTTCTGATTTCACTCCTGTTACATTGTGGTGATTTCTTTTTTCCCTGTCTGGTCAGTATTTTTCAGATGTTTCCTGCAGACAGGAAGAGAGTAGAAGCAGCATTAAGCGCTTGTCATCTTCCCAAGGGCAAGGTAAGGTTTTCGCTAGGTAGCCAAAGCTCTTGCTAGGTTGAGAATGATCTTTTAGCCTACCCTGACTGTGATGCCCTGTGATGGCTGTGCCCATCAGCCCAGATGCTCTTAGTTACTGTGAAACCTTTTCCTTACCACTAGCTGCCATGCCTTAACTGCAAGCCTTCTGGGATCAGTTCTTACTGTCTGTATTGCAGTGATGCTTGTGACTCTATCACTTGCACTGTGTGGCTCGAGAGGCAGCACCTTCCCTTCCACTCGTTTCACTGTCTGCTCTTTGAAGCAACAGATCTGATGGTTAATCTTGGCGCTTCTACCAACCCACAGAGTACAATCCGGGCCCCTGACAGCTCCTATCACTACGT
Organism: Aramus guarauna; assembly: GCA_013400195.1. Taxonomy (NCBI): domain Eukaryota; kingdom Metazoa; phylum Chordata; class Aves; order Gruiformes; family Aramidae; genus Aramus; species Aramus guarauna. The sequence goes on from VXBL01001626.1 coordinate 454,971, forward strand.
CATGCTTTAGCTTTATACCATTGCACAGGAGGCGCCGAGAGACAGTTCAAATAACTGTCCGTTCTGAAACGGGGTATTGTGGCGCTTCTCCACTCCATCTGTTCTTTCCTAAACACCGTGCCAGATGTTCCAGTTGCTTACTTGCATAGTCACAAACAAGTGCGGGACTGCGGGTGTTAATGGAGAGGTCAAAGCCATTATGGGTTTTTGTTACTGACGTGTCTTCATTGAATTCTCAGAATGATGCCATCAACCCAGAGGACTTCCCTGAGACTGTGTATAAAACTTTCCTCATGAATCTCTGTCCACGGCCTGAGATTGATGAGATATTTACCTCACAGTAAGTTTCCCTCAAGCCACGGCACAGAACTTGATCTCTTGTGGCAAAAGATAAACAAAAAGGAGGGGCAAGGGGATTTATGGTGTGTGGCTTGTCTGGTCTCAAGCCCTAGAAGGGCAGGGACTCTTAACTGTCACCATCAGGAGGGCTGATTCCTGCTTGTGGCTAGCCCCAAACAAGGCCATGTACAGCCTGAGAACCACAGGTCCTCACAAGTAGCCAATGAATTTATTGTTTTTTTCCAAGTAGCTAAATCTGTGACTTCTTAAATGGACTTGATGTCCTAGGGCAAGCAATTCAGCGTGCTCTGAAATTCAGGTCCCTTTAGAGTTCAAGTCAGAGGCTCAAAATATGCTTTGTGCTCCCTCAGCACACCCTCTTCACAGTATTGAGTGAGTTAGGAAGAAGAAAGGCCACTGCAGGAAGCATGGTTTACAGGAAGAAACATAGACAAAACAAAAATTTGTGGACTCAGGAAGGCGGACACCCATTGCTAACCTGAGGAAGGACCAGTCCCTCATTTTCTGGGTAATACACAGGCCTTACCTCTGCTCCTCTGTATTCTCTCACCACAGCCATTTAAAAGCAAAGCCCTACATGACCAAAGAGCACTTGGCAAAGTTTATCAACAAGAAGCAGCGAGACTCTCGCCTCAATGACAGCCTTTTCCCACCAGCCAAACCTGAGCAGGTGCAAAGCCTCATAGAGAAGTATGAGCCCAGTGGGATTAACATCCAGAGAGGTGAGTCTTGTTCAGCCCAAAAGTCTTGCTATAGAGGTGGTATGAAAATAGCAGAGGATCTCGCACCTTCTGCTACCCTGACTTTCCCAAGGTCTCACAAGTCCCTGTGTTGCAAGGCACCAGCAAGGAGGTGCTGGAACCATTTTGTTTTGGTACTCTTAACAGCTTTGTTTTCTGTGCAGGGCAGTTGTCTCCAGAGGGGATGGTCTGGTTTCTCTGTGGCCCTGAGAACAACGTGATAGCACTGGACAAATTGATGCTGTACCAGGACATGACCCAGCCACTCTCTCACTACTTCATCAATTCATCACACAACACATATTTAACAGGTATGGGCAGTTCCAGAGTCTGCCTCTGCTCCAGTGCATAGGTACCACCACCGGGGATGGATGAACAAGGCTGACAGACAGTTGGGCAGATGTGTCTGCCCTCAACTTTGGAGGGCCAAGGGCTCTAATGCATCCTGAGGGGCTTGGCATTTAAATGCTGTGTAAGAAGAAGAAATGTGACCCCGTAACCTAAAACGTCTTAATGTTAAGCTCCAGTTTATGCAGAAAGTGTCCCACATGAATAGCTAATGTCAAGCCTCCCTTCTCCTGCTCTTCTCCAGCCGGTCAGTTTTCTGGTATCTCCTCTCCCGAAATGTATCGCCAGACGCTGCTGGCTGGCTGCCGCTGCGTGGAGCTGGACTGCTGGAAGGGCCGTCCCCCAGATGAGGAGCCAATCATCACTCACGGGTTCACCATGACAACCGAGATCCTCTTCAAGGTACGGAAGGAGCTTTCCGCTCACATGCTTTCCCCAGCTTGGTTTTAGACTGATCTCTGTTTGAGGAGGCTGGCTGAGGGAACTGTCAGATGGATGGGCTGAGGGCAAAGATGTTTGAGAGGAAAAGACTGATGGCAAGATGACAAGCGAATGAAAGATGAACAAATATGCAATAGGTTGGAGTTTGTCCATTTTTGGAGTGGGAGGACCACAAGAGAGGTCGTTAGCCAGATGAAGATGAATGAATGAGGGAAATGCAGGCAGTCAGGTGGAAGCGATGGAGAGATGGCTGAGGAGATGTGCCTGCATACACAGGGCTGTGCAGGAAGACGGATGTCTGGACAGAAATTTGCGTGAGGATGGTGGATTTGTGCATGGATGCACGTCAGAGAAACAAATAAGATGGCTTTTACAAAACAAATGGTTAAAATGAGTTTATCTTCTAACTGGTCTACAGCAGGTTTCTGTGGCTTACAGCCTCACATGGTGGCGCTTTGGAGGAATAGGTTTTAATTACTTCCTAATTACATGAGTGTGTGGAATGCGTTCAGTGGAGCAGCTGCCCCGTAGCATGCTGGGCAGATGGCTTCCCTGAGGATCCGGCTCCCGGGCTTCAGAAGCACAGTGCAAAGCCTGCTTCTCCCTTGGCAATTTAGGGCATTTAACCACAGAAGTTACAAAGAGCTTGCAGGTTAAAATCAAATTTTCTTCTGTGCTCCTTTACGCAGCCACAGCCAACAGGCAGAGGCACTTCATATTCTTTTTAAAGCATTTATTCTTATTCTGTATCTTCCCCCCAGTTCCCACACTTCACTATTACTAAAATATTTATGTGGGGAAAAAAACCACAGCCAATCCTTAAGATCGGAGGTATTGCCATGTTCAGTGTCAGTAATTTCCCAAATCCTGTAGTACTGCTGCTGCTTTTTGTGCAGCATTTCACTACAGATAGGAGAAATAATGACAGCTGTAGCTGCTGTAATTGCAGAGCTCTGCTAAAACATGTGACTTTACCTCAAGGAAATTATAACCTGTTAACGCAGCATGTGCCCGGGTTTTAGTTTTACATAATACATAGATCTTTCCCTCTACGCCTCTCCCTTTTCTACCATTGCCTATGGCCTTTTAGTAGCTTTTTCCGTAGCTTCTCCTCCTCTGAACCTTGCAGGTTTCTGTGATAGAAAGTCCAAGTGGTTTGTGGAGCAGCAGCTGTGGCAGCCTCCCTCAGTGCTGAGATTGTGGTTGAGCCAGGATTTTGGGGGGAGTAAGGGACTGTAATTGCAAAGGAGCAAGTGACACTTCCTTACTGTGTCAATTAGCAGCACTGGAAAATAAAATAGAGGAAAGTTTGTGGCAATTTAACAGGGGCTTGGGGAAAATATGATTATTTTTTCTTACATCATTAATGCTGAGAAGGTTTCCATGGTATTTGCATTTGAAATGTCAGCACTGCTGGTTACTGAACATTCCAGTTTTCTCTGCTGCTAGACAGAAGGATTTTATAAGCAGGTGAAATGATAGAAAATTGGACAGGTTCAGAGGTAAGTATAAATAGGGTTTGAAGCAGTTTAATCTGGTGCTGCATACACCTTTCTCTGTCAATTCAAAGTGCATGTGGCAGTGGCTTGCCTCTCTGGCTAGACGCTTTCACATTCATTTATGTATACACTAAACTATGCAAGAAAAACAAAACCTCGTATTCTTACCTCTTTTATTTTATGCAAGCTATTGAGTTTAACTGTGTGTTATATCCTCTGGAGCTGCAAATCTGAGCGGGTATAAAAGAGACAACGCTTCTCACCTTCTTAGTGGGAGAAGATTAGTTACTTTAAAGAGAAGCCCCTGACTATGACAATTTTGGAGATGTGAAGCTTGGGGGTCCATTCAGTGGGAGGTCAGCTGTGTGGCTTTTATGAATGAGTGCTGATCTTTTCTCTGACCGTTGCTTCTCCTTTAGGATGCCATTGAGGCCATTGCAGAAAGTGCTTTTAAGACATCTCTCTACCCTGTCATCTTGTCCTTTGAGAACCACGTGGACTCGTGAGTATCTGGTGACTGGGGACCAAACCTGGGAGAATTGTGTTCCCTCTTGTCCAGAGCAGAAAGTACACAGGCAAGGGCTGCTGGGTTTTCAGTGAGTGCCTGAGCTGAAATGAAACACTGATTGAGATTTCTGAAGCGATTGGAGATGGGTCAGAGCTGAAAGGCGAGCCTTAAGCTGCAGAGTGACCCACCACAATTGTGCAGCCTTTTAGCTCAGGAACAAATGGGAATCAGCCTGGGAAGGGACATCAGGATCTGCGTAGCTGTCTGAGTGAAGGCAAGGGATGATATTCTGGGTAGACTGCCTGGATCTTGAGATGTTTGCTCATGCTAAGCTCTGGATTTGGGCATCTGTCGTCTTGTTCACTCCTGCTTGATCTCTTTGTTTCTTAGGCCCAAGCAGCAGGCGAAGATGGCTGAGTATTGCCGAACAATATTTGGAGATATGCTGCTGACAGAGCCGCTGGAAAAATACCCAGTAAGTGGAAGTTGGGGAAGGAGGCTGGTGGAGAGGTCTTTCTGAAAAAAATGGTCACTCCTGCTGCTTGGAGACGGCACAACAGATACAAGGACAGTGGAAGAGAAGACAATACTGTGGATAAATAAGCCTGATTCTTAGGGGAGAGCAACGTAGTAAGTGGATGGAAGACCTCTCAGTTGTAGATGTTTTCCTAAGCACTTGCCTGACTCTGATCTTATTTAATGCTGTGCAACTTGTGTGACTTTGGAAGCTGAGCTCTGGGTAATCAAGTCATACCAGTTGTACCAAGATGAGCCAGTGTATTTTTGTGCATGGTACCATTTCAAATCTGTCTGCCAGCACTTGCTTTGGAAAGAAACAGGAACAAGGGCTTAGTAGCATTTCAGGCTCTTACTATCAGTGCTTCTCAATTCCTGTTACCAACCTGGAAATACTCCCTCCAGGCATAGATGGGCAGGTCATGACATGCATAGCTTTGTGCTCAAGAGTTGCTGAGTAAAGCTCCTGATCTGCTTGACCCTAGTCATCAGCTTACTTGTACAAGCATGTATTTTTGTGGGCACCGTGACATCTTTAGTGATCCGCATGCACACCGCTACTTCAGCTGCCTTGTGACGTGGTGCTGATTTACAAATAACAGGCAGTGCCTGTGCTTTGCAAAGCATGAGGCAGCTCCTTGGGCTACATAGCGGAGGGGGGAGCTCAGACACCTAGCCAAAGCATCTATTTTCAAGCCCTGAAGCCCTGAGATCAAACAAAGAGCTGCAAGGAAGCAGTGAGCAAATCAGCAGTTGCCCAGACCCATGGTTTTGTCCAGGCAATGGGGAGAAACAGGGATTTTTGTGAGGAGAAACAGTTCAGGCCATTAGCTAAGTTATTAGTAGGCCTGTTGTGATCTGTACAGGGAGTGTAGGTCTAGAAGCCCAGCCTGAGTCATGCATCCTTGTCTTGAGCCACCTACTCTGGGAGCTTTTTTTCAAATCTGCTGCAGGCAGAGTGTTTAAATATGGCCCCAGTGCCGATCTAGGACTGAGGGTCTGGGATAATGAGAGTAGTAGGTGGAATGTGAAAGCCAGAGGTGTGTGGATGGCTTCAGGTCATGTAGATGTATTTTTAGCTGGGGTGCAGGATTGGGTGGCTGGGAACAGCATGGTGTGTGCAGGCAGCAGAGCGTGAGAGGGTTGCAAAGTGCAAAATGCTGGTCTGAAACTGAAGGTGAAGTCTTATAAAAAAATTGCATAGATATAGTGGCATATGCTTGCAGATGGACAAATTAAAGTATACAGTAGGTGAGAGATGTGTCCATGCACCAGTAAGTGGCCAGAGAAGTGGTACTTGGAGGAGACAGGACAGGAGAGAGGACGGAATTCTATCTTCGTTAGGAAAATTCAGTGTGAATTTTATCTTTACAGCTGAAGCCAGGAGTTCCTTTGCCAAGTCCGAAGGATCTCTTAGGGAAAATCTTGATTAAGAACAAAAAGAATCAATCTATATCTGGGAAGAGACAGAACTCTTTGAAGAAAGGGAGGAATGTGGAACCAGAAATCATCGAGCAGCCAATGCCAATGGATGCTGAAGATACTGGTATGTCTGAAGGGAAAATGGGACTAGTATAGCTAGGTGAGCAAGTCTGGCCCACTGGAGACCTTCCAAATCACCCAATGCTAGCTTGAGGCGAGCCAATCCTTGTCATTAATTTAGTTATCTCAAGAAGCAGTATAAGCTTCGAAGAGAAATTAAATCTTCAGAATATTTTCAAACAGTTCATTCCAACCAAAAGAGGCAATCAACTCATACCCTGCCTATCAGTCTCTTCTGCATACTCTGAGGCATATGGCTGCATGAGTAGGTAATTCATTGATACACACTGGCTGTGGCTTTGATGGAAGGGTGGATAACTTTTTACTGCTTGTAGCTCTCTGATATCCATAAATTCACCATGGCCTGTTTCTTCACTGTGAGGTTCTTGAAGGTTTATAGAACCTTCAGCCCCACTCTCCTTTCCTCCAGTCTCAAGGCTGTCACCTCTTGGGCTCAGGGACCCTATGGTAGAACACTGGATTTTCAGTCTCTGTCATGGTAGGAGCACATGAAGTCACATGAAGACAGGGTGAGCACCACTATGGAGCACCTAGAAATGGACATTATGCCCACAGATGTGTGCCACCTTGGTGGGGAAAACAGCGTTGTGATTGTCACTCTTGAGGGATGAGGGAAGCCTGCAGGAAGAATGGTTTGATCTCTTGAGTGTGCTAGCTCCTATTTGGATTTGGCTAATAAAATTGTATGATTCTTCCACTAACTGTTCCTGCATGACTTGACTGCGAGGTTTTGCAGAGCGCTCTATTGCTAACAATCTGCAGTGACTTGTCTCAGTGTGCTGCTGATATGCACTGCTGATGTGGGCTGCATGTGCTTAGTGTGGGCAGGTGATGTGGCTGAAGAGGAACCAGAGGAAGAGGATGAACATCTCGGAAACCTGGATGAAGAGGAAATTAAAAAGATGCAGTCAGATGAGGTACGGTGACTGTTGTTTCTGTTCCTTTTCTGTTTATTTTTCTGGCCTCCAGCTTCCTCCAGGGCCTCACCATATTGACTAGAGATGAACCCAAAGTGCAAAGGGGAATGAACGGTGCTATGCCCAGCTGGCGGCTTTCCTTCCCCTGTGCAACAAGACTTTTGCAGGAGAAACTGAATAAGAGAAATTAAGTTGCAAGCATAGAGAATATGGCAGAAGAGGTATTATTTCTGACTCTGCCTTTGATATTCTGCGTGATTTGGAGATAGTTCTTTGCCTTCAGGGTGTTTGGAAAGGCTTAGCCTTAGTCTGAAAAAAGCCGTTACCGAAACATGAAGTGCTGCTGCTGAAGGGGGAAGGAGGAGATCAGCTTTCCCTTGAATAAAAACCAAACTCAAAACATTTCCCATTTCCATCTTCCCAGTATCACTCAGAGAGGAGGGAAAACAAGGTCCCAGGTTTGTCCCAGACTCCATGCTTTGAGAGGTTGAAAAGGCCCTGGGCTTCTTACATACTAACGATACCTCTGTGTCAGTTTTTGCCAAGCTGCCTAGAAACTCAGTTCCCCTGACGACGCTGCTCACAACGTAACTGTAGGACCAGGAAGCCAAAGAAACTGGTGTGCTCTGGTCAGGGCAGCCACCGGAGACCTTTGATTGTGAAGTCCAGGTGTGTTTCATTTCATCTCTAGGAAAGGTCTCTTCATCTGTCTTCTTTGGGTTTTGTTTTCTGCTCAGGGCACTGCTGGTTTGGAAGTGACAGCATACGAGGAAATGTCCAGCCTAGTTAATTACATACAGCCTATCAAATTTGACTCCTTTGAAGTCTCTGCCCGTAAGTCAAACTCTGTCCTTTCAGGATCCCAAGCGTTGTGTTCTCTCTCCCCCGCAACGTGTGCATAGTCTCAAACCCTTCCCTTCTGCCCTCCTCCCTGTAGTAAGGAATTGGTAAGGAGAAGACAGGGTTATGTCAGATACTGCTCCCAGTCATATGAGTGAGGATGAAAAGAAACAGCCTAGAGGCCAGTGGAATCTCTGTGGGCTTGCTTTGCTGCTTCTGCAGGCAGGATTAAGCCCAGCTTTTCTTAATGTATGTGACTGGCCTTCCTCTTCTGTGGTGATTGAACAGAGAAACATCTGAAACACTGCAAATGCACGCAATTTCTTTATACACAATAGGTTCCTCTAAACACTTCCCACATTTGGGTCTAGCTTTGAGTGAGCTGGTTTGATTGATGAAAGAAAGAAAAAAATAGAGGAGTGAAGAAGGGGAAGCTTGACAAAATAAAGAACTTAGTGCAAGACTGAATATTTGGATTCACTTGGAACTAAAACTCCAGGTAGGAGCTATTCTCTGAATGTCACTGAAATCCCGCAAGAGATGGGCAAAATTATTGCCATTTTAGCTTTGCGAGCCCATCCTGTCTGTACTCCATGATATTCCTGTCCCGTAGTGCACAACCATTGTCTCTCTTCTATGGGGTAACTTTTCCAGGGACCAGAGAAAGGTAAATTGTCTTGACAGAAAATGGCGCCCAGTAGAAAGTTGGAGTAGACAGGCCAAGTGCTTCTTGGGTCCGTCAGTCCTCACACACAGAATGGGAGCTGAGCACACCTTTCTTCTAAATGCTTTCTTACCTGCTTTTTTCTAGAGAAGAACCGGAGTTACGTCATCTCTTCCTTTACAGAGCTGAAGGCTTACGATCTACTAACCAAGTTCCCTGTGCAGTTTGTAGAGTATCCTTTTGCCAACCTTTGTCCCGTGTAGTGGGTTGTATGGAGCATGAGAGCTAATGTGAAGCTTGGGTAAGGCTGAGGCATATCTAACTGGCTTCTGGTTTCAGGACCTGGTAAACTCTTCATCAGAGATACAAAGTGTGGAGGTGGGACATGGGAACTTCCAGAGTGGCTTGGGGGCTGTTCGCAGATTCTTGACAGGATGCATCCTGCTGCAGTGAATGCCCAGGCTGCCAGATGCTTGTCCTTAAGTGGAACGGGTATGGGAGAAGAGCCTGTTGTTGCCAGGGCCTGGAAGGCTCTGAGCATTTGGTAGCAGAGCTTAAGCAGTTTTTGCAATCTGAATATATGAGCTAGCCCCAGGGTACACAAGGAGTGCTCCAGACGTGTTTCCAATAGAGCAACTGTAGATATAACAAGCGACAGATGAGCCGGATTTACCCCAAAGGCACCCGGATGGACTCCTCTAATTACATGCCCCAGACGTTCTGGAATGTTGGCTGTCAGATGGTGGCACTCAACTTCCAGACCATGGGTGAGTATCACATTGTCCTCCAGCTTCTGAGTGGGAGAGGCTGCATGCTCGTGGTTACTGTCTCTTCACTGCTATTTCCTACCCTTGCTGTTTCCCTGAATGCTTTTATTCTGTGTTCCTTTTCCCAAAGTGGTGGTTGTCTTTGACTCCGTCTCCCACAGACCAAAAGCACTTTTCTAGGCCCAGCACAAACCTGGCACACCGTGTCCAGGACGCCAGTCCTACACACTTGTGCTTACGCACATCCATGGACTTGCTGTCATCCAGTGTCTGGGTACCATCTCTGGCTGCCCTGTAGCATGATGTCAGACTAAATGAAGAGCACAAATAGATGAGAAACTCCCGCTTCCCCTAAGCCGCTTCCTTTTTTGCGAGGTAGCAGGCAGAGCTCTATCTGGCTACAGGCCTGGCCTGGCCGTGCTGTTATTTCCAGTACTTTGACCTGAACACGGAAGAAGGGCCTTTTCTTGCTGCACAACCAGCATGAGAAGGAGACAAAGAAAAGCCTCCAGAGAAAGCTATTTTTTACCCCTCTTCCTTCCTCAGAGGAGTGTCTCATGTATAGAGAGTGTAGAAGACTAGCTTTAGGGTCAGTAGGAGAAAAAAAAGAAGGAACTATGAACAGGAGAGAGCAAGAGATTGGTTAAGAGGACGATATCATACTGAAGACAGGTGCAGAAGCCACAAGACAGTGTTCTCAAGAGAAGTGGCAGAGAGGATGGACTGAGAGGAGCCCCAACATGAAAGGAGGAAGGAGTAGAGGGGTTCAGACAACTATTTACTTCACACTCAAAAATAGCAGGTACTTCTTAAAGTAGTTTTTAATTTAGTTCTACCCATGACTTACAGTGCAATCATAAGCAAACCACTTACCTTTCTTACAACAGCTGCTGTAATATTTTTCCCTGTAGGGTGCTGAGAGGCTTAATTAGTTATTGAAATGGCTTTGTGAGCTTTGGCTAGCAGGGGCTGTTAGAAGTACAGCATCTTTCAGCTCACTCCTAACACCTGGTGAGGTCCCTCAGAAATTTTTCTCATTGTGTTCCTCTGTGTCTCAGATGTCCCCATGCAGCAGAACATGGCTCTCTTTGAGTTCAACGGCCAGTGTGGCTATCTGCTCAAGCATGAATTCATGCGACGTCCAGACAAGCAGTTTGATCCCTTCTCTGTGGACCGTATTGATGTGCTGGTGGCAAGTACCCTGTCTGTCACGGCAAGTACAAACCATGGTGCTGTTCTTTCCCTGACAGCCAGTTCCTGGCACCACGTCTGTAACTGGCATCTATGTCCCCGCTATTTATTACCTAGTAGGGTTCTTAGTGGCAAATGAACCCAGAGAGTCCTGTGGGAGAGTGTTACCATGGCAACTCCCAATCTTTTCACTATTTTAAATTAATCATAATCGCATGAAAATGGAAAATTAGCATCTGCCACACAGAAGCAGCCAAGGCTGTGATGATGGGGAGGGAGGAGGTTGGAGGAAGTGCTGAAGCAAGAAACATGGGTGGAGGTAAAAGAAAAGCCCATTGTGGATTGGAAGAAAAGATGTTTTGGGGTGGGAGACTGACTTTGGGGCGAAGGTATGGGTGGATTTTTCTCTTTTATTCTTTTCAGCAGTTGCTAATCACGTTTCTGCTTGTTCATAGATACTCTCTGGTCAGTTCCTCTCAGACCGCAGTGTGAAGACTTATGTGGAAGTAGAGCTGTTTGGGTTGCCAAGGGACACAAAACGCAAATACAGAACCAAACTGACCTCCACTGCCAATTCCATTAACCCTGTGTGGAAAGAAGAGGCTTTTGTTTTTGAAAAGGTAATAGCATTTGATAGTAATTTAGACAGAGGATCCTTAAAAATCCTGTTGGCCACGAGCACTGCCTCTTGAGAGGTCAGGGACAACAGAAGGGACTCGCTTCTGGAGATCTCAGTCATGGCTTTAGACACACAAGATGTTACGTGTTGCGCTCTCAGATAATATCCAACAACAATATCCAAAACAACTCTCTATCAATATTGCCATGACAGAGAAGGAGTAGCTGGGGACATTTCTGGAAATAAGAGGCATCAGAAGCCTCCCATTTGTGATGCACTTCAGACTGAATTGACTAATCAGCTTTGAAAGCTTCAAGCACCAGGAAGCAGAAAGGAACTGAATGTCTGCGGTTAAATTGTAAATGAGAAACAGAGATACTCAAGAAGTGACAGGACCAGTGAGAGGTTTCCGGTTGTGCCAGAATATGGAAAGCTCCCCTGTTTGTCCAGAAGAATTCAGTGGTCACTAATCGGGCTACAGGGTACAGGGTACTCCAAGGTGATAGTATGTTTGGCCTTTCTGCAGTAAGTTACAAAGGCAAAATACATGTTATGCAATTCATCTCTGTCAAGCACGCTGTGAAACAGCAGATATTTTCAGCCTACTTGGGATGTGGTAGATAAATATTATCCTCATTTTAGAAAACGATTTTCAGGCTTCAGTTCTGGCAGAATAATTTTTAGTTCTTCTTATGGCAGAAGAAAATGGGGGAGGAGGGAAGCAAAGCCCTTATGGCAAAGTTACCATGCTTGCTAAATTATCCTTCCAAGTTCATTCCCTTCTCTGGTGAATTGCTTTGTGGAAGCTGTGGTCTGGGGGTTTGTTGCCCCATTTTTTCTTTAGGTAAACTGCCCTCCTGTCATCCTACGCAATCTCTCTTCTGAGAAGCCTGTGTTTTGTGGTGTTTCTGTGAATTTATTTATGCCTGTGATAAACCATAGCCTTAAATTACAAGATGAGGATGACTTCCTTTGAGAGATGGCATTGTTTTGTGGGAAGGAGGAGAGAATAAAGTTCTGCTTACTGAAGCCAATGTGCAGTTAAGAGTTAGAGGTGAATACATTGGTTCCTTACTCTGTTTTTTTCCTTAGATCATGATGCCCGAGCTGGCATCTCTCAAAATTGTGGCTTGGGAGGAAGGAGGGAAGTTCATTGGTCATCGTGTCATTCCTGTTATTGCAGTGCACTCAGGTAAATTTGGTGGAAATTCCTTCAGCTTTTGTGCCCTTAAGACCTATCCATTGGAAGCTGTAAAAAAGATAGCCACATCTGCATATTTTGCTACTTAATCTCCATTCCTGTAGGCAGTGGAGCTTCAAATTCATCCTGTTACAGCTCTGGCTTAATTTCCTAATATGTTCACTGTGCCCTCCTGTAAAGAGACTTTATGGTAGTGTTGGCGTGCACAGACGAGCAGGGACAGATTGTGTCAGCTTACCTCTCTGCTTTCTGTTCTCAGGCTACCACCACGTTTGTCTCCGCAGTGAAAGTAACATGCCGCTCACCATGCCTTCTCTGTTCGTGTACCTGGAAGTCAAGGACTACGTTCCTGATGCTTGGGCAGGTAGTACGCGTTAGAACGTGCGTGGGGGGTGCTCTGGCTTTGTCCAAACTGTGATCCAGAAGCATTTTTCCAGCCTGGGGGGTGCTTTCCTGCTGCACCCTTAATTCCTTGTCAGGGTGGGACTTGAGTGCGGGCCAGCATCCTGTCACACTCTTGCTTTCATCAGAGGAGAGTGGATCCTTGCACTGGAACTGGGACGGGTTCCCCGTGTGGGCTGCTGCGCTCATACCTGACGTGCAGTGCAGACGTAACTCTGGCTCTCAGGTTTGAAATGGGTCGGTCTCTACTACTTTGATTCAGCAGCGGGGAGAGGTTTCCTTGAGGTGATAACTATCAGGGACTGACAAGAACAGGGTTTTAGGGAGCAGAGGAGTGTTCTTCTTACCTGTTGGAAGAGACGGAGGTTCTTGCTGGTACTGAGATACAGTGATTTTCCTTTGAAAGGGATGGTCAGTGAGAGATGAATTGGGAAAGAAGCCCCACTGGAGGTACTGACAGCAAAACTTTGTAACAACCATGAACAAAGCCAGTGTCCTGGTTTCAGCTGGGATAGAGTTAATTTTCTTCCTAGCAGCGGGTATAGTGCTAGTTTGGATTTAGGATGAGAATGCTGTTGATAACACACTGGTATTTTGGTTGTTGCTGGGTGATGTTTGCACCAAGTTAAAGACTTTTCTGCTTCTCGCCCTGCCGCACCAGTGAGGAGCCTGGGGGTGCACAAGGAGCTGGGAGGGGACACAGCCAGGACAGCTGACCCCAGTGACCAAAGGGACATTCCATACCATAGGGTGTCATGCACAGTATATAACTGGGGGAAAGCTGGCCAGGGACTGGGACCGTGGCTCAGGAACTGGCGGGGTATCGGTGCTCTGCGGGTGGTGAGCAATTGTGCTGTGCATCACTTGTTTTGTATACTCTTTTTTTTATATTGTCAGCATCTTCATCATCTTCCTTTTCTGTCATATTAAACAATCTTTATCTCAACCCATGAGTTTTACCTTTTTTCCCCAATTCTCTTACCCATCTCACTGCAGGGGAGAGTGAGTGAATGGTTCTGTGGTTGTTTTAGGTGCCAGACGGGTTAAACCACAACAGCCACGCAGAATCTAACAGCATCAGCCACAGAAGTTCCTGTGAATACTTCTCATGTTTACTCTCTCCTCCCCCCATGTTTATACAATGAACCTTATTCATGCAGGAAATCCTGGGAGATTGATGGTTTTAACACATATTTGAAAAAAAGACGAGGTTCATACAGCATTGGACTGGAATTGGAGCAGGGAGCTGTGCAGCTTAGGAAAGTCTTAACCTGGCTTTGGATTTTGGGAGCAGTTTGCTCTTTGCAGCTTCACAGAGCTGCCCTACACATCAGTTGTGAGCCGTCCGCTCAGAATGGGACTGAGGTGAAGACAGTCCCTTCCCTCTGTGCTGCCAGGGAGAAGCCTGTTACGGGTAGAGAATACAAAATATCACTTTGTAATTTCCTGTCCTAGGCCAGAAAGGAAACCAGAAGGCAAGGAAAATCAGAGTACAATGAGTTATGTGATAATCCAAGCAAAGATCTCCTCTTTGTTTCTAGATCTGACTATTGCGCTCTCCAACCCCATTAAGTTCTTCAGTCTGCAAGACAAGAGATCAGTTAAGCTAAAAGATAGCTCGGCAGAGGTGAGTTTTTCCAAGTTCTGCCATTGTCTCTAAAGAGTGTTGCATGGATTCAGCCTGAAATAATAGAACTTTGATTTACCTCCCATCTTTGTTTTAGAGGCTTGGCACACAGAGTAACTTCCCATCTGCTGAAACTAACGGGCTACCAGACTCCACCAGGAAATTCAGCACTCCTCTTTCCAATGGGCCTGCAGGTAAAGCTCTGGGTGTGGGGTGAGCTAAAGTGAAAGGGAAAGCCTGTATGCTCAAAAGGCTGGAAAGAGACAGTGCTGGAGGGTGAAGATCCTTGGTAAAGGGGTCAGAACCTCTCAGACTAAGTCACCAACTTAAATTTCCATGCTTGTCATGAGTGGCAAAAGTCATAGGTATCCCCTGACTCTTGCAGCTGGAGTGAGCGTGATGTGCATAATGCTTTTACTCCAAAACAGAAAAGTAATCTGGGATATCTCCTGAGAATTCCAGGAAACAAGCTGCAGGCCCAACTGGCATGAGCATCGTCTTTCCCCTCCGAGGCAGGCTAATGTATGGGGGTAGTACTGCCGCTTCCTCTGCTATCTTGCATGTGTGCTGAGGACTCAGATAGAGGACCTCAGTTTTCCAGGTTCAGCACAGAGTTCCCTGGGAGGGATAACCACGTTAAGAGGGAAGCACTGTCCAAGGAGGAAGCGGCCTGTGGTGGAGATGTAGCCTTTCACCTTCAGCGTGGAATTGGAGGTTGGACATTGATTTTGAGCAAAGACAGGATAATTCTGGATGTTTGTGAGAGAAAGATTTTTCAGATCTGGCTTAGTTTTATCCCATACTACCTCACTGCTCTTCACCTCTTTGTTCTTTTCAAGGGTCTCTTTCTGTAGATTACCTCATTCTCCTCTATTGTGTTTTACAGTAATTGATAGCTAATCAGTATTTCTTACCTATTAACAGTATCAATGTGATTAGTGTTGTTTTAAATATGTCAGTATCAAAACAATCAGTTTTCTCAAATTTCAGACCAGAACATCCTTCTCAGCTAATCAGAACAAGTTTACATGTGCCAAATCATCACTAGCAATAGCCTGCTAATACAAAGCAAATGGTCTTTTCTTCTGGCAAGGCAGAGAATCCTGTTCCCTTTCTGCTGTGCCTGTTAACAAAGTTCCCAAGCACTTAAGCATCTCAGCAGCTTAATTAATTCCTGTGGCCAATGTTCTCAATGGGGTCTCCACTGTCCATTTTCAACATGGAGAGCATCAACAGGAACATTCTTTGTGATTTCAGGAGCAGCAGCTTTTGCCAAGGACAAAAATGTGACAGAAGTGACACAGATTGCAGGTAACTCCTGATTGCAGGGTCATGTGGGTTGAGACCCTGTCAGTCATTTTATATTCCCTCTCTGCCCAATTTCTGACTGGGATAGAGATGAAGCCTGTTTTGCAAACAAAAAAAGACCTGACCCAACCCTGTGTGTTGTAGCCAGCACTAAAGACAAACCACATGAGTCTTTGGGCTCAGGGACCCCGTTTCCCAGCCTGCAGCACCGTTTCCCCTTTTGGACCCCTGCCATGGTGTGTGGCGAGCTCTCAGGCTGGAGCTGAGCTCACAGCAGGTCTTGAGGAGAAAAGAGGCTTGAAGTTACCATGGTCCGTGCCTTGTGCCAGCTGGGCCATTGCCATCTGCCCAGGTAGGTCCAAAGGGCTTTGGACTGCTCCAGCTTTAGCCCTCTGAGGCTGCTGCCTATGATTACTTTAGATACGGACTCTGGTAAAAGGCATCGCGTAATACAGAAGCATAGCGGGTCTGGTTTGACCGAGACTTGTTGGCTGAGACAACTGGAGTTAAGCTGTACGCTTCAGTTTCCTCCATACGAGCCATTTAGAAGGAGGTGACCCTGCACAGCACAGCATTATGTTGCAGACACACCTGCGAGTTCTGTTAATTTTTTACAGATTCCAATTAAAAAAAAAAAAAGTTACTTCCCTTGAGAAGATAACTCCCTGTGGCCTTTCTGCCACAGATAACCACATCTGACTGACTTGCTGCAGCCAGATAACAAGTTCTCCAACAGTTCACAGGCATCCTTCCCCCCTCATTTTCATCTGCCTCAAGAGCCCTTTCATTTATTCCTCACAACTGAAGAAATGGCAGGCATTAAAAGTGGAATGGATGAAAGCACTTCTCATTGGAACTCTGTTTTGGAAAAAAAAATTAGTAATGAAATAACAAAGCTTTTCCCTTATAATTAGAGCTGCCAACTAGCTTAATGATTGTGCTATCTTTGGGATAGTTAAAATTGTGGAAAGGGGTGCAAGCGCAAGACAGACAGACTGGCACATCATCAGTGTGTTCCTCTGGCCAAAATATCAACAGGCAGCGATGCTTCTGGCCATCCCCATGCCTTGCACCCACCAGGTGGTGAACTGAGCTGCATGCAATGCTGGAAAGAGGGAGGAAAAGCTGAATGAAGGCAGTGCTGAAAAAACCCTG
Source organism: Aramus guarauna (assembly GCA_013400195.1). Taxonomy (NCBI): domain Eukaryota; kingdom Metazoa; phylum Chordata; class Aves; order Gruiformes; family Aramidae; genus Aramus; species Aramus guarauna. The sequence continues at coordinate 471,637 of VXBL01001626.1, forward strand.
TCTCACCCCAAAAGGCATTGCAGCATGTTGAGAAATGGTGTGTGAGAGAAAAGAGCCTCTCTTTATTTTGTGTTTTTAGAGCCTCAGACAGCCAGCCTTGCAGAACTGCAGCAGATGAAGCTCTTTCTGAAGCTGCTGAAGAAGCAGGAGAAGGAACTGAGGGAGCTGGAGCGGAAGGGAAGTAAACGGAGGGAGGAGCTGCTGCAGAAATATTCTGTACTCTTTTCGGAGCCTGTCTGCTATGGAGGCAAGAAGAGGCTGATACAGACTAGGAAAACCCAGAAGAAGAGGTAAATGCAGCACCCTGACCTGTGTCACCTCCCTACACCAAAGCAGAACGATCCCCAAGAGAAACCTGGGCTCCCCTCTCTGAAGGAAGCATGGAGTGGTGTGGGCATCCACATCTCCCTGTGTTTATACAGCTGTTCCCACTGAGGGTGGGTGGGGAGGTCAGGATTGTACCCACTGATCTAGAAGCAGCACAGCTGCTGTGTCTGTTCTGCAGGAGTTTGACAGCAGGTGATGTTGGTACATGTGGAAATCCTGTAGAAATGGCAGAAAGTGTTGATAGCCGAATTTTGGAACTGAGAGAGAGGCTGGAGACGGACCTTATCTACCTGGGGGAGGAACACTACGATGGGATTCGAAGAAAGAAAGAGCAGCATGCCACGGAGGTAAGGACTGCAAGTGTCAACAGAAAATGTAGCCTAGGAGAGCCCTGCAAGGACAGCCTGAAAAAACAAGTTCTTCACTAAACTGTGAGCTTGGAAATGTGGACACAGGGCAGAAAACTCTACTCAGAGCAACTATCAAGTCCATGCAAGGTAGCTGAGAATGTAGACAGTGATGTTTATTTGTTAGAAGCTATAAAAATCCAGCAGAAACATTTTTAAAGGTCTGCAATTCAGGGGAGGAGAAAAAAAAAAAAAAGAGCAGCACTGTCCTGGAGCACATCAGGCTCCATCTGCTTAAACTCTTCTGATGGCTTAGCTTGGCAGTAACAGAGCTAGGGTGACACACAGGTGTGTGGAAGCCCTGCAGGTTCACGGGTGACAACCATCAGAGTGTTAGAGACACGCCGGAGGGGCAACCACAGGCATCGCTGTCATTCAGCCGGGATAGATGATGCGTGGGAGCAGAGCAGGGTGCCGTTGCCGCATCTGCGCTAATAAAATGAAGGTCTTGGAGGGTCAGCACTCCTGGGACCACCCCCTAGTGCTGACAGCGGGGCTGACTCACATTCCTCTTGAAACCTGGGAAGAGTTTTGCAGTTCGACTTACTAGAAGTCGGAATAAGTGTTCATGCCAGTCAGTCCTGCAAGTGCATCAGTGTGTCCCACGCCCTCAGACCCCCACCTTAAATAAACCCCAGCAAGAGGCATAGTAATGCTTGGAGGCAAAGTGCAGTCCACAAGATGGTGATGATAAGTACAGGATATGCCATCTTTTCCAGTGAAAGGGGACAATTCCAGGATTTGGAGGCCTTTCCCTATCGTTATTTTCCAAAGGAGTTTGCATCATATGTCTTAAATCTCAGGTTCCCCAGTGCGCTTTGGCTTGACAAGCTTGCAAGCTCTCTGCAAGACTGGCTGGTCTAGCCTCCACCAATCCTGAGGGAACAAAAAAACAAAACCTGCCTCTTGAGAACTAGCTTACCTGGGAATCATGCTTATCACCAGAGAGAGAAGCCAAAGGAATAAACACCTCCTTGTCTCACAACTCTGACAAAGACTGTGAGATTTAGTGGGCAAGGCTACAAAAGGGAAATAAACCCCTTGAGTTCTCACTGCACAGCACGTAGCCCAGCAGCCAGGGTTTTTCCTTCCAGGCTGTCTCCCAGCAGGCAGCAGTGCAGGCAGGTCTCACTGCACTCACACTTACTCTGCCCTGATTTTCACTGAACTTTGTTTCCACCAGACAGCAGGCCCATCCCCTTGCTGCTGGCCACTGTTGTTTAGAAGGTAAGCTCGACTGTTTCCCACCAACCCACAAGTACAGTGAATCTGGTGCTGCCTGCTGCACAGAGATAGGAAGGTGTCCGTAAAGATACCCTGGCAGTGTGTGAGGTGGCTCACGGAGTAGCCTTTGGAGCCTTGGTGGAGTCAGGGCACTCAGCCGGTGCAATCCCTGCGCACATCTGAATTCGCTGCAGTGGTGCGCAGGTTTGCACACAGCCTCACGGATTAGCTGGCCCCTGGAATTCAGTGCAGGGAGGGATAAAGCTGAATTGGGTGGTGTGCTATGTCTCATCTTGGTTTGCTTGGTTTTGACCTTGTTTTCATCCCTTGAACAGCAAGTTACCAAGATAACAGAGCTAGCCAGAGAGAAGCAGACAGCTGAGCTGAAGGCACTGAAGGAGTCATCAGAAAGGTAAGCTTAGTATTTGAGTAACACAGTAATCATGCGTGGCTCTTGTCTGGGGTAGCATTTTCTGGTAGAGCTCAAAGCACTGTACTACAGCCCACGAGTGAATACAGGGAAAGAGAAATGTCTCTCTTGCTGTGGTGACAGAGGCACAGCGATGTGACTTGGGGTCTCACTCAGTGACACAGTGGCTGCGGTGGAAGGCAGCTCATCTTGTGCTCTCCAGAACAGTGTCCGTGCCGTGAGGCACTGAGCAGGGTACGAGCATTCGAGCTGCAGTAAGTAGCCTTGACTCATTGAGAGAGATAGGAAATAAGCGTGCTGGTCACTGGATGTCAGTTCTGCCTGCTGCAGTCAGAACGTCACATGTAATCCCTTCAGGGACTGGTCAGCTCAGCCTTCTAAGTGAATTGAGCATCTTGGCTCCTGTGCTTAAATAAACTGGCAGAATCAATTCACCAATTTCTAGCCAGGCATTTATCCATTTGTTCTTGCAATAACTTTGTCCTGAAGCTAAAACCCTCACTCATTCCTCCTTCCCATTAAACCCTCTCTCAGCCTTTAGTTGCTAAGTCAGGCAAACTTCCTCTTTTCCTGTTTTCCATCAAGATAGATTCTCTGTTTCTCTCAGCTTTTCAGCATATTCAGACAAGACTAAGAAAAGCAGGTCAAGCTAGGTGTAATGGCTTGCTAACAATATGATGTCATTTAGTATAGTCGCATCTACACCTGGCTGTGAGCAGCTCCAGAAGGATTTAAAGATCTTGAGCAGTGGGCAGTAAAATGGCAGTTAAATTCAGTATGAATAAATCTAACCAGAGCTCAAGTGTACACAGGGGTGAGCTACTCTCACTCAGGAAAGAGATCTTCAACTGCTGTGGATACTTCTCTCAAACAGCTCCTCATGCACAGCTCCGCAGTGGCCAAAGTGGCAAACAGAATTTTTGGAATTGTATGGAGGGNATTCCAAGTCAGCATTGTGCTGCTCGATCTGTCTGCAGAGCACAGTCACCTTTTCAGTATGCCATCTCGAACAAAAAGCTTTGAAATAGCAAGAAGGGGGTGGCAAAGATAGTCAGCAGTGAGGAGTAATTTCTGCACAAAAAGAATTAAATAGGACTCAGCTTGGAGAACAGATGATTGAGGGGGATGTGACAGAAGTGTGTAAAATCATGAATGATATGGAGAAGAATAGGGAAGAGATTAGTCACCTCTTTCTCTTAAAAGAAATGTGGGGCGCCCAGAGAAGTTCTCAGGGAGTACTTCTGTCTTTTTCCTCTCAGGGCAAGGAGCTATGAAGTCCAAAAGGAGAGCTAAACGCCAAGGTACGAGAGACATAGAAGCTGGAGGACAGACAGGCAAACGCGGAAGGTGGAGGAGGGAAAAATTACCCTGTGCTTGTTCTCTTTCTGACACTTCTCCAGTGCTGGAGGCAGGACACCAGCTCAGTGGGCCACAATCGGTGGCTGTTATTCTGTCCACCTTAGCAGCTGTCCTGTTGTAATCATTTTGTACGTGGATGGCCAGGGTGAAGTGCTGATGGTGTGCCAGCAGCTTCTTATGTCCTGACACCAACACCTTCCTCCGGCTGTCTCACCAGGTCCTCTGGCATTTAGCTTTTTTGCAGTTAGCATTTTTGATGGCCACATATGCCTCCGGGGCACAGACCTTGGGTTTTTCTGGGTTATGTTCTTATCTTTCCTACAGGTTGATCAAATGCCTTTTAAAAGTTTATGGTTCCCGCTTTGCAACTCGGATCCCATAGTTTGTGTGCCTGTCTGCTTGCTTCAGGTCTTTTTAGCTCTGCTATACAGACATGTAGTTCCTTCTTTTTTTTAAGTACTTTTAGCAAGGCTCCTGCTGCTTGAGAGGAACCCCGTGTAGGTATACAATACAATCTAATTATGTAATACATATTTTCTCCTGTCCCTTTGTTATGACTCCCTTTAAGAAAAAAATAAAAAAGAAAAGAAAAAGTTACAGAACTTAAAATATTCATGAGACTTAAGGCTTTCTGGCTGCACAAGCAGTCAAACTTTGCTTTTCTGGACAGTCAAGCACTCCAGAGAGCAGATATGGAGGGCTGCTTCAGTCTCTGGGATTTGTAATCAGCCCTGTCTCTCACACACTCTTTTCTCTCCACAGCAATATTAAAGACATTAAGAAGAGGCTGGAGGCAAAGAGAGTGGACCGAATCCAAACCATGATGAGGAATACTAGTGACAAGGCTGCTCAGGAGAGGTACCAGGGTGGGGGGATGTCACTGGGCTTTGTCTGTGTACCCACTAGCTGTCCTGCTCCAGGGAACAGCACTACACCACAGTCTCCATCACCAACAGGGAAACTTTTTAAAGCAGCCAAGCAGGCCGTGGCGGAAGGTACGCTGGCCTGCCCTCACTCCCGCCTTAGCATTTTTTCTCCATTGCATTGCAGTACACAGGCACATACACAGTGAAGCCAGGTACCTGTGATAATGGCACCCCTGCAGTCACTGCTGACAGTGGCTTCCAGAGCTTGCTCCGTAGGCTTCATTTTTTTGTGTAAGGTGGTCAGCAAGACCAATTTTACTTACTGGACTTCTGACTAGCCTGAGTAATGCCTTAGAAATGCCCCCCTTGCCCTGCCACAGCAAGAAATTGTGCCTTGAAGTCAAGCCTCCCATGCACCAGTCTCTTTGGCTCTCTTACGTGACACGTACGCTTCTTGCTGACATGATGACACACCTTCCAGTCACTTCAGCTGAAGCCTAAGAGCACTTGCAAATACTTCCTGCCTGCCCTTGTGCCTTGGCGGGTATTTATCTCCTCCTGGAATCCAGACTGGAAGGCCAGTCTTCCCCAGACTCCCCAGAATCTGTTTGTAACGGGTTTCAGCAGCCCCCTCATTAAGAGGTTGGTTGTGTGTATAATGGCTGCAGCCTTCCTGCCCATTTGTTGGTATAAAAATAATATTCCAGTATTGAGCCTGAGAATTCAAGTACGTGGAACGGTTGTAACAGCTTCACGTGTTGAAGGGTACAGAAGAGGGTAAGGTACTGCCTTTGCTTCCAGCTCATAGCAAGGTCCTGTGGCTGTCTGTTATGCTGAAAAAAAACAGAATTTTGCATCCAATTCTTTGGCTTATGTCTCAGTGAAATTTGAATGGTGTTTTATTTGCCTTTCCTAAAATTACAGCAACCTCTCTGTGTGGGAGGACACTACGAGACTGTAACACACCTGCCTCTCTGTGTGGGCATTAGCAATCCTGTCTTACTGTATGGCTGTATTGATAAACAGGTTTTATATAAAGATAACAGATGGATTATAGATTTTTGTACATTTCCTTTAAAGGTTGAAGAAAGAAATTAATAACTCTCACATTCAGGAAGTGGTGCAAACAATCAAACTGGTAAGTTCTCCTGTGACAGTCTGCCACAGCATCTCTACTTTCTGCAAAGCCAGGGTGTCGCGTGTCTGTCATCAGCGTGTCTCACAGAGCACGAGTTCTCAGAGGCATTTAAATCCCATTACATTGCTGCTGCGTCAAGGACTCTGAGTGTGTCATTCAGACTGCCAAAGTGCAGCTGAGACAGCTACTACCCTTACTAAAATACCACATGTCCATAAGGGTCTGGTCAGAGATGCAGTGCAGAGACGTCCAGGCTATTTCACACTCCTAAGTCAGGGATTTTTTGAAAAACTAATTAGCAGTGTAACTCCCCACCTATTTAATAATGCGCAAAATTTTGCAGAGGGGGAGGAGACCCAAAGGTTCTCTTCCTTGCCCTTCAGAGACCTATCCCCTGTAGAGCTGACCACGTGTGTGCACATTCACACGTGCACATGCCCTCGCAGTGCTTCCCTAGCACTGGAGTTCAGTCTTGAGGCCCCCACAAATAGCTTGGGGGCAGCAGAAATTGTTCAGAATTGGGAGTGAGGGGGATACTGTGGGATGTGCTCTATAACGCTGTGTCTTACTGTTATAAGCTTGGGATGGCTAAAGCATTTGTTTATAAAAACTTAAATTTTAGTGGGCTTTTTTAATTTGTTCTTTTTAAAGGTGACAGAAAAGGCAGCCAGATATCAGCAGAAACTGGAAGAGAAGCAGGCAGACAATCTGAGAACCATCAAGGAGAAAGCAAACCAGGTAAATGCAAAGATGAAGCTCAGGGTCAATGCTGTTACTCAGCACAGTAAATCCAAAATACTTAAAGGGGATCAGTCTTCCCTGTGTATTCTTTAATTAATGCTATACTCATCCTCCACACACACACTTCAGCCACCCACTCCTCAGTGCACTGAGAAAATGAATGACTTAAAAGGTGGTTCTGCTGGAGCCTACACAGATCTAAGTCAGAGGTGCTGCACTCCTACACTCTCTGTGCCAGCACTGGCATTCACCTGACTGTACGAACCCCCATAAGTTAAAAGTGTGATGGACGTGCATCTTTTGAAGAGATGAGTCTCATCCCTGAGCTCCTCAAACCACACAGAACACATTCATGTTCTTTCAAGGTTGATGTGCAGTGAACATGCAATCTGAATTCATCAAACCATGGTGTAAATCAGAATAATGTAAATCAGCAATCCTCCCTGCTTGCATCTTCAAGGAAGCCAAAGATTGCCTGGGGGATGGAGAAAGTCATTTAATACAGAGTTGAGACCAAAATTGTGAAGTAATAACCTGTCATCATATTGGTATCTCTCAGAGCAGGTTTTTATACCATTCTCAGCCTGACATCAGCTTAGCTTCAGTGCTTGGAGAATGATTTGAGGTCTCTGTTTGCAGCTCCAGGAGGAGATACTGGCAGAGTATGAGGAGAAATTGAAAGGTCTGAATATGGAAGTGCTGGAGATGGTGAAGAACTACACAAAAGCAGGCTTTCCTGGGGAGCCGGAGACTCGGAAGGAAGCACTTCAGAGCATTCCTGAGGGAGAACAAGGCTCTACAGCACAACTGGAAGAAAAGATGCCAGTGGCAGAGGTGTCAAGGCTTACAATAGCCATGCCTGAGCCCCCAGGAGCTGACACAGACGTTGAGATTGAGGAAAGCATATTTTGAGAGATGCTTTTCACTTACTGTTTCACTTCAAGAAGGTTTATGGCGGTATGGAGTGACGTTCAAGACCAGCTTGACAAACTACTACTCTCCCTTTCCACTCAGGGGAACTCCTGAAATCCTTCAGGCATTTACTACTTTATTATCCTAGATTGTGGAAACATCTGAAGAGACTGCCCTTCAGAGAGCGCTTCACTCTCTTTGCTTCCACAGCCTTGGCACCAAGGTATTTAAGCAGGGTGAAAGGGCCTGTGGCTCGTTGTCAGCATTCACAGCACTCGCTGTGTGAGTACCTTAGTCTGGGTTCAGACTTCTGTTTTTAGAGTAATTCCCCTCCTCATTCATTACACACACCTCTTCACATCTGAGCAGTCTCAGAGCTAGAGCCCCTTGAGCGAAAAGTAACTGCGAGACACTCTCCAGTAGCCCACCTAATGCGCTCCGCCAGCTGGCCCAGAATAGTCTCCTGCAGGATGGGTAAGTGGGGTGGCAGGTGCTCAGCAGAAGCTGTTGTCCTCTAAAGCGCCACTCCTTCTGGCACCACTACCTGCTAATGGAGACACAGCCTCTGTTAACAGGAGGACAGGTCAGTTTGATAGAAACTCACACCATTTGTTGTCCCACAGCACTTCCTTGCACAGCCAGTGTTGGCTTTTTAATTGGTGTCTCCCTCATCAGGTGAGAAGAGTTTTCAGTACGCTGGGAGCCACACACCATAGCCCAGCATTTCCTGTTGGGGAAACGCGCAGTACCAGCACTGCTGCTTTCTTCCTTTCATTCTTTCTAACCTCCCCTTACTCCCAGGGGCTGAGTCCCACTCCTAATTCTAACTTTGACTCCTCCAGGCAAGTTCTCAGCTCTGGATCTGTATCTCCTGAAGACCCTGCCAGTCTTGAGCAGGCTCCTGGGCAATTACAAGGCCACCTGTCAGGAGGCTAAGAGCCTCTTCCTTTGTTCCAGCCACCACAAAAACACTTGCAGAATTCTCATCTACAGCAATTTGACATTTTTAGAGCTTTACTGAAACTTTTTCTCATTAAACGAAATTCATTCCATATTATGGGCTTAGGATAACAACATTTCTAAACTGTTCAAAAATAAGTTTGTTGCTTAAATAAAAAGCCAGGCAAGTTACATTGCCCGTAACTTCCCTTATGCAGAAAGCTGAGTATGGCTCCTAGAAACCACATGGAATTATCAAGTAGCAGCAAGTTCTCTTACTTGCTGCCATCCCAGTTGATGACAACAGAGGGCTCAGCAGTGATCTGTAGACCCTGTTCCTTGCTGCTGGGAAAACCACACGCCTCAAACAAACAGCCATGTTGTTCAGGACCTTGGGGAGAAGACTACAGGCAACTCCTGTTTGCTGTCCCTCAGCACACGTCTTCCCTCAAAGCTTTAGTCACTCCCCATTTCTTCAGGAACTGTGCCCACCTGACCTAACAGCAGCCCCCCCCCCGCCCCCCTTGGTGACATAACAGACAAGTCTCAGTCTGCAACCTAACTAATGACAATTGCCCAGCCGTAAGACTCGGAAGGGCAAATGGTCCTCAGCCTCTTTTAGCCCTGGCACGTACCTGCTGCCTGTCTCCACCAGCACAAACCTTCAGCAGAACACACGTGGGGGTCCAGGTTCCCAGCACCTCAGTCTTGGCTTGCAGCAGAAAAAGGGTTGGTTCCTCTTGGCCCCATTACGCGTCCACTGTCTAGGGTGGCAGAGCCTTAGTTTGGGAATGCAGACGTCACGGCCGTGCCCCTCCACTGCTGCCACACACACTTTCTCTCACCTGGTTTATGACCTTGCACTGAACACCTTTGACACAGCAAGTGCTCACTCAGCCAGAAGGAAGGAACTGGAACCATACAGGCCAACTCTTTTCCTAGCACCTTTTAAGATAGATTTTTGCTTATGGGTCCTAAAGGGCAGGAAATAGCAATAACTCAGTACGGAGTGGCCACATCCTGGCCTTCCTCGCAGCGCGTCCTGAAATAACGTGAGCCTGAAAACTGGAGTTTGGCCTGACAAAGTAAACACACACCAGGTCACAGGGACCCTCAAAATTCGGCGCTTGTGGCCACCAGATGGGAGAGGAGGGGGGGAACTGACTTGAACACCCCCGTGCCCCCCAAAACCAAGTCAACCCTCTCCAGTCATACCTGGGTAAATAGCAAGGCTTAATTCAAAGAGGTGGAGGAAGCTACGCTTAGGGGGACAAAAGGAAATAGGAACTGCAACTATTTTATTACAAATGCTTATCCTAGAGATGAGATACTGTAGGTCAAATCTTACAAATTGTTCAAGGAAACAACAAAAAAACCAAACCGACACCACTCCCTAAACATGGCTGAAGAGAAGTGGGGGGATGGGACCCCCAAACCTCCACCTGCAATCGAGCCGATCTGTGACTGCCACAAGTCTGAGCCCCACAGCCTGGAGAACCAGGCGCTGCTGAAACCCTCGTGTAGGTATCTGGCCCTTCAAGCCCCTTTTGTTGCTACTTTACAGCACTGCAGAGGGCAGAGTGTCTTTACACCCAGCCGTACAGCATGAGACCAGCTACACCTAGAAACTGCGTCCATACCGTGCTGCTATAGAAACACAAACCAAATACCCAGCTTCAGTAGGTAGGAGAGGCAAGATGTTCCAAGCCTGCTCTGATAGCCAAGAGGAGACCATACCCCTCTTGTGCTGTTAACGTAATAGTGGAATTATGCATTGTACATTTCTTATTTATTTTCTAAAAAAAATAAAACATTTCATTTCTTTAAAAAATTGGATCAGCGCTTTTTTTTTTTAATTGCAGTTAGTGGATATGGGAGCAAGTCCCAAACGTTGCCCAGTGTACGCACGTGCGTACCCACGTGCCCAGACAGCACGTGCCCAGTTTTCTGCCATCTGCACTCACAGTTCTCACATGCCACTTAGTCACTAAACACACAGTGAGGTGGGGTTTTAAACATAATTTCCTTCTCACACGCATTCTCCTCTGCGCGAGTTCATGCCATTCCTTATTGTACTCAATAACCAAACGTAGCAAAGCAAATCACAGCCCAAGTACCGCTCCCGCTCCCCCTCCCCTTACCCGCGATTGCCTCACCCTAATACAGTGGCCACCTCCTCCTCCGCCAGCACAGGGCCGAAGAGCAAGTCAACGGGGGGGGAGAACAATTCTGGTGGGTTCACACTCCTCACCTTGGCTCCGTCCTCCTTCAGGCAGTCAAGGATGCCCTGGAGCCACACCAGTGTCCCCAGTCACTGCTAAGCACCAGGTATTGCCAGACACCAGTAACAGCCAATCTGCGTTTCTCAGCCACACGACCGTGCCCTGGAGTTACTCCCCTAATCCAGCCACACGTGGATGGAACTGGGAAAACCAGGAACTGCCCGTCAGTACACGCAAACTTCCCAGCAGCGTAAATACAAACCAGCAATGCTCTGGTTTACAGCCTGAGACTGCTGATAACAAAAGCTGTTCAGAGCTGCTCCTAACTGTACTTCTAGGGGCATGACAGCCACCGCCTGCTCTGTCTGTCATTCCATGGCGTATGTTGCTCAGCACAGACCAAACTGTTTGGTGTTCAATCCACACACAAAATCCAGCACAGCAGAAATGCAGCCCTTGTGCTGGATAAACCAGGGGTTTGTCCCCAGCTTCAGCCACCTGGTCCGTACCGGCCATCCAACGCCCCTCCAGAGAGCTCTCTCGGAGGTTATGTTAAAGGACATGTTATCCCATCTCTCTCCGGAGAGAACCCAGACCAAAGGGTGGCCACGGGGTGCCCCCATCTCCACACAGGTTGCCCAAGCACCAGGGGTTACTTTTTTTCCTTCACACCCTTCCAGTGAACGAACGCACCAGAATGAACCCGTGTTACAGACTTGTAGAGCCAGGCCGGAACAGCAGTGCCCGAGTCCGTGGAAGGTTTCACTCCTCTCTCCCCTGACACCACCACCTAAAGAAGAACGTGTTTCACAGGGACAGCCCTACCAGGCGCAGCAAAGGGGCAGGACATGTTCTCTTCCTCCATACAGCACAGCACAAATGCTCCGAGCCAGCTCAGGCAGGCCCAGTCTCACTTCAGAAGCTGCTCCTGGACACAAGCTGCAGCCCTGGAGCGAGGGACAGCACCGCTGCAGCCTCCTGCCCTCCAGCCCACGCCAGCTCGTGGTCCGAATTCCCCAACTGCTTCCTTTTCCAGCCTAGAGACCTCTCGTTACTGCATCCTGCCAAGTCTTCAGCAACACCCTCCAGCGAGAGCTCTCTTACCGCCGGCGAGCATTTTGAGGTCAATACAGCAGCCCGAACTCGGTGCTCTCCTCACCTTCTTAGTTCTTTCTGCCATCACCTCTAAGCAGAGCATCACCTCTCTGACAGCCTTTGAGCAACATGAATCAGTCGGCCAAAGCAAGGGCTGAAACACTGCCAGAGTAAAATGCTCTTCGTGAGGCTTTTTTAAAGGCGTGGACGTTTCAAAACACGACCATAGCTCAGCTACACTGTGACACAGATGTAGGACAACTTAACTTCAGCAGTTTGGATTTGTGGTATTAATATCTGCTGATGCGTGAAGTCTGAGGAAGAAAACACACCACAATGACTCGGACCCTTACACCACATCACAGTTTCTGTCATGCAACCCTTCTGTTATTAAACAAAGCGCTGGCACAGCTCTATCAGGTGATTTACACAGAATTTCATGAAAAACAGGTGGAATGTTCTATGCAGATTACATCTTAGTGCTAAAAATTTTCTTCTAAATGTACTATTCCGAGTGTATACAGAAGAATCACAACTGTAAGCAAAGGCACATCTCAGATGAAGTACAGACCACATTCTGCATCAACACCTTTCCCCACGGAAGTGAAGCAGCCCTCATGCCTCCGAGCCCAGGCGTGCCGACGCTCCTCTAGACAGGATACCGTCTCTATGCAAAATGTGATGAAATCTCTGGAAGATGAGAAAGTATTTACAAAATTAAATAAAGGCACTAAACTAAATGTTACTGGAGAGGTTTCACACAACACATGCAGAATTCTGACCTTCCCTCCAGCAGCACAATGGCTCAGAGTCACATCAGCATTGGTCACGTACGTACTCCAGAGGAGAAATGCCACCTGCTGATTTTCCAGCACTATTTCTTCCCACAGAACTCACATCCTTGAAGATCTCTTCATGCGGCTCTGGAGCCCTGCCTGAGGTTTTGCTTACCACAGGATACTTGCTGACCACAGGGTGTTATGGTAGGTGGCTCAGATAGGTCTCTGTGATGAGGCTGTTACATATAGAAACCAAATTCAACGGTAATTAAGACAACAATGGTGCCTGGTCAGACACTGAACAGCAGCAGGTTTAGGCACAATCTCGGATTCTTTCCACATTTTCATCTTTTATGTGGCATGTTCTAAATCACATTCTGTACCACTAAATTCTCTTGCCCAAAATACTTATTTTCAGCAGTCCAAACTTTACACTATATTCTTAAAAAACTAAGTAATGGGGATCCCTAAGCAAAGGAGGACTCCAACCACCACGAGGGATACAAATACAAGACACTGTACCTGTAGGATCAGCACGGGGTCTCTCTAAAACAAGAGCATTACTAACAAAAGACACAGCAGTCAACTCATCCCTTGGCCAACACCTTTGCTGGCAGCTTCCCTAGTGAGGATTCAGCACTGACATTAGGGAAAAAAAAAAAAAAGAAAAGAAAAAGAAAAAAACCCCTAGAAGACTGACACAGCACACATTTTCAGATGAGAAGCCCAACCCAGGGGAAAGCTTCCCCTTGCTTCACTACCCAGTGGGAACTGGTGGCAGTGGGAAAGTTCGGGCGAGCGCAGCTCCTCTCGGCAGGCTGGCTTCACCTTAGTTATCGTCATGCCCTTCACGATTTCAGAGCACTTGACAGATGCGAGTAAAAGCCTGAAGGTCATTGCTAAAGCAAATCAGTTTGCTGTGGTGAGCAGATGCAGATCCCTCTGAGTATGATGCTGTCAACCAGACGCTGAGAAGCAAATAGCCAGACAATGCAGGTAGCTGGTTGCCTTAGCTTTATTTCTATCATCTTTCCCTAGGCAGTCAGGGACCTAGAAGCCTTTGATGTCTCTTTGCAGCTCCAAACAAATGTCTGGCCATGCTCTCCTCCTTTGCAAGCAACAGTAACTCATTTCCTTCCAGTTGGCACAACTACGATGCCCCGGTTTTTAACTGGGGAGTGGACAGTGTGTGCAGGCAGCTCGCTCTGCTCCCTTTCCGGCAGTTAAAGGAACTTTGCCTTTGAGCGTTTAGTGCCCACTCTGCACACTGCAAGCTGCTCTAGGTATTCCTACAACCTATGTCCAGTTGAGAGCTACAGTTCAGGTTCAACTTGTACTGAATGATCCAAAATTATCGTCTACCTCCATAATAAAGATGCGGTGCTGACATGACCATTGCTACTACAGAAGGAATTGCCGCACAGAGGCTGCTGCATTTTAGAGACGCCCTCCGTGCCCCACATGTACCTCCACATGGTCAAGATTCACCACTTATTATTATCCTCATTTACAGACGAGGTCCTAGGGCACAGCAAAATGCTTTCTCCAGGCTCCAGGGGGAAGCGTAGGATTCTTCTCACCAGACTGAACAACCTTAAAAGTCGGGAGCCTCATATGATGTAGGGTCCTTCTGTAATCACTGGTTAAAAGATAGGGGCCTCTAGAGAAGGATTTGTCCTGTTCTGAAATAAGTGGGGTAATAAGCTGCTGCATTCGCTAGCACAGAGCCCTGTTTGAGGAGGACAGGCACCATTACATATAAACAGTTGCAACTGGGAGATGACAGCAGTCACAGACTCCCCGTTTGATTCAGCAAATTGTTCATATAAATTCAACCTGCCATCTTCAAAGGCCTACCGCATGCTGATTGCCAGGGCTGCGGCAGCACGGAAAAGACTCAATACCAGCAAGGCTGACAGGAAGGAAAAATAAAAGGGACCGATCCAGGTGAAACATGACACAAAACAACTGAAAACCCCGAGACATAAGTGCAATCTTGTTGAAAGCGTATAGGAAAAGATATTCAAAGAAAACAACATCTTAAAGCATAATTACCCACTGAGTAAGCTACGAGCTCTTCAGAGAAGCCTCTACATTTTGTTATGTACTTAGGTATCACTTAGCATACAAGAAATCTCACTCCTGAATACTACTGCAATGCAAATTACAAACCTGCTCTGCTTATCATAATTCTCCTGCCTGGCTGCCTGGTTCTTGGGGAAGGAGCTGGTGGCCCTGGAGACAGAGCTTCAATCTTTTAACTAATCTGGGTTTATCTTAGGATTTATATTTGATTCCACACTCATCTAAGTAATGGAGCATTTAATTGGTGATATGCCATGCACGATCTGTAAAGAGAGAAACACAAGAATCAGATATTTAATTCTGTGTTGGACAGGAAGATGGATACTTTCTGCATTCTTCACAAATATGGTAATGCGTTTTTAAAAATTTATAAGGTACTTGAGTGCAATCTTTCGAGGGCCTTCCCTCACTGTGTTTAGTCAGACTTGGGCCGAAGTATAAAATGGTGTTAAAACCTGTCGTCCCTGTCTCCAATAAATGTTTGTTTCAGGATCCAGGCTTCTGCTATAGTCTCTTCTTGATTTAAAAGCCACAGCCACAGAATAGGTGAGTTAGACCAGACTTCAAGGTTCACACTTCCCTTACATCTCTGAACTATAGACACATTTTAAAGCATCTCAGCACCGCAACAGGCTTATGAATAAATCAAGATCTACTTTAATTTAAAACACAAGTGCAAAGGATTCACAACTACAGACGAGCAGGATTGTTTGTTTCAAATTATAAATCTTTTCAAAGCCCTGCTCTTTTGCATAAAAAAAAAGCAGTATATCTGGAATACAGAAACATTGTACATCAAAAATTTTCCAGTGCAGCTACGGAGGAGCTAAATGAATTAATTTCAACCAACTTCATCAGCCCCACACTGGGACAGCCAGTCCAGGCAAACCACCTACAATGCCTCTACAGGCCACAGGCAGAGTGGTACCGAGACACCCCGATTTCATCCTTCAGCAGGTGTCTTAGAGGATGGAGATGAATCACCCTCTGGAGGTGTTCCTCTCCCCTTGGGCTACAGAGCCAACCCATATGCTTCGCAGACTGGGTGCCCACCATTTAGATGGCTAGCATCAGTGCAGGTGAATTCCATCCCAAATTACTTCAAGTAATCAACTGCGGCTTCAATTTTGAAGCAGGATCTGTAACTGGAGTAAATAGCAGAGGGTAGAGATTATTAACATCTTCTGAAGAAAATGCAATTATGAGGTTAGTTTCAGAGACAGTAGCACTGTCCCAGGAATAACTTAAATTCCAATAAATTTGTATCTGGAGTTTCAAAATAGGATCCCAGTTCCACATGTAAGATTATACTCTTGAGACCTCACAACAATACACACCATTACTGTACAAATGTTACATCCTGACCTAGAGTCCAATTACCTTGACTATCTCACTGATCAGAAAGTGTATCATATAAAATATCTAAATCTATTTTAAAATAACTGAAAGAGCTGTTTAAACCACCAGTAACCTTCCGAAAGCATCGGAAAAGGGATAAAGGGGAAGGGCATACCAATACCGAAACACACACCAAGAGTTTCTCTTCTCCTCATGTTCTGTGGTAGCAAGCAGGGGAGACAGAGGTTCAACAAACCACCTCACATGAACACAAAAAAATCTCTCCTGGGATATGCAGGACAGCTGAAACTTTTTCATTTACCCTCCCAGAGCATCCCCAAAGTGCAAACCAACAGCTGTCTCAGGGCAGCACTTCTCAGACTCTCCTGGGAGAAAGGACTTGGAAAGAAAGGCGCCTGGAAACCAAACAGAGGAACCAAGCTTTCCCAGACTCTCCATTCCAACCAGCACTGGAGCTGTTGCATATTGCGAATTTTCAACCACACAGTCCTGGTGGCAAGCACAACTGTCTTCACAGAGTCTGGTTTGGGGCCTGCATCCAAGGGTTCCCCCCTCCGAAAGTTTAAGCTCATGAAATGGATTCAAGATTGACCACTAAACCGTACATATTCCTCAGCAAAAGAGAAGCATGTTGATGCAAGAGAGCCATTTAGAAACAAATACATACATATCACATCTGCTCCCTAAGAAAGTATGTACAGTTTTCTAGGTCCACGTTTACTGAAGGAAATTAAAATCATCTGTGGAAAAAGTCTCAGAGGAAAAAATTGTCAAGTCTTTGTGCATTGTTTGAGAGTTTAAAGGAGTCTGTGCCCCAAAACGTACATCTGAGTCAGCTCAAGACTCCAGTGTACAACTAAGGAAAGAAAGATCACATTTCTAACAGGGAAATATTGTTTCAGTTCAGTAGTCAGCAGCCAAGGTTTGCAGGGACTTGCAGACATTCAGATACGCAACTTCAGACTCCGCTTTAAAATGCCATTCTTCAGAAGTGATCCACAAGTCACAAAATCCCTGCTTTTTTCTGGAGACATACTTGGTCTTATTTGGATCTAGTATGTATTGATTGTCTTCAGCAAAAGAGAAGCCACAAAAGGCTGAGACTGCACGGACAGCATTCACATTCATCCTCGAAAAAGATTGCTGACAAGTTCCAAGCACCATTCACAGGGCGAGACTGCCTGGTCTCTTTGTTATTATTATTTTTAATAAACATTTTTTCCTAGCATTTGCCCTTATGTAAAGTCAGCAGGTAGAGGTACGCTTTCTGTATTGTTGGATAAGGGGGACCAGGCACTCTGGAAGTCCTGTCTGGAGCAAAAAGGGGTGATCCAGAAGTTCTTGTGCCGTTGCTCTTTCTAGCGGATCCCGTGTCAACATCCTTTCCAAGAAGTCTCTCAGAACTGGGGAGGTCTGTGAAAAAGCAACCAACCAAGTCAACCCCGTAAAGGAACCAGGCACCAGCTCATGCAACAACAGGTTGCTGAGGTAGGTTTGGTGAAAAAGGACGCTGTACATTTCAACTCTGTAACCCTGCTTCTGCACAGAAATGGAACATCAGATAGCATGCTTTTTACGCTACGGTAATAATTTCCTGTCACCCGTAGGCACATTTATACAGGCTGTTTTCTTTTTAATGGGGCACAGCAAATTAAGACAAGACTGCCTGCCATGTCCTTCCATCTAAGTTAATTTTGTTTCCCATTTTGTCATTCAATCTTTTCTGCACTGCAGCTCAAAAATTCAACAGAATTCCTGCTACCTGAGGCACATCACTTGGCTGTAAAGGGTTGATCGATTCATTCTTTTACTGGCCACAGATAGTGAAAAAAGTAGTTAAATAGGATTCCCAAATATGTTTTGAGTCGGGAAACCTGATGCTGCTGGTACAAGAAGATGAAGAAACTGCAGAACAGGATACCAAAAAGCTAAGTGACCTCGGCAGGTTTGTCCTTTGGAAGATGTGTAAAGGCCTGTTGAGTAGCCAGGCCCAAGAACCACTTAAAGGCACTGCACATCTCTTGCTGGTGCTAATCCTCTGCGTCATTAAAACTGAATAAAAAATGAACTTGGTGTATATTTATTTATTTTAATGACACTAATTACATCCATTTTAGATTGGGGGCATTTTCCCAGCTCTGGTTAACTTAGAAGTAGATCATGAAATACTGCTTACGCTGCGCTACTGCTTATTTCATGAGCGCTTTGAACGACTTCCCTGTGATTGCTAGAGGGAGAAGGCACAACACAGCTAAGTACAAGTGCCAGGCTCCAGCCTCTATCACTCTGTCAATAAATCTAGTTATGCTTTAGAAAAGCAGCAGATACTATCCCAGGTGGTATCTGTTTAACCTGCTGCGCCCAGTTCTGCAGGAATTGACCCCCGCCAGCCATTAACTGTAATCAGAAGGCAGGGCTCAATCCACAGCTGGTGCTGAGCTCTGCTCAGACAGCGGGGAGACAGGGGAGGACGGCCACCAACCTGGCAATCCAGAGGTCTGCTGCAAGCCAGTTTGTTTCCCAGGACAAGAGCAAGACTCTAAACAGCTCTGGCTTTCCCAGCCAGCGGCAGGGTCATCTCACCAAGCAAGGTGTGCGATCCAGACCAGGACTGGCTTTACACCGCCTAACAAGTACAAGCACTGGGTCCAGAATGTGACCTTGAATTTTAATTAGACTTGCAAAGGCAAAAAGGAGAGAGCAGCTGTTGATGCTTGAGTGTGTGCTGTTAGTTCAGCAGTCTACTCTGTTAAATAATTCAGTTTTAGCAGCTGCAGATATTCTGATTAATTGGAAAGGCCGGATAGCTTCTGCAGCATTCTGAGCTATTTGATCTCAGAGGCTTGGGCTGAAATGAAAGGAGGACTGCTCTAAGTGGTGACTAAAAGGTAATCACTGTATTTCTTATGTCACTGCTACTTTTTCATGAGAAACCATGAAGCTGAGTTCATCTTCAAAGCAGCTGCAGTGTCTCCGTGAGCTACTGTCTGTATCGAGCTCTCCTGCTCTGACTATAACGCAGTCTTTGCAGTCCTGAAAGCTGTGAAGCTGGCAGCTCCCAAGAGCAAGCATCCTCCTATCAGCTCCCCTAGAAGATGAGCTACTCTATCACCATCAGCAAGATATTAACTGTTGGGTCCACCAGAAGCAGCTTTGATTCACATTATCAGGTTTATGCCCAAGTGACCTTACATTATGAGGGCTACTTCCCAAACCAGCCACTAGCTGTCAGCAGCAGCTTGCGTCCACTGAGGCACCAGGGCCAAAGAAGTTCCCCAAGAAACATGTCCTAGCAAGATCACTTTCACAGCCAGCTTTACCGGGTATGGCTGATACAGATGTTTCATCATGATAATCAGCAGGTTTACAAGTGTTTGCCAGTATGCTCACCCTGTGGAAGTTTTTCAGTTTGGGAGGAGGACTGTCACGGAGTCTCTTCATTGCCTGGACTGGAGAATCACTGAAATAGGGGGGTTCTCCATCCACCATCTCTATCACCATGATCCCCAGAGACCAGATATCCACCTGCAGGAGCCAACATCACATCAATACACACAGTTCAGAGCCAGAGGTCCTTGCTTTGTTGCTTTCATGAAGACTACAACACCCTACCCATGACAAATGTTCCTGAGGACATGAAACATTAACCCACTTGATGCTACCGACTCCTTACTGCAGTTCAACAAAGACAGCTTTCCACCTAGGACTCAGCCACGCTGTTGTTGCAACATGTAGAGGTCTGCAAGTAACTGCTTGCGCTACACGGGTTGGTTGGTAAACAAAACTCATCAGTCTGCTACCACCTGCCCGTAACTTCAGAGCTCTCATCTGTGCCTCCCCTCCCTCATGGCATTGATTGATTTACTGATCCGTATCATGGCACAGGCTGCTCCTTGCTAACATCTGTCCACACTGCAGCAGACACAAGCCTACGCCAAACTTTAGGTCTAAGAACAGAGTAAGTTTACGCCTTCTTCCTGGAAGCTGAACAACCTGGTTTGCTACTGTTTTAGGAAATATTGATATCATCACAATCGAATCTGTAGTCATAGTTGTATTTATATTTCAGATAGACTCTAGAGGCTTTTACTAGAAAAGCTAATAGTTAATTTCATGTGACATTTCAGAATATTATTTACTACCTCTTCTGACATTGGCGAAGCGGTCCCTTACCTCAGTGGTGTACGGTATCCTTGCAATAACTTCTGGAGCCATCCAGTAGGGAGTACCTACTAGGGACTTTCTTTTAGGTACATCTTTACTGATCTGAGCACAGAAGCCAAAATCTGAGAGTTTGACCTGCGCAAAGAGAAAAGCAAACAACCTTAAAACAACATGGAGGGAAACCGAAGACAAAGAAGACAAAGGGAGTGAGAGAACAAGGTACACACAAGAGACTGTGAACAGAAAAGAAATAAGGAGACAGTCTAAGGCCACAGCAGCAGAAGACAGGAAATCATTTGCCTGAGGACACATACCCTTCCATCCAGTGTCAGAAGAATGGAGTCACTCTTAATGTCTCGGTGAATGACCCCCTGGGAGTGAAGATAGGACAGAGCCTGCAGCACTGATTCACACACTGTGGCAATTTGCTCTTCATTTAGCCTGAAATGAAAGGCATAGCACTGTACTGGGCAGCAGAGTACAGTGCAGTTTTGAAGGTGAGTTGCAGATAGTAATGGTTATGGGGAACCAAGTGTATCTCACTTGTACCGTTCTTCTACGACTGCCTTTTACTGTTGAAAACATTTTAAGTTTTCATAAGTCTAATACACAGAAATTGTACTTTAACTCTTGTCTCTACATTCATTCTGCAAGATGCTGTTTCAAGCCATTCCGCTAGGCAAGACTGCTTCTTCATGCCAAGGTGCCACAGTGACTGTTGAGACAGCATTTTTTTTAAGCAAATATAATAAAGCTTTGTTCACAAGGCACATTGTGCAACTCTATCCAGAAAGCATCTAAACACATAATTTGATAGAGAATAAAGGGATCCTTTACAGTTTTCATGCAGCTAGATGCTCTGGATACTCTTAAACCTAACTAAAGGTAGCACAGGTTACAAGCAGGGAAGATGCTCCTGAATTTTACCACTCTCTCTGGTAGTACACCGAGCATGAGCACCAAGAACCTTCTCTTCAGAAGCTCTCACTGTTTGGAATACCAACACAAGAACCTTCATGATCAAGTAAAAAAGAAAATGGTGGAAATGAAAATTACCTCCTCTAACTGGGGATAGGGACAGTGTTCTCTGCACATTTGTACTGAGCAATGCTAGAAGTTAGGTATTTCAAAGAACGGCTGAAGTACCCAGTTTGAGTACTTCCGATTCTCAGCCTGTCTCTAGCAGTTGCTTCAAACAACTCTCAGTTGAGGGCACAGAAATGATACCTTCTCAAACCCAGGTCTGCAAATAAGACTGAGAAAAGAGAGCCCAGAAGGCAGAACTGTGCAGAGTGCACCAGTACCTTCTAAATACACAAAAGCAATTTTCTATGCGTTCATGAAGTAGGTTGTACCATCAGCTGGTGTGCCGCCAAACTGACCAGAGCGCTGCATGTTGTGGCGGCGCTGTGCCATGCTGATGGCAGAAATGTGTCTGCAAGATAGCAGAGGGCTACTTTTGCCATTGCGATTTAGCCTCGAATGGGAGAGGGACTTCCCCAAAACAGAACCTAACCTATGTAGAAACAGTGCTTTTCATTTCCTAGTGTATGAGCCGTAAGAAAAGCCGATACATTTCTGAGCTCTGTGGTTCTAGAAGATAACACGAGGTGTACTTTCAGCTTGTCACGTATGGAATTTGGTTTCAGTCAAGTGACTGCATAGTGTAAAACAGATTGCTAGAGGATTAGCTCTCTCCTGGAGATGCAAAT
The DNA here is from genome assembly GCA_013400195.1 of Aramus guarauna. Classification (NCBI taxonomy): domain Eukaryota; kingdom Metazoa; phylum Chordata; class Aves; order Gruiformes; family Aramidae; genus Aramus; species Aramus guarauna. The sequence goes on from VXBL01001626.1 coordinate 493,396, forward strand.
CAGTTATCACCTTCAGCAAATGTTTAATGAGTAGAATGAGGGTATTTTCCTCCCTGTGAAAAACTGATAAAGGCTTGCAGCTTACTTTTGATAAATGTTATGGTTGTAACAGATCCTGTTTCCACTATGTGGCAAAACAAGCATTCATTAAAAGGTTCAAAGGAAGGCTTTATAAAATAACTTAAAATCTAGGCTGAGGTCCCACAATGGGATTCAGTCTCACTGGTGGATATAAACTGCACAGACCCTTCATAAATCTCTTCCGAATTTTTTTCTTTTTTTTTTTTTTTTTTAATCTGTAGTTGATTGGTTCTAACTCCAGCTAAGAGCTACAAGAGTTTCGCTGGCTCTGCAATGCCATAACTCAGCACTCTTCAGGACTAAATGTTCCTTTTCCTGTCCAGGAGCAGGTACGTGACTGACAGCGAAGCCTTGGTTTCCAGACCCTCAGACGTGCCGCTGAACTCGATGCCGGAGGGCCTGGCCATCTAAGTGTCTCCATGACACTCCTTACAGGTGGGGCTGTATTGCTACAAAGGACAATGTGGGTTTTTTATGCTTCCCAAACACATCACAGATGCGCTTCCAAAACAGAGAACCCAACAGAGCAATATATATGCCTTAAATCCACCACAGGATCAGTAAAGGCTAGTCAAAGCATGTTAAGTGAATTAAAGGCATACTATGATTAAAAAAAAAGTAAATACAATTAGTGTTAGCAATACTACCTAATTGTAATCCAATTAAGATTGTGAATCTTCAAAAAAGGAAAGCTCAGACTTTCTTGGTCAGTCTTTTCATTGGTGTTCCCTGCGCCAGTTTACAGCCTCACAGGACTGCTCAGAGGCAGGGAGAGGGTGCTCCAGGGTCACGGGCAACACACGATCATCAGGACTGCACCACCAGAAACCTCGTGAGTGCGACTCTAGAGCCTCTTTGAGAACAACTTCTTTGCCCTACAGGAATGCTTCGGGCATTAATGAATATTAAGTGGTGTGGATAAGAAAACAAATTTAGCAGAGTGTCCAGTAGTTGCTATCTTTAGGCAATAAAATTTGGGAAGGAGTCCAGATCTCAAAGCTCTGCTGCACTTCTCCAGAGGAGTTAGCCACAAATTCAACCTCACTAAGGTTGCACCAGTGAAAACTATTTCTGCATGCTCTTTAATACGTATACAATGAGCTTCATGGCCAGAAAACAACAGATATAGTAAACAATACTTTTTATAAGTACCGCGTTTTACAGGGAAGGTCATCAAGTAGATGAATAGTGAGTATCTAAAGAGATCAGTACTGTAAATGAGGTCCCTTCTACATCAGAAGTATTATTGCATACTTTGAATGGATGACAAAGTGTAGTGGTTTCAGGGCACTGAAAACACAAGATCTCTGAGGGAAACTGTTCTTCCCAGAAATCTCCACCCTACTGCTCTCACCTGTCAGGTGGGAACACAAGCGTTGATGTTTTGGATTTTGCTTCGTACCTGATCTGAGACACGATGTCTGTGAGGGCTCCCCCTTGCAGGAACTCCATCAGCACCCAGAGCTCCTCTCCCACGAGATAGCTCTTGTACATCTCCACTACGTTGACATGTTGATAGTCCCTCATTATCACCACCTGTAAAACCACACAACAGACAATTGACCACCACAAAACTTACTCTTATCCAACAGAGCAAGCAGGCACAACCCCACTAGTACAATGCATCTCTACACTCACCTCATTAAAAAGAAGCTCCCGGCGCTGCTGCTTTCTCAGATCCATCATTTTCACCGCCACCTGCCGCCCCGAGTGCTTCTCTCGAGCAATGCAGACGATACCTGTGGACCCTTCACCGATCTTTACATAATTCTCTAGCAATGTCCGGGGATCCCCCTGATCCACAACCATCCTAAGGGCGGCTTTGAACTGCTCATGAGTCACAACCACTGGGTCCTCACTGGCCAGCTGCCCTTTCACAGAAGAGTCCTGGGGCAGGTGAAGGTTGCTAGAACTAGTCTGAGTCTGCCGGTTCCTGGGAGACCCTGCCGGTGACGGCCTGCCTTGTGGCACTGCAACTGCCTTCTCCACTGCTGGTGATTTCTGGGGGGTCCCAGCTTCTGAGATGATCCTGGGGAAATCGGATGCAGGCTGATCTGATGGAAGAGACTGGGCTTTGGCTGCGGGGCTGCGTGGTGAACCCCACTGCTGGGGCCTGAAGAAAGCATTAGGCTTTGAGAAGAACAAATACGAAAGTGGAAGAAAGAAAAAAAGTGATGGTTAGATTAACAAGAAGAAAGAAGCGTCAGGAATCAGTTGTGCGTTGTGCCACTCTGGCCTTGGAGCAGACTGGAGTTAAGAGTTCTAGGTTCTTGTCTCCAGGTCTGCCCAACATATGGTGCATGACTAGGGGAAGCCCCATGGATGCAGATTTTCAACAATCAATTACAGGATGGGTGCTGCACTTTAAGGCAGTTTAAAAGGTACATTTTAAAGCATATGCTTTAAAAAAACACCAAAACCCACAGAAAAAAAACCAAACAAACCCAAAACCAAACACCAAACAACAGCAGCTGCTAAAAAGCATTCCAAGCTTGACACCAAAACTCATGGGCAACCTGTGTTGCAGAGAATTTTAAAATCCTTTATCCCTCTGTGCCTCTGATCTTCCTATATATAAAAGGAAAGAGGATTCATGCCAAAGTTGTAAATCACTTTGATGTCTTGGCCTAATTCCCCTTGGGTAATTATGCTCTGCCTACTGAAAACGCTCTCTGCTCTTTCCACTGGTACCTGCGGAGCATTCCTGTCGATCAGACACAGAATTAGCACTCTGTTTTGGGAAAAGCACCGTGAACCAGGAGAGCTGCGGGTGGCCAGCGTGATACTTCAGCTACGCAGAGCCACCAGCCATCGTGCCACCTTAGTGCCTCAGAACTGACCTGCGATCAATTGGGATTAGCAGCGCTCTTTCCTGAAGCACTCGAGGCTTTTGGAGACCTCCCACTCAAGCACCAAGCAGGTCCAACCCCATTTAGTTTATGAGATCTGGTAAGATGACAGCCTGCAGTAATGTGGCTTCAGGATACGCATTCCCACGCTAGCACCGTGCGTAGGTCTCCCAAAAAGGATAAATCTTGAAGTGCTAAGACTCACCCTGGAAATGTGGACTAATTAAAATTCAACAACATCTAGCAGGTTAGGTATGAAATACATGATCTACTTACTTATATGTAAAATAATAGTAGATCTGACAAAGTAGCAACTTCAGAAGGAACAAGCCAATCATTTATATTACAGGGCAAAATAAAACCTTCAAAGCAACAAGCTTTTTCTCTCTCACAATTCAGACAGATTGTTAATAAAGTTAATAATATGGGTATGGGAACTGAAAACTGCCAATAGAGAAGTTTTCAAAAAAGCCCTCATTTTCTGTCTCAGACAGAAAATAATTGTATAGAATTTAATTCTATGCACTTTCTTTTTTAACCCAGGATTTTTGTCAATAGTAAAATCTGCAGAAGGCTAACACAGATACAGCTCCTTTTCACACACGCAGAGGCCCTGAAAGTATGATGTCGTAGTAGCTCCTGGCATCGGGGTGCAGGAGTGTGCAAAGTCACTTCCTCCTCATTCACCAGCTCCACCCCTGCAGTCCTGTAGAGACACGCTCATGGCAACGAAGCATTTATTTCCCAACTCTTGTTTTGTCTCAAGAGAGAGGAAAAAAAAAGAAAAAAAATGGGTTTATATAACCTAGAGCATGCAAAAGGGCACACAACATGCATGCAAGCTCGCACATGTTTGTCTAACCACACAGAAGTATTATTTCCTGCTCCTGTAATTTGACAGCCCCTATATACACATTTTCAGTCTCTGGACATTTTGAGGTGTCTCTGGACATTTTGAGGTGTCTCTGGACATTTTGAGGTGTCTCTGGTTCTCCCACTCCTTTCCCAAATTAGGTCAGAAGGAGAGCATGCTTGACCTTCCCATGGTGAGTACAGGCAGCCTGTCAAGGCACCCACCTCCCCATTTTCAGCCAATTCTGTCCCCTTTCCACTTCATCTGCAATCATGCATTTTTTACACGTCACAATTACACATCATCATCTCCGTTTGCGAGGGAGACTAAGGTTTTAATCGTTGGAGGCTGTTCAGAACAGCTTAGATAAACAATTGCCAGGGATGGCGCAGATCCTTCGCTGGAGCAGGGAGATGGACTAGATAACCTCAAGGTCTTTCCTACTCCTCTCGCGAGCAGCCCAAGTTCAAACACACCCGAGCACATCCACGTGCACACGCCACTGACTGGTAACCTCTGCTCCTCCCTGTTCCAGTGCTGAGGCATGGCAAGGCCACTCCTGCTTGAGGAGGAAGAAGCGGTCAGTTCTCCTAAGTACTCGGGGACAGGCCTCCAGCCAGGGCGGATCAGCCCAGAGTCAGAGGCAGCAATAAACCTAATTTTTGCTACACAAGAACCACATTCCTTTAAAATCCTACTCCCTGGCAGAGGGAATCTGGAGGGAGGAGGCTGTGTCTGAAAGCCTTGAGCCCGAGCCTTAGGCAAACTGCAAGAAGCCGGGTCGGAGGGAGCCCCACCCTGCAGGACACTTCAGAACAGTTTTGTTGGGCCAGCGGTTCCTGTCATCTTCCGCCGAGTTCAGGGACTCCACGCCTGCTAGAAATTAGCCTGGCCTAGCCCCAGCGCAGCCTCTGCAACCACGGACAGCTGAGCGAGGACAGCGAGCGCTGGGTGAGCCTGGGATGAATTTGGAGCAGTGGCCTCAAGGGCTACATTTCCCAGCCAGTAACTGGAACCAGAGTTCTCCTCCTAGTTGAATAAGTGAGTCATTCATTCAGGATAGTTTTCCTGGGGGAGATGTAGCTATGAGCTGTCCCATCCTTACCAAAAACCAACAGTCAGATTTCCTGTTTGACAGTACCGTGGGTGCTGACTGAAACGTTCCTGTTGTAGGCAGGCTGGCAGATACAGCTATAAGCAACAAGCTCTCCTGAGGTACTTCTATTTTGTACAGGCAAAAAAAATACATTACTAATGTAAATTACGGCAATTTCCCAAATGGCAAAAGCACATTTATGCTAGTATAATGGCATTTAAGTTCTGCCTCAACTACTACAGAAGGGCAGAAATGAGTAAGTCCCCTACCTCCTCCCCAACCTACACTCCTGCAAGCACAGCTCCACTGACAAGCCTCTCTCATGTAGACCCGGCTGCCATTTTGAGCTACGCCTAACAGTATATTCTGTGAAGCTTAGGCGGACTACACGTTTCCCCTGTCCAGGACTATTTTGATTCCAGCATTAATCATAACAATAACAGATGGTTGCATGATGTTTGCAATTAGATTTGTTCGGCTGTGTAAGTAACCTCTGGAACTGTAAAATCAACATTGCACTCACTCAAAAATACTGAATAACTGTACCTTTATCTGAAGGGAAGGGCCTGACTTGTTTGAGCCGCTGGATGAGGGGAACACACTGCGTAACAACCTCCTCTTCAAGCTGTTCTCCCTTGATTTGGAGCTAGGGCTGCCCTCCCCTGAGGGTCGGGAGTTTGCTTGTCGTAGGAGGCAAGGCTGAGGCCAGCACTCTTCTGAGCTCTTTTTTCCCATCTTCTCGCTCTCCCCCAGCAGAGTTGGCATGTGCTGCAAACCAGAGGCACGCTGGAGGCAGCTGCCGTCAGCACCCTGGAACTCCGAAGGCCCGAGGGACTGTGCTTTCGTTACCATACCGTTGGGATGAGACTGTCCTTCCAAGCGGGGTTTATAATCTGGCCACATAGTCTGCCTCCGGGTCACCTTGGTCCCACCGTTGCAATTGAGGTAGTTTCCGTATTTGTCTGCCCAGTCTGCTTCAGGACTCTGAAGATACATGTCTGGGGGTCTGTCTTCCCCCAGGAGCCCCAGGGACTGAGCTCTCCTCCTGCTCGTGGGGCTCCTTCCCCTCAGAGTGTTCGAACTGATGGCAGAAAGCTTCTGGATATCGTTGAGTATCCCGGAGATATAGCCTTCCACTTCCACGGTGCTGCCCCTCACCACAGTCTGCAAAACGTAGAGAAAGGGAGAGAAAAAAAAGTTAGAGTTGTAAAAATTGAGGCTCAGTTCATCTTGACAAAGGTTAGGTTTTGTTTGTCTAGCCAAAGAGGACACAAGGAATTGAAATAAAAAAAGAAAAAAAAGAGAATTTTTTTCTTTCTGTCTTTTTTCATTGTCCTTTACTGGGGGGAAGGCATCACTGGGTTCCATCCTTCTGTCAGAGGCAGCAGTGCTTTCAGCCAGAACGGTGAACGCTGCTGCTGCACTTGCATTTTAAAGGACAACGTTAGAGCAAAACCGGGGTGTTTTTAGCACTCCTGACTCTTGTGCTGAAACTGTGCTTCACTACACCACTGACTTAGGCTCAACGAGCTCCTGAGCGTATTAGTTCCCAGAAGAAGTTACAGCATGCTGTAAGCTCTATCTGCAAAAAACACCTTGCTATTCCAATACAAGGTTCATCTCTCCCCTCAAGCACTCTCAACAGCGTTGTAATCAGCCTCTCTTATTCTGGTTCTCTACAATTTTTGCTAATGCATCTTAATCCTGACCAGTGAAGACCACACTGTTCCAACACTGCATCCCTCCTCTGTTCTGCCAAGCTATTATAATTAAAAATGATGAACAAAGGGTCACAACAGCTCACAACTGCCTTGTAAGCAAATGATGAAGAACAAGGCTTTCATCCAAACAAGCAACAGCACTATACAAGTAGGACACTTGAAGCTGCCAGTATATTATGTGGGGCTCTACCTTGTTTATTCTGGAACTGAAATGCTTAATGGAGCTTTTTTAGTGCTGGGAACCAAAATGTTTCATTTCTTCACAGAAATTCACAGTATAGGATCAATCCTACACTTTCATGAATCTCTGCCTGAGGAAAGCCCTTCCCTGGAGTGATGGCAATCTCCTGTTTGCTAACTGAACTCCGGGGATCTTCTAAAGATGCTGAATTAATTACACCAAGCCTAATATTTAGCTGGTGCAAAACAGCAGCTCCAGTAATTTCAACAGAATGCCACCACAGAGCGCAAAATGAGCACCTGGTTTGTTCAGCATCTGAGAACGGAAGGCAGAATAGAAGATTTTGTCAAACAAGGTGAAGAAAGGACAATCCGACCCGTATCACTGCATACACAACATCACCTGCAGCAGGAAATTCTGCTCTTCGGTCCTATTGTGGCAATATACCTCCCTCACCATACAAGCATCTTCCTCTACACCCCAGATGCTGCCAAGTAAATGACATGCTGAGGACACTCACTCCTCGAACTGCTTCCATTGCTTTTGCACCAAACTCGATAAGGGGAAAAAAAATACCAAATGGTCAGAAAATCAGTCTCTGAAATCTGTCAGTGGGGTGGGAAAAGTCTTCTGTCCATTCTAACTCATCCATTAGAAAACCAGAGATCCCAGTTTACCTCAGTAATGCACTCCATTAAAGCACTAGTATGTAAATGAGCCTGAGAGGGACAGACGTAATACGCACACCCCCAGTCACAAAGCGCTCAGCAGGATGCCCCCACACCCTTGCTCGTGCTCGCAGAGGCAGATGGGAGAGGAAGAAGTCCTCCTCCAGTGCTCGCTGGTGGTTCCATGTTTCAACAAATTGGGGGGGGAGGGGAAAGTAAAAATGAAGTTGGAAGAAATCTCAAGAGGCCAGCTAGTCCAAAGTCATTCCAGAAAGACTTGTATCTAACGTGTTCTCAAAATAAGACGTCTCCAAGAACAGATGCTGTGGCCCCTCTAGAAAATCCATTCCAGTGCTCACCTCACCTTGCACTCGGACTTACTGGGGCAAAAAAACCCAGACTTAAGATTCTTCTCTAGGTCTTAAAAGATTGCTGGGCATTCGATCCTTGTTCTCTTAAAGGCTTGCACTTCCTTTCAGCTTTTACTGTCTACAGGCTTAATAAGTCATAGATGAAAGTACTGACCAGTATTAGACTCAGGACAAACTCCAGTAAATCTCCTCATGCACATTTCTATTTTGACAGTGCTGGCTCACACTATTCTTTTGAGTATACTTTTCCTAATACTTGAGAAAACTTGCTCAGTTTGCTCTGGGAATGCCGTAGGTACAGTGTCAAGAGCCTAACTGAAGTCAAGATATAGGAGAGAGCTATCATTTCTCTCTGACCCAAAGCCTGATACCCTGTGATTGATGGAAATTGGGTTGCTTGACATGATTTGTTCTTGATAAATCCATGCTGGCTGCCAGCTATTACTGTGCTATCTCCTAGGAAGTGGTTGCAAATAGATTACTTGCTTATTTGTTCCAGTCTCTTTCTGGGAATTGAAATTATTCTGACTGATCTGCAATTCCTTGAATTTCATTAGGCCCAGCTGACTTGAAAATATGTAACTTAGATAAGAAGTCTCATTGCTGTTCATGTTCTTTTCTTATTCTAGCCTGCCTTCTTATCGAGTCATGCTCGTGTTAATTGTGTTAGCCCACAGATCACAGTTAACCTTTTCAATAAAGACTGAAGAAAAATCATTAAACATTTAGGAATTCTCAGTGTCATCTGTTATTAACTCTCTTCCAAAATGAGCAGTGAACAAATTCTTTCCTTCGTCCTCCGTCTCCTCCTCAGTGTACTTATGATGTCTCCTTAGTGCCCTTTATGTTCTTTGAGAATAACATCTCTTTCTGTGCCTTGGCCTTCCAGTTTTGTTCCTACATAAATTTCTTTTCTATTTGCCCTTTATAACTTGACCTAGTTTCCACCCTTCTGAGCAATCCTCCTGCAGTTTAAGCTCATTAGAGAGCTCCTGATCTAACCAAGTTGGTCTCTTATTACACATTTTATCTCTTCTCTGGATTGTGGTCCTATCTCCTACTATATTTTGAACCTCAAAGTACATTCAGGACACCATGAAACAGAAGGCAATACCTCCTCCCTTTTTCTTTTACCTGTTCTTCCTGAGCGAGTTTTTCCTTTCTAAATCAGCTTTCTGCTCAAAGATCCTGGTGTGCCATTTGAATTGCAGGTTTGATTTTGCATTAATACTTGCATTATACTAAAATGTAGTCCCATTTAGTCCCCATGGTTTAAGCATCTGTACACAAAAAGCTAAATATATTCATCATAGACAACTATTTTCTTTTATGTGCCTCCTAAAATCCAAGTAGTAACATCTCTATTTTACAACTTACTCTTCAGTTTGTAGGTCCCTGTAGGGTTTTTTTTTTTTAACTGGGAACAAAAACTTCCCACAAGCTAGCAAGACTTTAAACACAATAATTCCGTCACCATCTTTCATTTCCTTTTCCAAGAGGTCAGCACGAATCTGCCTCCCCTGACACAGCAGGTCCCTGCAATCACTTAGGGCATTATCAACAGCCGTCCAAGCAAGACAGCCATCTAAATGCGCCCATCTACAAGGGGCAGCAACTGAAGGCCTTGCTTTAAGAAAATTCTCCTGTTTACTGTGTCCCGCTTTCTGTTAAACTGCGGCTTTACCAGCCCTTTTAGCCTAAACCTAGTTTAGCCCTGCTCCCTGCTGTCTCTCATTCACTTAGCCATCCATGAACGGCAAGCTAGTGCTACCCCGCTCTCTCCCACTCAGGCTTCCCTGTCAACTTAATTACCAGCCAAATTCGCTCACCCACGAGAATGACAAACTTGCTAAAACAGGTCTCTCCACAAATTCTTCTCTTTGCTTCCATGTACAACAGCTGAACACATCCCAGGCCCTGTCAGCTACCATGGGAGCTTTCACAGGTCCGTGTTACAGTGACAGGCAGCCAGCTAGTTATTTGAGCAGTGACACTACTGCAGCTAAGGATACTCCTGTCCTTATTTCTGATGCGGTCACTATCACCTCAAAAAAAAGACAGTGTTATCAAAGCCCAGACCAGGCTATCCACCAAATTCCTTACAGGTCCCACCCTTAGCCCATTTAAATACATATGGGGCAATGCAAAATTGTCTCCACTTGGGTCTCCCCAAGGAACAAGAAAGCCCAGGGGACAGGAAAGAGCAGTCTTCATCTCTTACCTTCATAGGCTGGAGTTGCATCCTTGTGATCCTTGAAGGGTCTACCACTGGCTTGGGGCGCCTCAGCGTGTCTAGAATATTCTGCCATTGAGGTGGAAGACCCACAAATTTTCCCTCCTTTGGGTCAAATGAAGTGTGGACACGGTGCTCAAAGTTCTGTGGAGCCGAGATCTCTGGGCGTTTCTTCTTCTTCTTGCGGAACATGATGCCTGAATCAGAGAAGGCAATGCCATCAGTGCTCTTGCATGTCTATGTCAGATACGCCCCATCAGTAATATCACATATCAATTACTTTAATAGTTAAATATTAAGAACACTCTCTGCAGTGACAAGCACTTTAACAACAGACATGATCATGTGCTTTTACGGAAGAGGAAACAGAGGCAACAAGAGAGCAATTACTTGCTCAAGACCACCTAGCAGGTCAGTGGCTGAGCTAGGATTTCTAACGACCCTTTTGGTGCTCTGCCCACCGTGAAACAGTGCTCCTGGTTCAGAAAAGAAACAGACGCCTGTTACGTCTGTAGCTGAACTCCTACCACTTGGCTTTCCTTTATTCCTACAAATTCACATTGCCTGATACGAACATTTTAAATACATGAGAGATGCGTTTTTCTATTTTACAGGCTTGTACCTAGGTTAGATGGCTTTGGAGTCCAGCCAGTTAGACAGTGTTGATTCCAGTACAAGCCTGGAATGAAGGGTGGTTATGACCAGGGCTCAGGTTGTCTTCTCACTGGTTACTCCAAGTAATACACATTTGATTCCTATTTAAAGATGACAGAGCTGTTACCAAAGGAAGAGCTGCCCAAAACTGATTTTGGATCAGATTTTTTCTAGCTTAGAGGGCTTGGGAGAGAGAGAGGAGGTGGTAGGTGGAAATCAAACTGTCAGCAGGTAGCTGAAGAAGCTAAAATTAAAAACTAAGATTCCTTTCCCTTGGGGGCTGAGACAGACAGTTTGTGTGAACAGCCATTACAACTGCAGCAAGCCAAAACCAGCTAACACTGAAATATATCCAAACACAAGAGATGCTTAAAATCTTAATTTAGACTTTATAGACCACTCCCCCTCCCTTAAAAAAAAAAAAAAAGAGAGAGAGATGTAGGTAGATAGATAGAACGCCAAAATGTTTAGACCTTTTTGAAATTGGGAACACATGAAGAAAAAGGAAGACCCAGAGCTCTGGGTGTAGTCACAGAGGTAGGAAAGCTTGAATAACTGGGGGACTGCGATGGATGGACACTTCTTCATGAAAGACAGACAGGGAAGATGGGGTGAGGGGGAAGTTACCCTTTCCATGAAGAAACAGCTCAGAGGTAGGGAGATTTTCTATGGAGAGCATGGCTTTTCACAGTGGAGAGTGGTGAGGGTCTGACAGACGATAGGCATAAATCAAAACAAAAGAGGTCCTAACTGGATAGAAGGAAAAACTTTTTTGTGACCAGGAGAGTCCAGCACTGGGGCAGGCTGCCCAGGCAGGATGGGCAGTCTCCATCCTCAGAGGTTTTCAAGGGCAAGTTTGTTCTTGAAGACAAAGCCCTGTGCAACCTGCTCCGACCCTCAGAGCAGAACCCATTTTGAGCAGGGGGTTGGACTACAGATCTCCAGGTCCCTTCTCCACTGAATTTTCCACTGACGGGTTTGATGACTTTAAAGTTAAGAGTATTCCAAGTTAACATTTTCCTACTTGCTGTTACAGAAACGTGTTTCATGAGCAGAATACTGTTGTGTGGATGCCATGGAACTGGTGTGCTCCAGAGCTCATCATCTTCTTTCCACATTGCTTTCTATCAGTGCACAGGATGAACTGTGTGACAAGAGCCATGAGAAAGATCCAGTGCCAGAACTGTTTTGGTAAAGCTCTAGTGCTAAAGCTCTCTAGCTTGGGAAAAAGCTGTACAGGTTTCCTTTAGGTAATTTATATCCACCAGTATTTAAAAAAACCAACCAACCAACCAACAAGTTTATATGCTCTTCCCTTTCCACTGACAACTTTAATACTAGCATTTGTCTCTCGCTAATATTGCTTAAAGTGATGCAGACTACCTCCTCCTTGACATCAGGTAGAGGATTTTTGCCATTCGATCTCACGCTTTGTGGTGATTGCTCTTCCCTTGTACAAGACCTCAGCTTCCAACTATTTGTGCAGAATAAATATTTACAAGGGTCAGAGGCACAGAACACATACAGAGATAACATGTTGTGATGTAGACACGAACATACTTCTAGAGGACACTGGTCTCAAAAATCAGCACCCCTCATGCTTTTTTCCCCCACAGTGAAACATCAAACATTTTCCTGGTCATTCCACTTAAAACTTGTTTAGGGAGCAAAGTGCAGCCACCAGGGGAACAATGACTTTGCTTCCTAGTGCTAGACTGAGATCCTGAACACACATAAACTCTTACTCAAAATTTGGTTACCATGACCCTGTAGTCACTGGGATGGGAAGTGTGTGTTTGTTGCAGAAGGGCCTTTACACCACCTAAACCCCCAGTCGTGTAATCCATCCTTGATGAAACACGGACTTCACGCACTGACAATGCCCATTGCAATACTGTGTCCAGAAGCCTGATAAAAATACCTAACAGCTGAAAAAGAAAGCAAAAGGCTAGGCAACTACAAAAACACTTACAAAAGAGGCTGGAAGCAACTGCTCTGCCTAGGAGAGGTTTCGCAGCCAGAATAATCTTTGGTTAGAATAAGTTCCAATGAAAACCCAAATACATCTTAATGGAGAGTTTATGGGAAAAGCGTCTGTGCTCCAGGTCTGTACTGCAACTACTCACACACAGTGATTCATCCGTAAGGCCCCTTAGGGGCTGCATATTAACTAATAATCACGACTAAAGTAGTAATGCAATTCTTTAAGGAAAAAAAAAAAAGTGCAGACAGCCCTGGAAAGGAAAGCTATTCTAATAGCTCATGGTGTTAGTACTATTCGAACCAACAGCTGGTGCTACTGAGGAGTTTTCACAGCCTCCAAGGAAAGCAGGAAGTATATCTGTAGTATTACATCAAGTGCTTCAGTTCTGAACCGGTGACTGCATGGCAGTCGTGACAGCTACTTGATCCACCAGAACAGGGGCATTTCCAGGCAGAGTGATGTTACTATTTTAACCAGTATCCTTTCCTTCTCCTGCTCCAACTCTCACAGCTTCATTCCTCCTCTCATCTTCATAATGAGAAGATATGCAGGGCATAGCACACGGTGTCTTTCAAGTTTGCTCTGTAACTGCTTCAGGTGGCAAGGGGTCCTGTAAAACGTGGTGTTACAAATGCCACAACCATTAGCACCTGCAGCAGCAATTGTTTTCTGAAGATTTCAGTGATTTCCCCAGAAACAGAATGATTCTAAGTGAAGTACTTCAAAATGCAAATTGTTAAAGCCGGGTGATATTCCGGCACCAAATAGAACAGTGGCTCTATGCCAGCATATCAGTTTGCATAAACACCACATCTGTATATTTAGATTAAATCACAATACCTCTCAATCAACACCTGGACTACACCTAGATCCTATATACAAAAGCATGCTTCCTAAACCCAGAATGAAGCATCTACTAAGTTCATGGTCAATGTTAGGGTGACTTCCTGACATGGCCTGCATCTACCTTATCAGTTTACAATAGACATCTTAAAAACAAATTATAATCGACTCCGAATACGGTACAACCCTGGGTATCCAATGACATTTGCTTTACATGGTCAGCATCAATCTTTGATTATAAAGACATTGCCATATCAGACAGGTGGTTTAAAGGTACACTGCATTAAGATCAAATTAAATTCATACGCTAAAAATAGTTATTTGAAATCCAATGGATTGTAATAATCTGTGTTGGTTTTGCATTTCATTGAGAAGGTCTGTATTTAACCAGTCTCCTTTCACTTTGTGGTTTTCATGCAAGAGCTATTTATTTGTATTTCCAATACCCAGCTAAAAAATGTTTAAATAAAAAACATAAAACAGGTCTTTTCTAATTCAATAAGAAATTCATAAGAATATTTTATGCATATAAGATTTTGTAAATCAAGCCAAACCTGTATTTAAACATAGACAGCATTCCTTTAATATAATAATACAAATACTGTGACACTGATTTTATAATAATCTACTAGACTTCAGGCTTTCATTCACTGCTGACAACTGTACTGTAAGAAATGTCACAAACATAAATAATAAAAGTCACTACCACAAGACAAAAGCAGTCGGAGATTGAAATTCTCTCAGCGATCCATTCCTGCTGCCTGGGAAACCACGTTAGATTGTTCAACTCCAGATATAGCTGTTCCTAGATGATACAGTTCCAAAAGCTGTCACATCTGCCAGTGAGCATGAGGAAAAAAAATCCCACAGCCAGCAGATCCAGAGCAGGGGGAGGGATCGGCTGGGAAGGAGGGGCGAGAAGAGAGAAGGGTCAGGCTCAGATGGGAGGAAGGGGTGGGAAGATTAAGGATGGAAGAGAGACAGGGGATGAGAGTTAGGAAGGGAGAGAGGAATGGCTGGGAGACGGGCAACCCGAGGAGCAGGGCGCAGAAAAGAATCAACCCCGCTGAAAAAAAGTAGTAGATAAACGTTACCGGGAATTGCCGGATACAGCACACGAGTTCTAACACTCAGACAAAGCAGCTAGCGTGCACTGTCCTCTAATCTGACTTGCCTCCACCCTACACACACGCAGTCACACGCTCCATGAGCATGTATGCGCTGGACTTAACTATGTTCCTACGCTCATTCACTCACACGTACACTTGACGATAGCAAGACAGCCGAGAGCTACTTCAGTCCGACTTGTATAGTTTCCAGTTAAAAATAAGCTTTCCCTCCCCCTCCTCGCTGCAGCAACCAAACTCCCTCATCAGCGCTTATTGCACCGCTATCGCAGAGCTGGACACGGCTTGCTACATTCCTCCCGCCCGGAGAAGAGATAACGCGTGGTCCCTGGGCTGAAGAAAGCAATTCCTGTGATTTCTAAGCGCTCCCTCAGCTGATACGCCAAACTACTCCGACCAGCTACAAGAGCAGGGGAGGAGGAGGAGGAGGAGGAGGAGAACTCTTCCTGCAGGACCTGAGCAACTGCAGTATGCAGATTGAGTTTGGAGTAGGAAGATTGAGAAGATCTCAGAGAGCCCACCAGTTAAAAGGAAAAACATATTTCCATACTCTGCTATACAGGTCACTGTCAGGTAATACATTTCAAATGCAGTGCAAGTTAAACAGGCCGTTATCAAGGCACATTGTATGCATATATGCATCTGTTCATGCATATGTATGTGTGAATACGCACACATGGTATTTCACTGTATTCCATACCTTCTAAAATCCTCATGTTTGCCCTCCTGAGGTTTCTGACACAATTGTTATTTATAACAAGCCACAAATGTTCATAACATTTTGCAGACAAAGAAAAATGACAGGTTACTTCCCTGAGGAGCTTACAAATTTAAATGTGACTTCACACAGCAAGAAATGACAACAAAGGGTGAGCGAAAGGGGAAAAGAAAAGCAAAATGGTCTGAAATCTGAAATGGGATCTAAGAGCACAAAGCCTTGTCGTGATGACACCTTCCACACTAGTCTGCAATTCTAGTTGTAGAAATAGTTTTAGGTACTGTTTTTCCCCTGAAGGAGGAGTGGATGTTTGCCTGCTGCACTATCACTTCCCCTATTTCCAGTCCTTTCCTTCCCCTCCGCTCTCTCCCCCACCGGCCCCCAATAGCAAAGCTATGTGTTGGAGCAAACTAGCAGCACAGCAAAACGATGTAATGCTCTAAATCCTGCCCAAACATACACATGAGCGCACAGATTAATATTACATTAGAAATATGCTTAGGGAGAGACATATTTGTTATATTGGTGGGTTTGGGGTTTTTTTGACAAATGAGAAAAAGAACACAACTGCTTGACGTGGTTTTGCCCTGGCTCCACTGAACAGAGTCTAAAGGCAATGGTGCTGCCTGTTTCTCCCCTGCTCCATTCCCTTGCTCATAAATTAGGACTAAAACTTGAAACGCCGTGAACGCCTATTTGCCAAGCTTGTTTTGGACGCTGCTCAGTGACATACTTTTAGGTGTGTTTTAGCTATACTAGACCAAATTCATTCTAGGGCATATAAAAGCACTTGCACAGAAAAGACCTCTTGAACTTTCTGAAACCAGTACAGGCATGTCCCAAATGCTTAATTGGCTTTTTCCCTTGACAAATAATAAAATTTTCCATTATTTACAGTCCCCTAGAAATCCCAGCTAAAGTCACTGTGCCATCGTGCCAGTCTCTGAAGTTGGGCCCCACCCTCCGGAGGTTTCATCTAAACAGATGAAAGGTAAGGAAAAGGAATTATTATCCTCATTTGCAGACCAGACAAAAAAAAAAAAAAAAAAAAACTAGCTCAGTTTCTTCACAGCTATATCTAGATTAGCAAACCTACAAGAGCTTCAAGGTATGTCTCCTGGCTGCTTTTTAACTTCATATCAAGGCCAGATCCAGGCCCAACACACCCTGGCCTCCATGGAGAGAAAACACGGGTGCACAGCACTGGTGGGAGCCAAGACATGCTCTGACCATGTTTGATCTTGACACCAGCACGTAGGTCTAGACACCATGACAGAAACCAGCTGCACAGACAGAAATCACACCCAAACCTCAATTGCAATCCAATGCCTTCATTATAAGATTAGCTTTTCCCATCTGTATTTGGCTCGTGAGAGGGTTACAGCTAGCAAATACCACTGCAGCACCAAGAGAAGGCTGCAACTCATCGCATCCTGCTCACTCCAAGCCGGTGAGATGCATGCTGCAAGTCGTAAGGCTAAGACATAAGCCACTACAGCAATTATGACCTTTTTTCCCCACCTTTTAAACATCTGATGGGGCTGTGTCCTGTTCTGGATATACAAAACCATACAGCACGGCATCTCTTTGACACCGTACGCATGCACATTTCACTGTTCCACGTCCAAAGAGTAACTGCATTGTTTCACATGGGTTTACTGAGGTTATTTTGCCACAAAAGACGCATCAGAGCTAAAAACAAGTGGCTGTGTTTTGCTCTTAATCCAGAATACCAAAGAGCTTCAAGATGGGGTTGGATATGGGGTTTCACTCTTCACTGAATTGTGCGACAGATCCGTTCAAAACGAGCATAAAAATACTATGGGGATTAGAATACGAACATTTAAGGTTCTGCCTCCAAAAATTGACATGAACAGCAACATCTTACGTATCAGCTGGGAGGTTACATTGGGACAAGTGCAAAGGGCCACATCTGGCACACCAGGTCATGTGTCACATGGAGAAGGCACGGCACTCAGCTGCGTCTGGGCAACACGCGGCTTCCAACAGCATTCGCAACGCCGGGTGCCACGTCCTGCGGCTGGCTGAGCACTGCAGCCTCACGGTGCTCCTCCACGCCACGTCACAGATCGCAGATCAAGCCGTCTCCGGCACATTGGGTTATGGGAGGGAAGCTGCAGCTCTGCGCCGCAAACTCGTGTGATACAGACTTTAGTTTGAGGAAGCACAAGGCAGGAGGCAAGCAGGAGTCGCAGGCTTGGTAAGCATGGCGGATTGCTTGCAAGCAGCCCTGACCCGGCAGAGGCCCTGGCAATCCCACACGTCCTGGATCACACTCCTCACTGCAGCAGCACAGCAAAGGACTGGCAGAGACACCACAGTGATTCCCCAGGCCACCCCCGATATAAAGATGCAAGAGTTAAACAACACTAAATCTCAGTCCCTATTTATGATCATCGTGTTCTCCCAAAGTGAGGTACATAGATATTTAATTGTTGTCAACTGCCTGCAAGGCAGCTCACTTGTGTTATCCCCAGGGATAACTGATGGGAAAACTGCAGCCTAAGCAGTGTGTCCCAAAACACGGAGGAGACGGACTAGCTTAAACCCCACAACCCGGCTGACTCTCAGTGCCTTCCTGCTCACTACTGCCAACACCAATACAGAAATTGAAATCATAACAGGCAAGTCTTCTCCTAGGGAGTATCAGTTCTTCTGCTCTGTTCAGAAAGGAAAAACACGTGCCATGAGTATGAATGTTCACAGCACTCCACACATTAAAACCTGAGGTGTACTCGTAACAGAAGATAAATAACTGTTGTCTACAGCTATGCTCTGTCAATTAATTACAAAATAATCTAATTACTAACACTACAAGTTAAAATGGCTCAGCCCTAGGGTGAACGTAATTTTCTGTAATTTTTTTTGAGGGAGATAGATTTGAACTTTTAGTCTATGGTCACCCTACATTCACATTGCACTCCTACACCAGACAAACAAAACATCAGTGTCAAAACAATATCAGCACTAATGACCAAATCTCAGTGCATTAGCCCTCAAGCCACATGGTAATTCTCCTGCAACTTTAGAAACCATACTGAGAAATTCCTTAAAAACAAGACCTGTATCAGCCAAGTCCTGATTCGGTACTCCATTGCATTGAGTCTGTACAATTCTAACTTAGAAGCCAATGAGACTGGTGCAGGAGCAGGATTAGCACAACAGACAAGAAAACCAGTCCCCTAGTCCAGAGCCTCCCTTGGCAAGATCGGAAAGTTTGCTGTACTCTCTCCAGCTGTCGGTGCTGTGCAGCATAACACACTGACGAGCCTTCAGCTGCTCTTGCTAACTTCAGAGCCCATGTCCTGCACATGTACAGAGCTGATGTGCAGCTCTGAACGTGATGAAACTTCAGCATCGTACCTCTGTTGGTATCCTCGAGAAAACATGATCTGCAATGTGGAACTCAGAATCCAGCTGAGTTTTCACTTGCAGTTGGAGTAGGTTAGTCCAAGCTGTTTTAAACAATTTGCACAAAATATTTCGCTCTCTTCTCTGCTTGTGAATTTTCCTGAACACAGTAGAGAAGTAGGTTTAAAAGTGCTCTTTTTTTCTGATTGGAGGCAGGACAGCCAAACTTTCATACTGCTTCTCCTTGGGAATGAAAACCATTTTGTGACCCAGCAAGAATTACGTTACTCACTTCTGCAAGCCTCGGCAGCAGGACCCAGGATATTCTTTCCAGGTACACACGTACCCACACCCATCTGGACAGAAACAACCCCTGCACAGGGAACAGGCTGGCCATCTGGAAGCACAGTTACTAATCCAGCAAACTATTTACTGATAGCTCTTTCCACTATTTGATCAGCTTTGCTACTAGATAGCTACATAAACCATTGCTCACACTTAGCACACAGGATGTACATACCAAGGCAGTATAGAATATTAAAATCAATATACGGCTTCATCACACAGTCAAGAATGAGACTTTTCAGAGGGACAGAGCCTGAGAGAGCACCATGCAGCAGCGTTTCTGTCCTCAGCAGCTGCGTAGGGGCTCAGATGACCCAGGTTTCACCCAAGCATACAACTCAGAAAAGCAGAGCAAGACTCAGCAAATACCTCTTACTCTACGTACATCCCCCAGCCTCACCTGAGAGCTCGCACTCACCAGCCACAAACTTCTCTTCTGTTTTTTTCAGTACTTTGTCCCCAAATACATTAAGGCATTAATGTCCTGGCAAAGAAGAAAGCAAACGCATCAGCAAACATTAACAGATAGGACTCTCTTCTGTAGTTGTAAATACCTGGCCGTATACATTGGTTACCACCTGACAAAAACAATTAAGTACAAATGCCCAATAGACCTGTAGATTGTAGCTTAAACAAGAGACAGCTTAAGATGGTAACTTAAACAAGCTTTCAGATAGCCAAAATCCACTCACGCACCTATACACACACAAATACTACAACGCAGTTTCAGTAGGTGTGCTGAAAGGATCTTGGCTAGCAGAGCAGCCAGCAGGTCAGGAATACAGGCACAAGGGGTGTCACTGGTGAGTCAATCAGACCTCGTCATAAGGTATGGTGAGGGTCCTTGCAGATAAGAGAAGCTTCAGAGGAGATATTGCTATGTCTCACATAAAAGCAATGAGCATGCATGTTCCTGACATGCTGTCTGCTTTCTCAAGCATCATCCAGAGTAATTTTTAACCCCTTCTTCACCCCAATGTTTTAAGAGCATCACCCTGCAAGATTCAACAATGCATTTTCCTCTCCACATTCCCCATCATCTTGAGTGTCAATAGGCTAAACCGCTAGACACCAGACACCACTGACCCATACACTGGCCCACCTAAAAGACACTGGAAAGCAAAAAACACAACATCTTACTGGCAGTCCTGCTGCAACAATGCCGGTAGAGGACAATTCCAAGTGAGAGGAGAAAGAAGGGTCTGGAGGGAAACTCTCCCACTGTCATGCAGCAAAGCCGATTGGAGGACGGTGTTGCTGGGCTATAGGAGTAAAGATGAAGTAAACTCCTTCCCAAAGGAATCCAGCTCCCAGTTTTTCTTCCCTTCCAGAACCATCCCTTGAGAGAAAGAATTGTATGACCCCCCAAACCATTCCCCTCTCACTTTGCCCTAGGCTGGCACTGCCAACACGCGTGTGATCGTTACACTAATTCTTGGTAGTGGCAAGGCTTAGCTCCGAAGGGAAGGGGTTAAGCCGTAGCAGCACAGCCACTGGGGAGTGAAGACGTTAGTTTAAACTGACAAACCTAGTCCTCTGTAAACAGAGGAAACAAATCGCACGAAACAGCGGCCATTAGGACGGTGCTGTTATTGCTTTAAAGCAAGCCAGCCAATGTTGATCCCCAAATCTGCGTGAGGGAGCTTACCCCTGACTCCTCATTGCTCCGTAACCAGAGGTGAGGTGGGAATGCTCTGCCACTGGAATCCGCTGACACGCCGATAAACTTGAGAGAGAAAGACGGCAGGAGAGAGCGGGAGAAGAAAAAGGGGTGGAGGCAAGTCTGACATGTTTGTACAGTGCCTGGTTCACCGAAGCTGCTGAGTTTGATTTCAGGGTGTGGTAGTAGATGGGACACAGAAGCACACAGCACGGAGAAGCCTCAGATTCTGGTTCCAAGGAAAATGACACACGCCGACAGCAGAGCCCTTTGGGACCATCCTGCCTTCTCCTCACCGTCTCCTCCTTTTGGTCCCTAGAGGGGATGAGAGACAGAAAGAGCTCAGAATCACACCTGGGCACTGACATTTGCTGGGTCTCAGGCGAGAACCTTGGAGAGATGATCTCCCATTCCCCTCCACCCTTTTTACCCCCCACTTCACTGCTGACCTATTAAAGCTCCAACTTGCTCGTTAGCTCTTCTCTCTCAGCTCCACAGCCTCGGGGCCTTGAGCTGCTGCAGTTTCTAACGAATCCCGACATCTCTGCCTGTGTCGCCTGGCTGCAGATTTCAGGACCTGCCACCAATTCCTTGTCATTCCCGGCAGGAAAGCTTTGATTGCTTGCTATATGGCTGGCTATAGAAGAATTCACCAATTTATTTGCATTGCAGATGAGCAACACATGACCTGGTGCTTTTACTTTTCCCCTGTCGCTCAGCATGAGTCAGTGCTGCGAGGTCTGAAGTCCAGTATCACCCTATAATCCTGTTGCACTGCCTGTGCTGTGCCTCAGGGTTTACCGACTCCTGGAAACAGCCATTTCCACAAGTAACGTGCGTTCAGCAGGATGCCAGCCTCACCACTGCTCAGCGGTGGTGGGTGGGCGTAGGTGGAAGGGAGCATCACTGGAGGACACTTCAGGGATTACAGCCTGGGAGACGTCAGATTTCATGTCAGCAAACCCATCAGCTGCTCTTCCTCCACTGCAAATAAAGAGGATTCTTGGCCTCTCCAAACCACTAACAGTGCTGGCTTAACCCTAAGATAGCTTTAGGTCCAAAGAGCAATCATAAAAGCCTGAAAAATCCACCCCCATTATTTTTAAAATTTTTTTTTAATGTTGGTTTTGTTCAACCACTCTTAAAATAAATAAAGGAATGACGTGCTACAAAACATCATTAGGCTGTCGTCATTTCTGCTGGGAGTGGCTTCTCTAGCAGAGGTGAGCTAGCCCAGTGACCTTTTAGCCATGTACCCCTGTTCCCGTTTTCCTGCCTACCTATCCATCCTGCCTAACTGGACTGCAGCGTCTTTGTACAACAACCTGAGTCACCGATCTAGTTGGAATGCACAAGATCTACGGTAGTATTATGGAGAAGGAACAGAACAGGCGTTCATATCAAGAACGTACAGGAAACCCTGACATTGTAGCTGATGGTCTGAGGTTCATAATCCCCATTTCCAGACCTGCTAGTGAAGTTGTGGAAGGCTGCTTCCTGAAAGTACAGTCACCACTTCTGCATTGCACTGCAGGTCCTTGCCTGCCAGAGCCTGCCAAAGAGACCGAGGTTTCCTGCCTGTTACCTCACAGCAGCGTCCCTAGGGTATAGGAAATAAAGTTAGCCGGGTTCCTTGCTGTCTGGGGATTAGCTTGTCTCCTCCTACGGGACAGGTACCATACACAGATGTAATCAAAAAAAAGAAAGCTCATGTCGATAGTAGTAAACAACAAGCTACAATCGAGAGAGGGGACAGCACCCTTTCTCCAAAAGAGTGGAATTTACGAGGCAGAAGGAGCATGGTGGAGGATCAGAGATGAGGAAATAGCATAATCCTGCTAGGTGTGGAGGAAACGCGACAGTGAGAGCAAACCGTCATTGTCAGCTGTTGCATCTGTGCTTTGCTGATGTGCCAGTCAGTGAGGAGTTGTCTACACAATGACCACTTTGGGAGCGTCACAAAGAAATGCCATTTATATTCTACAAGGAGTCACCCAGGCTTGGAACTGGCTTCAGATTTGCATAAGTATTATATTTCAAGGTTTGCATGCTAAGACAGTCTTCTAGAACAAGATGCAAGTGCTTTATAAATGGAAGAGCCCGATTTTACTTGTCAAGATACAAGCTTAGATGACACCAAGGCAGCTTTGAGTTGGTGTGAACCTCTGCTGCCTACAGTCTTAATGAAAAATTAGGACACTTTCCAGTCTTTCTATTCACATGTTTGGTCCCAACAGTCCTTCACACTTTGAAGAAAAATTTCCCAGTAGAAGCGATGCATCTCTAATTTTCCCCTTTAGCAATTGTCCCTTTATTAAACATTTCACTGCTCCTTCCCTGCCCACTGCTCCCTTCTTACCTAGAGAATTGCACAAGATAATATAAATAATTATACTCACACATTTATATAAACACACGCATACACACCCCACTCCTCCTACGGCTGCTATACTCGATGTTGCTCATTCAGGTCCTGTCTGGCTTAGCTATGGCAGCCATAACTGCCAAGCAAGAACTTCTGCCGGGTACATTGACTACATGCTTGCATCACAGCCTGCCTGGTTTGTCTACCCAGCAAAGGCCATTCCGTACTCCATGTCCCCTCCCCAGACACAGAGCATAGCAAATTTCAGATCAAAACTGCTGATCTCTCCTGTTCTCTCACCCTGCCCATCCACATCACTGCGTCAGGAAAGCACCAGCACCTCACGTCCTGCACTGTTGCTGCAATAGATTCAATGTAAGTCCATTTTTATCTCTATTGGAGCAAAGTTTTGTGAGAGAAAAAAATCTTTTCAACATTTTACTATGCCAACAGGCAAGACTTGGCATTTCTAATCTTAAAAAAAAAAAAAAAGAAAAAAAAAAGTTAGAGACACTGAGGCCA
>VXBL01001626.1:517048-601385 GCA_013400195.1 Aramus guarauna
AAAAAAGTTAGAGACACTAAGGCCAACTCTACCATATACGATGGTTTTCTTTTACGTCAGCCAGGAGAAACATACTTGGCCACCTGTTTGGAGCTCATGGGTGCTGGCCAAGCTGTTGAGAAAAATTTATCCTGCTTCAATAAAGGTTCCAGGAGAAGCCTAATACCAAGGCACAGTAAATCTGATGTATTAAGGAAATCCCAGTAAAACTAAGGCAATCCCACCCATGGAGCTAGGCTGTGGTTCAGAGCCAGACCTTCCAACAGGGTTCCTCAGAGCTCTGGGATTTGCTAGGAGGCACAAATGCACTTCCATCAAAGAAGCATGGTCCCTCTTCCCTTTCATGGCTCTCGAAATCCAGAGTCAGCTGGCCAGGGAAGTGAAAAAATACCACAACAACTGGGACAAAGGGGTCACTAGGAGAAAGGGTGTGTTACAAATTCACAAAGTATCAGCATCAACTGGTGGGAGGAAGTGCAAGATAGGAATCAAGTCTGCAAGTCTCACAATCAACACATGACATTAGCCAGGGCTGGAGATAAAGAGGGAGCAATCCAGAGGCAGTTTCGCTTTAAATAAGTGCTTACAGTTTAGCTACCTTTCCCCAAGGCTATTGCATTCAGAGGTGGACAGAAAATTTCAGGAAAGCATTACTTGGATTGCTTGCTCTAAGGTTAGGGCTATCCTCCTGCTTCCTGTGTGTTGCTGACATTGTAAAGGTAGGGTCCTGGAGATCCCGGCAGGACAAAGCCTCATCTGTCCTCCCACTGCATGGGCTCATTCAGCGTGCTTGGAAGCGTCACCGAGGTTTACAATCTATTCCAGTTTCCATCTTTTTGGCTCAATTCAAAACAAAAATCAAATGCACCAGATCTGAAGAACTGGAGGTTGGCTTAGCAAGTTCATCACCTCTGCTGGAGCACTGCATGCTGTTATACATTGGGATGCATCCCTGTGCTCCAATCTGGCAGCGTGGTGCTTGGAGTCCCTCTTCACCATATGCACACTGCCAAATACAGTGCACGCTGGGTCACAAGAAAGAAGAAAATTTGTGCTGCTTCAGGCTCTCATCAGCACCAGGGCAGAATCACAGCCAGGCTGTCCTGAGCCAGGCAGCTCCAACAGCGGAGCAAAAGCATAGCCAGCAAGGAAGTAGCACGGGGACCTACAGATTCTGCCAGACTGTGAACACTAGGCTGGAGCAGCGAGAGCTGAGAACATAGCCAAGAAAGCAGATTAAGCTTAAAGAGAGTAAGAAAACAGCAGACTCTCTTTAAAAATTTTAACTCCCACTCTGATGAGAAGTTGAAACTAAAGCTCAGGAGGATCACCTGAACACAGCACATGCTATTTTGCTACTGGTTAAATTCCTGTGGCTTGGTAGACATTCCCTGCAGATAATATCAATACAGCTTGGATCACAGCCATCTCACACTTCTTCCAGATCTTCCACTTGCAAAAATTCACAGACTTATTAGGTTAAATAGAAGTAACGTCATGCTCCACCAGACAAGTCTCTGCCACCTTCTATAAAAGGTCTATCTGCTGCTTCCCACAAAAGTCAGGACGATCAGTCCTGCAATGGCAGCACTGCAGCAGAGAGTCAGTGCAGCCTACCTTTTCCACAGATTCACCAGGTCACCTTGGGAAAGTCATTTTGCACACTGGGAAAATGCCTGTGACAATGCTTAACTCCCACAGAACAGAAGCGGCTTAATCTGTTTTTTCAAGCATGCCGCGATCCTTAAAGATGCTATAGAAATGCAGATTGAAATCCCTGGCTGACATAAGAGGAATACAGACTACAGCTTCTGCTCAGAATAACTAGGTCAGTCAGCTATTGCAAAAGTATTAACCAGAATTCAGAGAATTCCTAGTGGCTAAAATAACGGTAGCAAAAATCTAACCCCATTTGCTGTTATTAGTCCATCTCCACCTCTGGGTACGTTCAAACTCAACTCTCAAGAGCCTAGAATAATTTGAGGGTTAGAGCTTATGCTTGTCAAAATCCGACCACGTGGCTCCGTGCAGTACAGGAGGCTCCCGTCGCGCTGGCTGCCTGCGGAGGCAGGGAACAACTGCCCTCACTGACAACGCAGCCTTAAGCAGCTGAACGCGTGCAGCCTGGCTCCCAGAGCTGCACTGTTAATCCTCTGCCAGGAATGGGTGGCACACACCCCCTCCCAGCAGCAGCCACCCTACAGCAAGGGGGTTTTGTACTGCGGTGGTGTGCGGGTACCTTGTTTTGGGGAAAGGCTGGTAGAGGCAGCGAGCGTTTGAATGGAATCCGAGGTAGAGAAGAGGGGAAGCGTTGACCATTGCAATGGGGATGAGTATCCAAAATGCATTTCAACCCCCCTCGGTTGCTCAGGCTGGATGGAGCATTTGCTTTCCTCTCACTGTTCAGCACTGCTGCACACCACTCCTTCATACGTTTATACCGCAGCTCATTTCCCTCGTTGTGCTGGTACAACTGTACAGCTGCCTGCGGACCGTACCATGCAGATAATCAATACCACTACTTGCATAAAAAGCTTTGGGTTTACTGGACATAGGAGGTAGGCAAAGGGTTAAATCTGTCTGATTATTAACAATAATAATAATTATGATATTCATGTTTCTTTTTAAACTCTGATTGTTTCAGCAGCCATGCAAACTGCCATGCCACCACAACTCAGAAGCCAGCAACCTGCAATGCAGGAACTGGGTCTTTTTGTTTTGCCACGGAAACAAGCATGTCATAATTCTATACCCTCAGTTTCCCTTCTCTCCATGAGCTGGAGTCCACAGGATGGGTTGCAAAGGATTAAATGGTTATAATCACCACTTCGAGATTTATTTATATAGTGTAGAAAATATGTTAGCTGTGACATCCTTGTCTTGTGTACTAACTGCTACAACAGAGGAAAGAGAAAAAGTTGTTAAAGCTACCTCCCCTAACAGTGATTTTTGGTCTTTCCTGCTAGTAGAGAAGCCTTTTACTTTCTTTATCCTCAGATCCCTCCTCCAGTCTTCGTTCAGGCTGCAATTTCTAATAGCCTAAATACTCGCATAAGAGTAAGATGCCAGTTGCTCCGGGGCACCCTGTTTCAGCAGAACACAGGCTGGTTTGGTGGGCACACGATAAAACTTCCAACTATTTTCTCCATTACAAAAAAATATTCAAAACTCCCAAAACACTTGTCAACTATTAATGCTGTCAGATTCCACAACAAGAAACTAAAACGTGCACACAGTCAGGCAACACGTGTTACAAAGGACTGAAACATGCTGGCTGTTCCTGGTATTGTAGGAACGTTTTTACACCAAAACCCTACCACGTGAGTAATGGAGTCCAAGTTGCACACAGTCATACCCTCTACCTGAGCACGCGGAGCTCTGCATCTGCTGCAATCCTAACAGATGTCCTTCCTTTGGAACAAGTCTAGGTCCTGCTGGCGGCTGTAAGGACTGAAACCACAGGGGAACAGCTGAACCAGAATCCTCTTCAAGATAACACCAGAAACTAATCCACTCATATATCTAGCGAGATACATTTCTAATTAAAGGAAATACGTGGATTCTGAATAATAATAATTAAAGAAGTTAAGAAAGGAGCAACACAAGACATAGCTATTTAAACTGTACATAAAATGTTTGTCTCCTATTCTGCAGGCCTAGAGATTCTGAAGATAGCATCATAAAAATTCTGTTAACCTTCTACTTCATCATCATTCATCAAACTACTAATTCAAACACACATTTCTTGTTCCTGTGCTCTCTGGAGTGACAAATAAATTCTATAAATAAATGAATTCAGAGAAATGTGTTCAAATAAAAAGAGTATTAACTTAGTTCATTTCCACATGTGACCTTTAAAAACAAATGCTTGCTAAGACTCAAAATGAACATTTTCTTGTTTTGTTCTTCAGAACTTTGATGAAAACTGAAGGCCTGGCTAACAGTTGTGCCCAAGTGCTTAAGCAAAGATTCCCCACAGAAATACTTGGGTAGTTATCTGGAGAGTTCTTTTATTTCCTTCTTTCAACAAATAGCAATCTCAGTCCAAGAACAGCCACAACCCATCAGGAAGGTGATCACAGACCACAAATTAGAAGTAGCCAGATAATGTGTTGACCCTGAGTTCCAAGAGACGGTTTAAAAAATGTGCCTTTATATGTCACAGAAATAAATGGCAATGTTCTTTAAATAAGTTATTGGCTCAGCTTTACGTCACTCAGGCTGCTATTTTGCAGAAGCTTGGGGAGAACAGATTTAGAATTTGGAAGAGAACACAAGAGCCCCAAGAGCTTTGCAAATTCCTGATTTGGGAGAAAATGGCAGAAATAGTATTTTCTTCACTGCTAACACCAAAGAGTGCATATTTTATAATAAAGTGTCAGAAATCAGAACTTTCCTCAGTTGCAGTCGCAAACAGGAGCATCTTGTCTACTAACATCATCTATGGTTGATGAGGTGGTACAAGATCTAAACTACTTGTGACATTACTTTCATTAGAAACCTAAATGTATAAATAAACACAGCATGCATTTTTCATGTTATGGTCCAAATATTCCATAACAGCCTCTAGGTTTGCAATCTGATTTTCCACACCTTTCACTACACCCAGGAGCTCTGAGAAATCAGGAGCTCTGATTTCTGCAAATTAATTATGTGTGTACCCAAACTGGACAGCTTGCTGTAGCATGAACAGCAGCAAAGATGACTTGCCCAGAGAGACTTCTTTCCAGAGTCAGCTGTAACATCTGTTCTTCAGATCCAATCCAAAGTCCCTTGGAACCAGAGTTTTTTCACTGACTTCCACAAATGCTAGAAAGATTCTTATTCTAAGCTGGATGTTACAGGAAAGAAGTTAATTTCTAACATTATTGTATGCATTTATGTATTTTCTTGGACAAAGCCCAAAGTACTCATTATAAAGTGTAACACCCTGCCTAATTCTTCCAGAACCCAATCATAAGGCTACTACGAATTTTAATGAGCACTGAATCAAGCCCCAGACGGTTTTTAAAGCCAAATTATCCTGATCTTGGTTATTTTAAGCTCTGTGTAGTGCTTTCTGGCCACTACACATATTAACCCCTCTGTTCCTGGTGCAGATTTCATACCTCTTACCCCATCTAAATGCAGCTCTTCAGCTCCGCTGTAAAAGACCCTTAGCTCCTGCTATGCCTTGAAAAGTCACAGTTTTGATGGAAGACTCAAAGGTTGACACAGGTGAGAAAAAAAAAGTACCCACAACACAGCAGAGAGGACGTGCTCTTTCAGTAACACAACCAGGGCTCTGCACCCTGTTTAGTACTGTCTTCTGGGCACGTAACATGAATATGAACAAACTTAGAAGAGATTAGTGAGATCTAGGAAAATTTTCATCTCAATCAAAAAGATGGCAAAGTATAATAAGAAAAACAAAATCTAGTCATGTATAAGGCAATGTACATTGCAGAGAGCCAGAAAACTAGAAGGCCATCAGTAAGGTAACACTGCCACTACAGACAGTCCAATTTAACCAGATTCTCAGGGGAAAAACAATTGAGCTCAGAGCCATCAAGTTGACATTATCAGTTCATAGAGATACTTGTCTCTGCTGAAACTGCTGAGGATGTTCACTTTCTAGTTTGAAACAGTATGTTTCATTTTAACAACTAAACCGTCTTTTTTTTTATACAACGGTATTTCAAGTATCTTCACATCATATTGGCAGGATACCTGCCCCTGGCCAGTGACACCGCTCAGGGCTGTACTTTGGCTACACTCCGACTCTTCGGAGCAGACTTCGGATTACCATCCATATCTACCATGAACCACTATTACCTTTCCCTTTCCTTTGACTCAGGGCTTTTGGGCTGTGCTTGTTTTCTGCAAATGGTGACCCGAGTGCCTCAGAGATTCCCAAGGCCTTCTCCCTTCTCCTTGGCACCCTGCAGGAGAAAAACCACATCGCTCAACTGTTTCCAAACTGGTCTTTGGTTGAAGCATCGCTATTCCTTGCTAGACTTTAAGCAAGTTGAAAGAATGTGAATTCTTGATCGAGACTTTTTTGGGGGGAAATTTTGTAACCAGTGACTACAGCAATGCGTGCCAGTTTTTGTAAACAAGACAGCTAGAATGCCAGCTGTATTGGGGGTGGGGGTGTTTTTTGGGGGTTTGGAGGGGGGTTGGGTTGGTGGTTTGTTGAGAGCTTTTTTGGTGGTGGGGAAGGGAAGAGATAAATCCCCTTTACACTAACTTGTGGGTTGTTTTTTTTCTTTTTCTATTCTGGGATTTTAATTTTTTTTCCTAAACCTTGTCTGGTAAACAGATGGACATCATAGAAATGAAAAGGATGAAGTGGAAAGAGTAACAAAAACTGAAGTGCAGGATTATGCAAGCCAACTATAGAAAAGAAATATGTTATGTCACTGTATATTACTCAGTTGAGAATGGTTAATGAGTTTATGCTATTTAACCACCATACCAGAATGGGCATCACAGCTTGAGGAATGCAGACAGAGCTCTGAAATGATTTCACGATTAGAAATGAGGGGTGGGAGGGAATAGAGGAAGCAAAAGATGGTTTAATGTCCTTTCTTGCCTCCAGATGCATGGCACATGGCTCAGTTGTCTTAAGTGCCTGAAATAGTTATTTTAATGCACTGAAAACACACTGACTGAGTAGCAGGAGTGCAAGCGCCACACTTAACTTGCCATCATTTGCTAAAGCAGAGGAGGAGCTCAGTCTCCCACCTCACTGCTGGGATTGCCAAGTAAAGCATCAACGGCGGGTTCAGTAACTCAGACAACTCTGCCTCCTGAAATGGCCCGGGAGCCCTGAGGAGCGTGTGCTTATACAGGTTTCAGTCCCTTTTGACTTGAACCACATTTGAACTTCTTAGCCGTGAAAAATCATTCTATCCTGTTACTATTCCTCTGAGCAATTGCACACACGCCCCTTTTATTATTACATTAGTGTAATTTTGTCTCCGACATTCCCCCGAGAGGAATTACTCATGTCCTGCTATTATTTATTTTACTACTAAGAGCCCGGTTTTTAGCTGTAGTTTTAATTAAATACCAATCCTCTTCCTCAATTAGGATCACCTTTATCTAGCTCGCTGTGCTTTGTATTCTCCAGCAGTATCATTTGCTTCCTCCTATTTATTGCCCCTCCACAGTTCTCTCAGGAACTGCAAAAGCCTCCTCTCCCACCAAATTCTTTCAGCAAAAAGAAATACAAGATTTTACTAACGTAGAGAACCCTCACATGGAAGATAATACAGTGCCTAGCACCGGTGATGCAGAATTCCAGTTTAAATTGATGTCAAGTGACACTGCCGAAAGCAGCGGCATCTTCCGTACCCCCCAAGCCATGTTGTCCGCTGCTCTGTGCCGTGCACCAGCCTGTGGCATGTTGCTGCTACCTTCCCTCTATGGTTTCCCTGCTTCTCCATAGCCTTCCTTGCACATCCACTGCTCTCCCACCCTCTGATGTTGCGTCTCTCCTCTCCAAATATACTACTGAAAGTGGCCAAGGCAGGTTTTCTTTGGGAGTTTGAAGTTCAGTACGTCCGCACGCTGAGTAAACACCTCTTTGCCGTCCCTGGATAATGAATCAGATCACAATGTATTCTAGACTTTAGTACACAGGATTCTTGGAAGCTGCCCTAGATTAATGTTTTAAGAGTTATTCATTCATGCTCCCCAAGTGTTGGAGGCAGAACTGATGACTTCTGACAGTGAAGTTGGCAGGAATTTCCTCATCTCAACTATTTCTACAAAGTGGAGTCAAACTACAGCAACAGCATCCAACTGCATTAACTGCTCCAGCGCCTGGCAAAGCCAGCTGCGGAGACAGCACAAACTTACGCAACGACTGCTGGCACCAAACACCCTCCTGGCCATCGTTCCCCGCCTGAATGTTGGGCACAAGTACCATTCCCCCGGCCATCTCACCTAGCCACTCTGCAACCCTCACAGAGCACAACTCCCCCCCAGGCACCGCTCCGATCCATACCATGCGTAGGGAAGGGGAGGCAACAAGTCAGAGATCATTTTGATTTCACTTCTCACACACCTTTTCCTCTTTATCAGTCCTAGGTGCAGAAGTTTACTAACTACATGTTCCCTAAATGTGAGATGATTTTCCTTTTATGAACATATTTTATTCCTTTTCCAAAAGCAAAATGGAGCAGTATACAAGTATTAGATCAATTAGTGTGCAAAGAGAAAGCATAGCCTCACGCCTACACTCTCCCCTGCACTTCCAGGCTCACCAAGTGCATTCCTTAATGGCTCCAGCACCTTTGTAAGAGTCATGCTCTGCTGTACTTTAATCAAGGACTATAATTTATACACCGCAACCTAAGCACACAATTCGCAGTCTGGAGGGTTCCCAACTAGGAGTTTCAGGTTTTGGTTTATACTGGAGAGGAGAGAATACTGATGATAAAAGATATTTTTAGATGTTACTCACCAGTTCTTTCCAGAGCCATCTCTGTACATGCAAGGTATTTTTTTCCTCCCTTAAATAAGGCTTTTCAAACAAGTTGCCTGCAGCTTGGACAGGGAGCTCTCTGCTACTTTCTGGCCTCTCCACAAATAGTTTTCAACAGTGATTGTTCAGGTGCAATTCAAATAGATGCTTTTTAAAAAAAGTCCTATCTCCTTTCTTTTGTTTCAATAGCATTTCTTCAAACCAAGCCTATTAAAAACCTTTAGGCTCAAGTTCCCAAGCCAGGAACCATCTTCATTTTGCCTCCTAGAGAACAACAAATACTCTATCAATGTTTAATAACACTAAATGAAAATTAATAGACTATAAGCTCATGTCTATTTCCTAAATTTTACTTTCATTCACCCACTGTTCCTACAACACCCATCATTCTACTATTTAAGTATGTGATTTAGAAGCACAGTCAATGGCATTTATTCACCACCAGAATACAGGCAGGCAAAAGGCAGTGTTAAAAGCCTTCCCCCACACCTCTTTTTTATGGCTTCAGACCTCAGAAAATTAGTTCTTATTGGCAGATTGAAATTTCCAGCCTAAGAAGGGAGTGCCAGAGACGTCAGAGAAATATTTCAGTTCTAAAGCTTAGGCAAGTAAAAAAATTGTAGAAGTCATCTCACTTTTAGTGTTCAGAATGCTGGACCCTGTTGCCCCATCTACCTCCCACAAGAGGAGTCTTACCTTGAAAAAAAGATTTCTGAGAAATACTCCTGGAGTGAATTCAGTCCCTTCTTCCTTCTGACTGCAGGTTGCTGCTTGTCTTAAACATGGGAAACATCCCATGCTTCAGGCAAAAATTCTCGGCAATTTCATCTTAAAGCTTCTTCAGAAAGATCCTGGTTCAGACTCACGCACATGCAAACACACCAAGCTCGCAGCTGCTTACTCACCAGCACTGCCCCAGTGCCAGCTGCCGTGGAGGAGGAGATCAGAGCCACACGCCCCCTCTTTCTGGCAGCCAGCAGAGGTGTTAGGAGAATTCACTGAAGGTAAAATATCCTCACAGTTGGAGGACAGAGGAGACCACAATGATAAATCCCATTAAACCCCTGCAGTTAAAGCTGATGAGATCTCATTGTAGACACATACCACTATCAAGGTTCTGTAATGCAGCGAATCAATGTTTTCTGAGACCCTTTTAATCGTGGGCTGATGCTGTCTGTGATCTCAGCAAAGAGGATGGGACTCTGTGGTGAGTGACACTTTGCACAAAAGGCAAGAGCAAGATACTAATCAAGATTCTAGTGTATAAAGGCTATTATACATGCCTCGAAATCACAGGATGGCTGACTTATGCTTCACTCCGGGCTGGGGAGGGAGTTAACAGACATAACAAAGCCTCACACTTTGAGAATCTGACACTCCTGTGCCCTATAGAGGTATAAACTGCAGACCATGAGCGGCAAATAGATCGCTCAGGCAAACCGAAGTGTTACTTATCAATCTGGTAAGCATTGCCACGTCCCTTTCTGGATATAAGAACTCCGTGGGCGTTGTGCTGATCTTGCATAACTTGCCTGCGCCCATGTCATGCAGTTTCAAAAATGCAAAACGTAATATCAAGTTGACACTTCTGCAGGCTAAATTTCAGCAGCAGATCTCATGGCACCCTGCAGAAGAAGGAAGGTAAACTGCTCTAAGGCTTTGGACTTCATAGGGATGTAAATTAGGACAGATTTATTAAGCTGATTGAAGCAATGACAGTTTACATGGGCTGAAACTCTGCAGATGTAACCATTATGTTCCTGCTACTTGAGTCCCAAATGGAACCCAGCAGAATTCAATCCTGTAATCAAGACAGCAAGTGAAATAGCTTCCCCCCCCACCGCAGTCAGTTTAGAAATCAAGTCAAAACCAGCAAGGCTGCCAGTGAGGCAATTAGGTATTTTCCATAGGTAGTCTGATAAAGAAGCCAGTTATTTACCGTTCCCTGGCACATCAGTTACTTTAGTATTTCCTGGACAACATTCAGAAAGGAGCAGCACTTCCTTCTTCTTTTTTTTTTTTTTTTTTTTTAAGATAAATGTGTTGTATCCAAGAGACAATTCATTTTTTCTTGCTTTTAGAGTTGGCTTTTATTTCCTCACCTGGATCACCACAAGCACATTTTTGTGAACATTAGGTATCAAGAAAGCCTGCTGCTAAATTCTTTCTGATCAGGGCCTGGGGAAAAATACAAGCTGTTGGGTGAAAGCTAAAAAACAAACAGAAAAGATGGGAGGGGGGAGAGAAGGGGAGTGAGAAAATAACTCAGGAGTGAGTCAGTCATGCTCCTCCTGCTTAGTCACCTGTAGTGCTCCTCTCCAGACACACCGGAGATGGAGAATAAGATGCCTGCCTGCCTTCCACCCACCTCCTCCTCCTGCCAAGGACTTACAAAAAGGAGAGATGGGGCAGAGTTGTACGAGACAATCGGTACAGATGCAAGCTTTCCCCAGAAGCAGAGCTGACAGTAGCCCATTTGCCCATGTCTCCCACCCCCTCCTGTCACCCCCTGCACTATTTCTCAATTAAATCATCTTGAATCAACCTGTTCATTTGCTGGTTTAAGTTTCTCTGATGGTGCCCTGCAGTTTTGACATCGTAAGGGAGTTGCCATGGAGAAGAGGGTGATGTCATTGACACAAAAAGCACTGAATTTACAAATACGACAGGAACAGAGCTATTTATAAAGAGCTGCTTTTCTCCCCCCACTCTTTGCTGGGGTGGGTGGAGGCAAAGGCAGCAGTTCCATTCTTGATGTTTCTGTCAACAAGTCTCAGAAATTAATTTTCTTGTTAGAAAATATCCTGAGCCCGTGAAATTGCTGAATGCTGTCAGCTTTCGGACTTCATTCATTAGAGCTGGATTTAGCTTTCCAGCTCAAAGCTGTTTTTGAGGTCATATAACACTCATGTTTGTATAGTAACTTCTATCCTGAAAAATCTATGCAGCATTACCGAAATGCAGCCACTTCTGAAAGGAAGGACAAGAGCATGTCACAAAAGGAGAGGGGACAGATATCCTGATTTATGTCAAGGTTTCGCATAGCTTATAATCACTTTGAATAATAACGGTGAGTGTTGGTTTTGCCTTGACTATGTGGTGCCATTGCACGTTGACGCAACTTCATATAATGAAACATTTAGTGCATACAAAAATTGAAAAACACAGAAGAGATAGAAAAGGCAAGATGATAAACTTAGACGTGAACAAAAAAACTAATTTTAGAATGCATTTGGAACAAATTGGGAGGAATAAAAGTTGGTTTAAGAACATGACAGGGAAGCTATCATAGATGTCAAAAGAGTATTATTTACGTGTATGGCACCTAAACCAAACATGCAAACATCTATCAGACCGC
The DNA here is from genome assembly GCA_013400195.1 of Aramus guarauna. Lineage (NCBI taxonomy): Eukaryota > Metazoa > Chordata > Aves > Gruiformes > Aramidae > Aramus > Aramus guarauna. Next base: position 528,880 of record VXBL01001626.1, read on the forward strand.
AATCTGACAGGACAGGGACATTCCCAAAAGCTGCATGCTAAGAAGAATTATTTCACCAAGATACAGGTCAAGGTCCAAAATTCACTTAAAAATATAGCTTAGTTTTCAAAGAAAACAGCTTGGATCTTAACAGCTGGGAGAACAACTACACTCCAGCTTAAACAACAGCATCCGTCCGCACAACAGTTCCCCTGGTTTACTCCCTGGATGCTAATATGAAACCAAAACCTATTCTGGTGAAATGTTACTGGTTACATTGCACACTTCAACTGCCCAGAAGCTACAGTGATAGGGAGCAACAGAAATTACTGGTCCAAATGCAGGTCAGGAAACCAGCAACTAAATGTATCAAAGCATTACCTTGTTTTTATGATCCAGGTCTCCTCCGCAGAAGTGGAACACTTATAAATACGTGTATTTAGAAATGAAAATATACATAAAAGTATGATACCAGTCTTACAAACAGGAAAACCCCAGGACTTAAATGATTTGTCCAGGATCACACGCGAAGCCAGGAGCAATGCTGGCAGTGGAAGGCAGGTCTTTAGTCTGGAACCTCGTTTGTCTCAGTAAAAGAAGTTTAACAAAACTACAAATGCTAGAAACATTAACAGGGCTTTGCCACAACACCCACAGCTTCTGCAGCACATTCCCCAACAGCTTGGCTTTCACTGTAATGAAGCAGCAAGAACATTCAGGAGAAGCATAGTTTCCTTACCTCTCCCTTTACAAAAAGTCCAACTACTCAAACAACATTTCCAAATTTGCTGTCTCCCATTTTAAGAAAGAGGACCAGGGTGAATTTACTAGGGAAGCAAGGATAACTGTAACTTTTTTCTTCCATGGGCCTCATCCAATGCAACAGCGTGTTCCCAATCCCATGGCGGTTGTTCTGCCTTTCCCTCTCCACCTGTATTGCTACGCATCCCTTTCTGGAAAGCACATTGATATGTCAAGAAAGATCACTGCGGAAACCACAATGCAGTTTAAGAAAGTGAAGAATATGCCATACAGTGAAAGACCACGGAAATTTGTAATTGAGAAAGTTACAAAGTCTAAAAGTATATAGATATACTGCTCACTTTGATAAAAATCTCCTCAGTTTAGCTGATAGGAAGCAAAAAACCATTCTGATCTTGGTGCATGGAGCACACGTGCAGCAGCAATGAATGCTCATAGGAAGTGATGAAGGTGGCTCCAGTGTGCCATTGTATGGGAATTATCTGTTGAAAGAACTGAGAACAGGATCACAGTGAGCTTTCCATTGTGGTCTAGCTCACCAAGTGAAAAATATGTTTTCCCTGGAGATGAGGAAGAATAATAACTTTTTTAATTGCATAAAAATGGACTATTCCTGTTACACATTCCCCATACGTTAAGCAAATGAGAGACTATCTTTACAGCTGCCCACACCAGTTGCCAGTAATTTTTTCTGTTTCAGGCTAGGCAAGACTACTTTCAGCTGACACTTGTGTTTTACATCTTGATATAAAAACTGCTGGTTTCAGTTGCACAGGATATAAGCAATAGTTTCCCAGATAGAAGAATACGGCACACTCCACTAAAGCTATATGAAGAAAAGTCTTCCATGGTTCCCCTACAAACAGCAGGAGCAGCCGATGTGCCACTAAAACAAGAGGTGCCTGCTTACAGTTGGATTGAATCCCCGACATACCTACCTTTTCAAGCAGGATAGCGGCAGATCTGGACTGCGAAGCCACGGGAACAGGTTAATGAAAGGACAAGTTGCAGCCAGTTCAGTTCACAGTACAGGTAAAGTACTAATCCAGGTTGGCTCTTTGGGAGTAAATGCAGCTCTAATGGTGTGGCAGAATAGAATGCCTTTATTTTGGCTGGATATCGAGGAAATGTATCAACAAGCCATATCCAGCCACCGCTGAGTTTTCCCATACTCCAACACCTTTTGCCCCCCTACATCAAAATACATTACTACTTTAGCTTTAAGAAAGGAACTACACAATTCAAGAGATATGGAAGAACTGTGCATCAAGAGAATCCAAAGCACTGGAAAAACAAACATAAGTTCAGGCACAGAAACTGAACAGGAGACTAACATTTGTCTTTCATCAGCACTTAGCTGCTGATCCTGCTTTGTAAATCACACTTCCATACCCGCTGGAGCCACGGAATCAATAATTAAATAGCTTTGGATGGTCCTTATTACAAAAGGAGAGTAGGGAACAAATATTTCTAGAACCAACAAAATGAACAGTGTTCTTCCCTGGTCTTACTGAGTGACCTCAATATTTACATGCTTCGTTAATAATTTAAAATATTCCATCAGGTAAAGAATGAATGGTAATAAAACTTCCTTATTGCTAAGTTTCTAACCATGGCATTCTGCTGGATTAACCAAGCAGACGGGCCACGAGTGTAAAATAGTAAGAACCAAAAGAAAGAAACTGTTAAAGGAGTTTCAGTCTTCCTTCAGCAATCTTTAAGGACAATCTTTTTAAGCACATGCACATTAATGTAACTGCAGTGCCCATAGCCCAAGGCTAAATGAGAGACTCTAACCACCAATTCTCAAGACCACAGTCAAATAACTCACTCAGAATAAGAACACTAAGCTTTTGTACACCGAAGCATTGCTGGGGAAATCGCTAGTGCACAGCATGGAGCACAACACCTCAGAAGTTACAGTTTAGCCCAAAGCCATTTTGGAATATTTATTATTTGGGAAATCAGCAGCAGCACAGAGGAAAGATTTAGTATTATTTGCTGATGCACATGCAGGAGGTGTAATATGTCTACTTTTAAAAGTATTCCTAAATTTCATGAACTAAAAACCAGTTGGATCTGATTTATAGTAGGTTTGGTAAAACCAAAGAAGCATTAATTAAATGTATGGAATCCACAGTCTGGTAGGTCAGTCAGAATGACACAAAATGTCCGATTTTCTATGAAGTTCATTCTGGAAATCTTCTGTTAAGTAATCTCACCTGCTACCACAAGTACAAGCTCACACCCCCTTAGCATATCAATCAACAGGTGCATGGCATTCATCCTCTTTCTGTTTAACACAGACCTCGGCTAGAAGTCTCAGAGCTGAATGCATTTGGAATGTATCTATCTGAGCTGATAAATACATTTACCAGTTATCTCAGGTTTAGGATTTTGAATCTCCTACAAATCAAATACCTTTTTAGGACAGCAGGTGATGAGTACTACTAGCTGACACATTTCCTTAAGGTGGTCTCTTAAGATGTAGAGTATTAGCAAGTTAGTTCCAGAGCTTGAAACAGAGTTTTTGTAAATACCTGTAGATACACTTTAAAAAGAAAGTTCTGGTTTGGTATTATTGTTTTAGAACTCTGATTCTTATTGTTGGCTTCTGCAGCTTCTTTTAACCACTCTTCTGTTCTTCACTCACGATCTGCTTTTTCTTATCCTGCTGACAGTCAAATGGCATAAGGTTACATAAGGTTGTTGGTGCTACACCACAGAAATACTAACAGGTAAGCTGTCTCACCTGTGTTTCACAGATGCAGGCAGTGATCCTGATGAGCCCTAGATCAGTGGAAGCAACTCCTTCTAACCAAGATGCAGCTGCCAGAGCTTAACGAGCAGCAAACGGCTCAGACCGTGGGGTTTGCCCCACTCGCAGTATACGTACAGATCTCATGCACATTTGAGCAGCCTAGATTTTTTATCTGTAGCATTTATTGGAGCTCGATGGTTCTTGGCCATTACTTCTAGATCCCTTTGCACTTAACGTAACAGAGTGGACAACATTATTGACTTAACTCTTTTACTGTTTCTGAATCAAAGCAGGCAGTTTATAGGAATGCAGAGGAAAGGGGGGTCCCTATGAATGCCAACACCTTGTTTCCAAGAACAAATATTGCAGAGCATCACCAGCAGACAAGCAGACCAAGTATTCCGCAGTCTTGGATGAAAGCATCTGGGGTTTGGGTGAGTTACCGCATGCAGGGCTATTCTGTGAAGTGCATGTTCATGGCATCCAGAGCGATCAGTCAAGATACTCTCAATTTCTGACAAAGTTAAAAGCTCAGCTCCTCTGCACCCTTGCCCTTTTCTGGAGCCTTTGAAGAACTTTTTGTAGCACTACCCTAGCAACAAATAAGAAAGAGATAGGGGCAGGCTTTGCCTCCCATTCTCTTCCCACTCTCTGGCCAGTCAGAACTCTAGGGACAGATCTAAAGCTTGGAGTGCTGCTGCTGGCACACAGATTATAAGAAAAATGGCAAAAACCAAGATTCTCAGGCTCTAGAAGGAGGATCTATATGTGCTTTCCAACAAATCCCTTCCATTCTTCTGACCTTTCTTGTCAAGCACCTGTGATGCTATTGAAGCATTTTAGAAGCAGGGAAATAAGCTGTGCATTAAGAAAAATAAGTAACTTACTGCAGGTTACCCAGGTAGGAGAAAAAGCATCATCTGGACAATAATATTATTCCAAGTGTAGTATTATGCATAGCCATTAGACTGCACTTGAATTGTATCTAATTAGTAATTTCAGTGAAGAAAATTTACTACTGACAGAGTAGCCAAAGAGCAGGATATTGTTACTGTATCTCCAGGTAATAAAACAATTTTGTGTTCAAATGGAAAGCAGGCTAAGGAAGAATAGCAACATCTCAGACATCACAGATATATTTTTTTCTTCTCTCAGCTATATGAAATTTGTTCCATTTTACAATTTTAAAAAAATATTAGATTTTTTTTTTTAAGAATTGATTTTCAAGGACACTGAAATAGTATATCTTCTACAATTCTGTCATCTCCTACATTTACAATAGAGGTCTTCCAACTCTGAAATTTAACCACAGAGTTGCCACATTCAGTAGGCACTTTGTTTAACATTCATATTGACAAACATCTCACAACTTGTTATATCCATCAACTATAATAAAGAAATGTCATTCAGCTGAAAATTTTCAGAGCAGTTTACTTCAGCAAGTTAACCTTTATTTTATTTTAGTAAGAGTTTGATGTTTTGGCATCAGATACAGAAGAGCCAAAGACAAGTAGAAAGGATGCATAAGATTTTGAGTGTGTGGCACTTCCCCAGGAAGTGTTAGTCAAGCTGGCACCTTCCTCGCCAGATGCCAATGGTATTACTTTCCAGTAACTAAACATGATCAAACCTATTTACCCTGTTATTAAGCACACATTAGCAGGCATGAAACTATGTGGTGGGTTTTGGTTGTTTTCTTTCAAAGGAAGCATCCTGCCTCTACAACCTTAGGCAAGTTTTTTCCTAAGCATCCCTTTTTGAATCATTGTGTAAAAGACGGATGCACTCCGAGACCTCACAGGCCAGGACTGTAATAGACCAGTCACAAAACAGTTCACAGGATGCTTGGAAATCAGATTTCCCTAATGTCTTCAGAGGAAAAGGGGCATCTGCAGAGGCCAAGATGACAAGAAGTGCCACAGGGCGTAGGGTGAAATTCTGTTTGACGCCCAGGCCTAGAAGTCTTAGTGAGGTTATCATTACAAAATAGGGTGATGGAATCTGAGCTATTGCAAATTTTAATTAGTTTATTGTATGAATAAGAGTGCACACAAGAAAGTCCAAGGAATGTAATGGATCACGATTGCACCCAGTTGCTTGAGAACAAAACTTGAACAGAGAGACAACAGGGATGTCTGAAAGACCTCCCTGAGCTCCTGTTACATATTGGTGCAATCAACTCACAGGAGAGGGCAGGCAGAGACTAGCCTGTATGGAAGAAAAGCAGAGATCCATTGCAGCAGAACGTGGAACAAGCAGAAGAGATATGAGATATTTGCTCTTTCATTTTATAGCTGCCAGTTCCTCTTCATTATTTTGTTCATTTGTTTCTTATGGACAAGTCTGTAATGCCATTGCTCAATGTTTCTTATTCTACAATATTGGGGAGGACGGGAGTTTCAATAATTTTCTAGTTCTGATAAAACTTAAGTCTGAGAAGTCCTTCTACACTTAAGGTATGTCTCATCTTGGGTCCGGATCCTGTAAATTCTGTTCTCTTGAATAAAATCAATACAAGCCTTTGCACTTCTTTCAATAATACAGTACCATAAAAGGTTAACACAAATATCTATCCACAAAAACCTGCAAGCACTTCAGCACATATAGCAAATTTAGACTTCAGTGAGATTTCTGAAAGATGCTCAATCCAGTCAGTAACTCTAGCACTTGCAAAAGTAAACACTTGCGTTGAGAAGCAAAAATACAAGTATGCACCTTTTTCACCCACGACTCCATCTACTTTTTCTTATGACAATCATCCGTGAGAGCACATTCCAAGTGGAATCATTCAAGTTGTGTTCAAGTGTCTGGGCAGTCCTGTGTGGTTGTGAAAGCTGCCACCAAATGAGGGGCTTTTGTATCTAGCAGCCACAAACAGTCCCCAATCAGGCAGAAGCACTCCAGTGTGGATGCTAAATCAAGTCTTTTGAAACCATCTGATAGTAGTGTTTAATATGACAGAGTTGCTATCAAAATACAACTTTATTGATGAAACACAGGTTAAAAGACCAACTAAACATAGGACAAGGATGCTTCAGAGACTGCAGTGTGAACTAGGTATTAAATACATTTTTAAGGAGCTATACAAGAAGGGGCAGTTATGACAATCAATTTTCTCTGGCAAACTGCTTGGACACAGACTAGTTTGCATAGCAGGCTTAGGAGGTTACCTATGAACTGATGCAATATCAACATTCTTTAGCAAGTCCATGTGAAGTATTGCAGAAACAACTACAATCACTACTCATGCTTACATTTGGAAAAAAAAATAAATAAGAAGTTAACAACAAATTTCTCTCTATAATACAGAATGCATTTGTCCTCTATGCAATCACAGAAAGTTCTCCAAGAGGAAAGTTTCTCCCATTGCAGCTAAGGATTCACAAAGACGTTCTTGGAAACAGCTGTCAAACATGTCACTTATTTCCTCTCTTAACTCCCTCAGCAGAGGCACTGTGGACTTACCATCTGCATTCAGAATTCTCCCGAAAAGTTTACTCCAGAAATCACTGCCAACAGTCCTAAAACAAACAGAGCAGTTTTCAGTGAAACAGTGCGCACACACAACATGTCTGTCAAGATTGCCATTTATATTGAGCACTAAATGCCCTGGGAAAACCAATTCTGAAATCATAATTTCACTCACATGAGTAAAAGAAAACTAGGAAGGTATTAAGCTTATACATGTGGGTCCCTTCCTCTTTCTCCAGCAACCTTCTGGATAGTAACTAGACAGGCTGTTCCATGATCTATTGAAACCACTAATTTCAGTGTTACCTCTTCTAGTGTACCTGACCACTATCACCATTCACACTGAGCCATGGCAATTTTCAATTAAAGGAATTATAAAAAAGTTTTACTTTCTTTTTTTACAGGCCTTCCATCTGCCAGAGTTCTCATGTAGCTAACATTTCAAAGACAATTAATAGTAATAAATCCCCTCTCTCACAGATATGCCCACACAACATGAATAAAAAAGGTTAAATGACTCATTAAAGTCTCAGAAAACCAATATCAGAGCTAACCCTTTGTTCTTCAGTCTTGCACTGAAGTCCATAGACCGCACTGCTTCTGACTACTGAAGCACTTTTCTCCCTCAAGCTAGGGGTTACATTGGCTTTTGAACAAATTATCTGCCTCTGCTTTATGTAAGTGACTCACAAAAGAGCAGCAGCCATAGTCTCAGAAGGAATCTGGTCTGTACTATTACACTATTTTCTAAAATAATGAAGTCATACAGAACCTAGCAAAAAAGATGTGCAAGATTTGAGGCCATTTTCTTCATGGACTTAGACAAGTAAGAGGCATAGCAGAGGAGGTTACACGTTGGTAAGGATGTATAAGGAGTTATGAATAACAAAAGTAGTCCTAAAAATTCAAACACAGCTTCTATATACTACCTCACATAAGCCTGCACAGGTGACGTTTCCTAAAATAGTTTTTCTATTTTCACTGCACTATAAACACTCCTGGAACTGAAAAATCTCCAAATCCATTATTTAATAATGGTAACATGCTAAACCCCCCTTCCCTGTAAAACAGGCTGTCAGCTTTATAGCAATGCTCAAAGATGAAAAAAGAAACTTGATCAGAATTCACATTCTACCTTTCCAGAAGTCTTTACTACAACGTTTAAGTGTTTTGCATTCATTCTGTCACCTTTTAAGTGGGTTCTGCTTTATTGAATGCTGTTGGCCTTAGGACAACAATTTTGTGCTTTGCCTTGCAAGTCCCCGCTGCTTTGGTATTTTATTGAACTGGTAGTAAAATTAGTGACTCTATCAGTCATTCTACTGTCTTTAAATTTATTTAATACTCAGAAATAATTCAGTCTTCTTTTAAAAGATTTCCTAAGACAAGAAGATCATGGTTGTTGCTTTTAATACCAGTCAGCCTTCTAGTGAGAAATCTTCTTTTATTTCTTACTGCCTAAATTCTCAGAACATTCTCTGAGGAATGTTATCCTGTCAATATAACCCTCCAGAAAAACCCCACACTCAAACCAACCCCCAAAGAAACAATCAAAAAAACCCCACTTTCCAAGTGACTTACAGAACTTTTAGCAGGAAGGACAGAAGTAACATGATCCTTATAAAAGAAAAGTAAAATTACTAAAAGCAACAGGAAAAAGAATCCTGGGTGTTGCAAGTGTCGGGGCCATGCACAGCTGTATTCAAAGGATAAAGCGCAAGATGAATATCCATCAGCTGACTCTTCACATAGCAAAGTGCTTAATTGTGCAGCCCCTTCTGATGGGTGAAGATTCCCTGCAGCAGTAGACTTGTTTGTCAGAGATTACTTGAGAATTTATTGAAAGCTTCAAAGGGACTGGAGGAAATATCATCAAATAATAAGAGCCAGACACTAAAAGATCTACATGTGAATGGAAAAAAAAAGATTCTGTGCAGATTTCTTATTCCCACATAATGAAATGCCCTGTTTACACTGTTGGTATAAGACTTCAGTACAACACGTAACTAAAGCATGAATTCTCGATATTGAAAAATAAGTATAGAAGATGAATAAGAAGTCTATCACACTTTCAGAAGCAAAGTAAAGACAGGATGGAAAATGGAGATTCCTTATTTGTGCTCCCAACTCCACAGCAGAATTATAAACTGATGTACCCAAGCAAGCGATGAGTCATTGCAGCCTGGTTCCAGCTACACAGAACTCACACCCAGGCTTTACCTTCTTCCTCCTTAGTCTCCTCTAGCCCTTCACAGCTCTCACTCCCCTTCTATTCAAGTCTCCCTCCAAGTTCTACCTCTACCCAGAATCCTAATTCTTTCAATCCAAAGTTCCCAGCTTTGATTGAAATTCCTTTCCAATTGACCTCTCCCCTCTGAACTGCTCTAAGAGCCAGCCCTAGCCTTCCAAACTCAGGTTTACCATACCTGCTGCTCAACTCCTCCTGCTCCAGTTATCCAGACAGTTATTGCTGGTTTTCCCATACCCACATCCTCACGAGGTCCCCAACACCCTGTCCCTACCATCTCAACTCAGGCCTTGTGTGGCTTCATCTGCAGTAGCTCAATTTAATCTCTTGTAGAATTAAAAAATTAAATAAGTAATTAAAAAAAAAAGGAAACACTTATCAGAAATCTGTCCCTCTATCCCAAAAGAATTTTGTTAAAAACAGATCATGGTCTAAAAGAAACTAATATACAGGTTTCCTTCTTTTTCAGAGCAGGTCAGATTTACTTAGTTCAAAGATATGTAATGTTAGAATATCTGTCAGCAGAAAGAAAAAGCCAGTCTCCACCAATGATTTAGTTGCCTTTTTTTAGTATTTCTGGAACAAAGGTGGTATAAGATATGTGTTTACTGCCAAACTATACATCATTGATATTCATCTCTTCAGAGAACAATCACCCTTGGTGATTTTGTTCTTCACAGCCTAGTCTTGCAAGTTGAGCCTCTAAAGAAAAAACAAGAGCTACAGGGTACACTATGGCACACACAGCGAGTACTCTGCAGAAGCCTGCTATAGCGTGGTAACTACTGGTATCAATAGTAGAAAAATATACATGTCCAGTAAAGAAAAAAGCATTTTTCCCCTGTACACAGTTTAAGATGAGATTTTTTTTTCCAGTGGCTGAATACAACAAACTAGGAGGTATAAGTAATGCAGGTTGCTAGGGAACTGGACAACTCCCAGATTGGTAGTAGGTTTTCTTAAAGCAATAGTTATAAGAAGGATATCCACACAACGAGTGTAGCTAATATACCACAATCCTGAATGCAGTGTCAAGTAATTTCTGCAGAGCACTCTGGTAAATCCTTAGGAAATGCTAAGGCATAAAAATCTGCAGGATGTGACTAACAAAGTGAACAAGTGTTTAGTCTAAGAGCAAACAAAGGGTAGATGAAAGCAGAGTAGTCTTACAGCCAAAACATGTGGCTAAAAGAGAGCAGTAGAAATTAATACCTAAGGACAAACAGCAGCTTCCAAAAAGAAGCTGCTTGCAGATGCATCTTAAATTATAATTTTAAATTATTTTCCTTCTTGTGCACGTATACTGCTTCTGCAACTGTTACAGACAGAACCCTGGCATGAGCATCTTAGTAGCCCTTCAATAGAGCCTAGAATGAAAGAGGCAGAAAACCCATATAATCTCCATTTCTAAAGCAACAAGCTCACATAATTTTCTTCCTCACCACTCACCCACTTATAAACTTCTCCAAGCTTAGTCTATCAAATGAAGAGACTAAAATAGTCTGGTCTGAAAGGACGGGAAAAGCAAAATAATCTTAACTGGACTGTTAGGCTTGTATTGAGCTTTAAATTGTCTGCTATGCAGCATTAAGACTACCATACAATGAACAAGTCTAGTAGCTTCAAAATTTAAATTCCCACAGAACAAATGCTTTTGGCAACACCACTAAGTTCTGCATTCTAAGCTTTGAAGGTGGTGCCATTGTAAAGAAAGCAAAGGAAGTTAGAAGTCTGTTCTTTCCCAGCAGCCTCCTCTGCAAAAGGACTTACTTTGATACACTTTGGCTGATTTTCCATGTGGAATTCTCTTGATAGACCTGGACATGATCCCCAAACAGCATCAAGTGGACTATATCTGCAATTCCAACCAAGTCTACCTGCAATCACAACAAACATGAGAAAGTTCAACTTCTGTCAATCTCTGCAATCCACTACAGATTTTTACTGTTGGTGCTTTTACACATTTAAGTCTGAACTGGTCTTTGAATCAGAATCCTCCAGAGACCTGCTAAGCAAGAAAACTTCAAAAAGTAAAATTCTGGTCTTATTGTAGGTTCCTAAATACAGTAGTCACAGGCACTCAATAGCACTGCTAGTTCCTTCACTTAATGCCAAAGGTTTAATCAGATGAAAAATTCTCTTCATATGGTATTTATTGATCAGAGTTTTCCACAAAGTTTGCAAAACATAACTTAAGAAAATGGAGGTTTTGTAAAGGAAACACAGAAACTAAGATGTCCTGCTAAATAGATACTCACCTGATACGGAAGAGAACTTTTTGCCAGAAGCTGTTGTCCATGAGGGGTCTGAGATATTGGAAAGCTGTTGGGCAAACTTACTCGAGACTGTAACCTCAAATCTAGACTGTGAGAGAAGTCCACTATCTTCAGAGCTCTTGTCATCTCATCATTAGCAAATGGATCACAGATCCTGAGCAGAGGAAGCAAATGAAGCATAAGACAAACCCAACAAACTTTTTTTTAAATGCAATTTAACAGTGCAGTGAAGGTAAGCCTTAGCTATGTCAATGCTCCCCTCTGATGGTTAGCTTAAGAACTACTGCTGAAAGGACATCCCCTGGATGGGAAACCAGCTGGCCACCTGAAGCTTAGGGATGATACTGGTATCTCCAGAGTAAGCCATGGGAAACACCACAGAGTTAAGGATGATGCTGTCTTGATATTTGTCACAGTTATCTGAAACACAGTTGGTGGAATGGGAAAATAGCGTAATGTTTAGCACTTCTCCCTCTCCTTCAGGATCTCAGAATACTTTGTACAAGAAAGAATTAAGCTTCATAATATTTTAAAAAGTCTTTCCTGGTCCACACGCTAGGGAAGACAAACAGAAAAGGCAGTTAGGAGTATCTGTATAGGTGACTGTGTACTGCCAAGCCAACAATATAAACAGGTCACACTTCTCACGACTATTCTTCTTTTTTACATTTATGTTATAGGCATATTTTGTAATTCATACTATGTACTTGTCTTAAGATCTATCTAAAAAAATCCACCATTATCCTAATTTTTTGGCAGTTTGGTTTGGTTTGTATTCGCCACAGAGAAATCCAGCAGGAGATATCCAAGTCATCAAGCCACTGTTAGTTAGATCAGTGAATTCCAAAACGAGACGCACGCACCTTAAGGGATGTGCAAGACAATTCACTGGGGTGCGTGAAGAAACTATTCAGTAGTACATGTGTGTAATTTAGAAATAAATTCTATAAATAAAATACATTCTAAGTACATTAGAATAAAATATATTGGGGGTGTACATGTTAGATGAGTGTAGGTTCAAAATACATTTAAAGTTAATAGCTATTTTTAACATATCAGTGAAGACTAAGAACAGCCTCAGTGAATTTCTTCTAGTGGAATTATATGTGAATCATTAGGCAGTCCAAAGCTACTATCTTCCCACACTCAGTTCACAGATCACATTTCAAGGGAAATGTGACTTTGTTAACATAATATGGAAAAAAGCTTAAAGAAGAAAACTAGATCTGTGCATCAAGTTACAAGCTGGCCTGTAGTGGAAGCTGTGCAATCTGTTTAAGAGTGTCTGAATATTCCAGTCCCACTTGCCCTTTGTCTTCTAATTTCCTGGTTTTCAGATACGCACAACCAGAAGGCAAGTTAGTTACCAATAGTCAGTTAGCTGTCCAGTACCTTGGTAAAGTAGAAACTTGACAACACAAGCAATATACTAAACAAAATGTTTCTGCAGAGTCTTACAACATCATTGTATACTATTTCTGTAGAAATAAACAAAAGAAAGGTTTATTCCTGAAGTGTTTTCACTATTTTCAGAATATACTGTAGCCTAAATAAACTGGACTGCAATATTGGTACCCCAACTAAAGATGAGAAATTACAAAAGCACAAGACTGTAGCTGAGACTGGGTATTGTATATCCTCTCATATTCATGCAAAGAGACAAACCTGTCTCCCAGAAAGAACACCTCTGGACTCAGATCTCCATGGACAATCTCTGCTTTGTGGAGCTTCTCTACCACACCCAGAAGATTATAAACAACCAGTAGGATAACCTCCTCTGTGATGGACTTACAGCCACGAATAACATCCTGAAAAGAGGAAATAAACATGTATCTATATGCCATTCTACCTTAGATTAAGTGAAATATTTATAGCTCACCTTTTTTTCCCTACTTGTCTGTACAGAGATAACAGTCCTACCCTCAATTCAAGTATAATCAGATTTTGTCCATGATCAGCCCAGCCAGAATTAAAAGAACCATGAGCTCTTAGCAAACACTATTATTCAGAAGTGAACAGAAGATCAGGAAGAGGAAACTGAAGACTGAAAAAAACTATTTAATTTGTATCATATTTATATGTAACAATTCAAAATGCATTTACAAGACTTTAATACGTAAATCCTTCAGCAAGACACTAAATGCTATGACCTTGCTATAGCAGACTGGAAGACTGGAATCCATTAAAAGGTGCCAAGTTAAACAAGAGTTTTAGATGCAAACCTTGTTGTGGAGTAACACGTGGTTTTTGGCTCAGATTGTTTATCACTCATGAATAAAGAAAATGTGAAAAATTGGTTCAAGTTTGTCTGAGAAGCACACGATCTATGAATGAGAAACCACCTCTAGCAGACAGTCCTAATTTGTACAGGTAAAAAACAGAAGATCTAAGTTGCAGGATTAAACATGTGAAGCTGTCTTCAGCATGAGCATAATGACAAGCAAAACTCACTAATGGTACCCATGCAAAAGTTCGTGTCTGCTACAATTGTACATTGTTTATTTGTACTGACCCCAAGCGTGAAGCGATTTATATTCCTGTGCAAAATAGCACAGCCATCTTGATGCAAGTAACAGCTGCAATTCTCACTGAAGCTTTGGTCAAAATCGGTATTCAAACGTTCCTGTAACTGAAGTGTGATATAAAAATCCCAAGGCACAGGCTGAGAATACACCTACAAGAAGGTACGTAAGAAGAACATTTATTTTTGGAATAAAGATAAAATTGCTCATCGTCATATTATTCTCCTCCTCTTTTTTTCCTCCCCACTTTACCACAGAAGACATTTTCCACAGTCCGAAGCTTTTACTCTAATCAACAGGTAGAAAGAGGACTTGAAATATCAAACTTCATGCACAGAATTCAGAAATTAAAACCAAACTTACTACATTTTACTTTTTATTGGCTGAGGAGATTTTAACATTTCACACTACTTGTATAATAACTATCATACATGTTACCTTTACTGCAAATCCCTTTGCATCCAACTGGGGAAAGTTAGCTGGAATGGCAAAAAACATCTTGTATTCTTCATTGGCCCAATACTCCCATTTGATACAGTAAGTCTCATTTCCTGTTATGAAAGTTTACATTCATGAGCTGTCACACCAAAGATACGTACCCAGGCTATTTCAGTTATTCCCCATCTACACCACAAAACTAGTGAGGGTGAATATGAAGCATATTTCAAACCAATTAGAACATAAATAGATCCCTTACACGGTAGAGTATCTGGCATACCTACCTAGCTCAACGTCTTTCTCAAGCTCCATGACAGGCAGAGCGCCAGACTCCAAATGAAAATCTGGAGAGGCAGTCAGTGATTCTGGCATAGGATCTAAAAGCTTTTTACGTTGTTCAGCGCTCCACAAGAACTGAGTTACATCATCACCTACGAAGACAAGTAATAGAAACAGATGGGCTGAAACTAGGTGTTGAGTCTCTGTGACTTGATTGTATCTGTCAAGAAAAAACAACCTGGATATTGGAAGCTTTCTATCTGCATACTGATTTAGCGCATCACCTTTCAGCAAGTCCATTAATCTCTTTCAAATAGTTTCTTGTTCTGTGAACTGAACATAACGCTCATCTTAAACTACCTCACAGACTCTCTCATCATGAGGTCTCAATGATTTTACTGTAGCATCATGTAAAATGTATCTTTCACAGGAGACAAAGCTCTGAATTAGATTAGGTATGTCTGCTCAGTCACAGCAGAATTCAAACTCATTTTGCAAATTAACACTTTTTTTTTTAAAAATCTATGACCAGATTAAGCAACCAGTTTGTTATTTTTAAATGAAGGGTTTTATTGAAATTCACTCCTTTGAATACAGGCAGGGGTTTTATCTAAGAAAAGGAAAACAAAGTTGGACTCCAGCTCTGCTGCTCACTACAACATTAAGAATTTAACAACTTGTATTTCCTGAAAGACACACAATATAATTATATGTAGGTCTGGGTTTATTTTCCTACATAACAGGACAGAGAGAAAAATCATTCCATAGATGAGCTCATCTGTACAAAACCAAGGTAGCCTGAAAAGTGTTGGTCTCAAACGATCAGGCAGACTAAAACACAGTAGAACTAGATGGCTCCCAAAGATGACTAGTAATGGGTGACAACATTTTAAGCTTTCACAGTAAAAAAAGGTATGAATCAGAGTATCATTGCCTACTGTTATATTTATTTGAAAAGCATTGCAGTAAGATATTGGTCAGGAAGTAATTCTGTGAAAGTAGATCCAGGAAACTTTGCAGGTTGAAGGCAGAATAGGCATTCCAGTATTTTACCATTGCAAACCTATGACATTTACTGGCATGTTTTACAGGAGTAAACTGAGACATCTGAAGTAATTTTTCTGCTCTATGCAGCATTAAGGAGTCCTCAGTAGAACTACTACATCCAGGCTGAAAACTGCAGTTCTAGGAAGATGTACAGAAAGCAAGAAAAAAAAAGCAACAGGCATGATCAGAAGTTTAAGAAAGGACCATTAAAACTTCTGAACAAATGCCTTCTTTTGCTGCAAAGAATCTGTAAGGATTCTACATCTTGCTCTAAAGAGTAGCATATACAATAAAAAAAATGAGTGCAAGATCTATCCAAAAATATTTTAGCTATTTTAGGGGCAACACGCTTCTCTCAATTGTGTTTTCATGCAGGCCCCGAGCATGCTTCATCATAAAATAGTCTGCAGACACACAATACCAGTGTATCTCTAGAGTAGATACACTGAGAATTTTCAGATACACAATTCTAATTATCATAAACTAAAATCAAAGGAGTTAAAACAGGTTAAACACCTTGAAAACCATCACTCAACACAAACCTAATGCTACAGGCCAGATTTTGAAGGCTTTTTGTGACTATTCCTGTCCTAACCATAATATAAAAAGTTAGAACAGAAACAAAGGTCTTTGGCTAGAAGAAAAAAATTAACTACTTAAGTAACAGTATTGTTTGCCTTCAATAGGAAAAAGAAACATACTGTGAAGCAGCACCATGGTTTCCAGCAAAGACTGCAAATTTAAAACCAAAATTACACAACTTTCACTAGATTTAAAATTCATATTCAGCACATAAGGAGAACACACAGTATGTTTACAGAGAGAAAAAAAAAAAATCAAGAAAAAACAAAAATGTCAGAAGTTCCCACTGCCTTCCACAGAAATTTTCATTTCAGAATTTGACCTCATAACTCCTACATATTCCCTAATACCTTAAATAACTTCCCCATCTCCTGTCTTTTGGATGCTGACAAGTATGCCATACTGTATACCTCACTACAACTTCTGAGAAGGGTGACACAAATTTAGTCACAAGTCAAAGTAATGGGAAATACACAGAAAGCAGAGCAGAATATAAGTATAGGAAACCACCACAGTTTAGTGTCAGCTGCAAGTTACTTGTAGTGAGTGAAACTCAGTGTAGTACTAACCAGATATGTTTTCACTGATACCTCCAGCATCAGTTCCCATTTCAGCAGGCAAGCTCTGAGCAAGTTCCAGTTTCTCAGGGATATGCAGGCATTTAATAGTAGATATTTGTGTAACAGAGGAAAGAGAAGATCCTGAGGAGACAGAAGAACCTGACGAGCGAGTATCTTCCAGGCTTGCTTCCATGATCGGGCTGTAAATAAAGTCATTAAGTATTCAGACTTTCAGAAGACAGTGTCTAGACAATGCTAGCCTAATGACCATGAAAGGATACCGTGCACTCCCAGACTTCTCCATGTTAAAGTAGTCATTTCCCATCCCGAGTGCAAAACCGATAGTTATGTCAGAGCTTCATTTTAGCTTCAATGATTGTTTAGACTCAGAATCTTAGTCTGCAGATGAATTTTATCTTCTCTTCCATTAAATATGTCTGCTACAACAGAAGACATACTGAATCTCTATTACTCCCCTAGCTACCAAAACGCAGACCTACAGTGCTTTTAAAGCAGTGGAGGGTTGGGTGGGAAATAACTCTTGCTCTTCCTAATTATAATCAGCATGGTTTCCCAGGGAAGTTGCCAAATAAACAAACACCTTCAGCACAGTATACAGCTAGCAAATCAAACTCTGCTCTAAATTAAGAAAACCCCATACAATGGATGCTTTTTTCTTTACAAGGATAAGAACCAGGAGGTTGTTTGCCAGTTATTTTTCTTCTCTCTAGCTTTTCTCCTCTGTAGAAGAAATCTAAGCCATAATCACCAGATGCATTTTATACACTAAAATAACTGCAGAAGCATATGAGCATAAGAGGAATCAATGATTCTACTTTTAATCTCTGGTTACAAAGACAGACTGTGCTTATGAATTTCTTTGCGAGTTATTTGGTAGAAAAAGCATGGAGTTAAATCCTGCAGCAGTAATCCTGAAAAGCAAGTAGGCTTGCTATTACCTCTTAAATCTGCTGAAGGCAAAATGGACCCTGAGCTAGAGAAATGGCTCTCTTCAGTATGTTCCGATCCCTTCAGAAAATTGTTTCTGAAGAAACAGAATAGTAAAACCACAACCAAAGACACACAGCAAAAGGGGCTTAAAATGCTTTGCTGTTAATTACCTCAGTTTATTTACACAAAGAGCTTCATTGTACGCTCCCTCACAAACCAGCGTTTCCTGATTCAGAGGTGCACTCTTCAATTCTGGACACTCTTCTTTCAGGACACTTTGTGAAAAAAAAGGAGCTGGGACTCTCTGAGCTACTACCCCATGAAAGGGCGTCGAGGCCAGATGGGCAGCCCTAACAAAGTCACAGGTGTCTTCTGGGTTGGCACAAAGGGTTTTGTTCTTGTAGGAGCCTGTCACAATTGCATCTTCAGTCAAAGGTTCAATTCCATTCAGCTCATCCTGAAAAAAGTAGGCAGAGACAATTAAAAAAAATTGACGTAAAATCTACTGGCTTTTATTTCTTTAAAATCTGGTCTCTCCCCCCTCCCGCCAGTTGGGAAATTCAAAAATTCTGTCAAGATGTGCTTCAAAATTAACTTCCTTCCAGGAACAAGACACATGCATAGTAATTGCCTGTGACATTTGCCAAGTATGTCATACTAAGTTTTTACCTTTTTTTGGTTTATCTGTAAGTACAATGATAAAATTTGCTCATTGAATTTTTCCCCCCCAATAATTACCTCCCATGCATAGTGTTATTTCTCCACTATCTTGATCCCTATTATGTTCCAGGTGACGCTTTCCTTTAGTCATGCTAGTCCCACAATTATCCCTCACCTTATCAGTATGAAGATTTTTCTCTTCCCTTTCTTCCACCCCACCACCTTCCAACATGAATCTGACAGTCTTCTACTCTACTTATATTGCTCATTCAAATTAAGTAATTGAACCTTAATTGTAATACATTTGCATATATTTTCCCCCCCTAGAAGGGATAGCTGCCATGAACCATTAATTACTTAACCCTGCTAAGCATTTCATATCATAGCTGTACATGAAATCCTTCTCAGCTCAGAATAAAGTCCACTTACTCAACCAGTCTAAAGGTCTATTGCGGCTTGCAGTAACTAAGTCCTTCAATGACACAGCAACTACCACCTCTACTGAAAGCTTTACAAACATCTGCAAAACTGCCCTATAAAGACCTGTAGCTTAGGAAACAAGATACAAAGGTTCAAGGTAGTCAAGCATATGGTAAATCAGGAGAGGAACACAGGAGCCAAGATTCTTGTCTGGATGCATGGCAAGAAAGCAGATGGAACAGGAGTACAACTCTTCATCACACAAACTTTTTAGAGTTTCAGCATGAGTAATCCTGGCCACTAATCAGTTGCTTAAAATTTGGAAGACTCCTTACCATCATCTCCATAACGCCCACCTTAAAGCCTAATAAAAACATTAAATTTCCAGTGTAATCTTAACATGACCCAATTCAAGTATTGCCATGCCAAACAGAAGTTTGGAATCCTGGCTTATCACACATCAGGTCAGGCCAGCCAGTCTCACTCAGTGCAACAGTAGGACATTCTCTGTTGGTTTCTCCTTCACAGGAAATCTGCTAGGGGGTAAACCGTTTCCTTACACAGGCTTCTGGTGGTATGTTTTCCTTTGCAGTTAGAGAATCTGAAGGTTTACGAACAGCAAGAGGGCGCCGGGCACTTTTCTGTGTATGATCTGCAGAACAGCTAAGATAAAGTTACATTTCATTAAATATGTATTAGAGTAGCTTCCAATCTTCAGCAGACATTCCTCTCAAGAGTTTAAGTCTACTGACAATTTCAATCTACCACTTTCTACTACAGAACTACCAGTAAACTGCAATATATACAGCTCTCCAGAATGAAGAACATTTATATAACAGCTTAAATAGTTCTAGATTGAGGAGGAACAACAGGAGAGTATTTCCCCATCATTGACTTCCCAAGCAGAGCAATGAAATAAAACAAAAATTACAAAGATAAACACCCCCCCACACACACACTCCACATCCATACAAGAAACAGTACTGCATTTCAGCTGCTACAGAAAGTGGTTTGATCCTTCCATTTTCCCTCCCCCTGAAATCTAGGTCTTGAATAATTCTACCTTATATTCTGATTTGCCGAAGTAGAGGATTCATCAAATATGGAGAAAAATGTAGCAGGATCTGGTGGGGGAAGGAGACCTACACCTGTAAAGAAAAACCAAGAGGCTCTATTATATCAACAGGTTTTCCCACAACAGTGTATCCAATGCTACTTAAAACATTTAATAGTCTTAAAAATACTGATCCTAGCAAAAAATTAAAGAACTGACACTTAAAGAAACCTATTAAAAAAGGCTTGTTTTTGTCATGTTAATGAACCACCCTTTTACACCTTTTAGCTAGCTTGCTCTTTTCCGAATATGTTTTGGAATTTGTACCTTTTTTTCCAAGGCTGGCCTCATCTCTCTGTTGCTCCTGTTCATCCTCGGAGTCTAAAAACACATTTCCCCTTTGTGTATCTGGGCATACATCGAGAGACTGGATAACCTCTGTCAACAATAACTATAGTCAATTTGGGTCAAAAGGAAATTTCTTCAGCACACACCCTTCCCAACAACAAAACTGAATGTATAATTTCTGACTGTATTCCTCTACCAAATCCTCTGAGGAAAAAGGATTGATAGTATCAATCTTAATGTTAGTGTTAAACTCTTTTACTGATTTTAGTAAGTCTGCATATATGAAAGTGTGAAGAAAGCTCTTCAGCTATTAAAAGAAAAAAGCTCTTCTGCTTGAAAGTCCTTTCAAATAGTGACAGTTGTCAGACCTCAGATGCTCGGTCTTTTGCTGAATAAAGGTTAAAGGCATGACTATAGCACATTCTCATTTTCATTCTCCTAATCTACTAGACTTTTGGTTTTAGTTTGTCACAATCTTGCTATCCGTGTAAAAGAACACTTCCCTTTAACACAGCCTTCTCCATAATGGTAAAAAATGTAAATGCTTACCCTCAGAACAAGATCGTTTATGTAGCTGAGTATCTTCAGAGACTTGGAATTCACTGTGAAAGAGTTACAAACTTGTTTCTTATGTGTTACACGTCTTCACAAAACTTAAGTAAACTTTGTAAAAAAGGCAAGCCAAGCTGACATATGCTGCTTATAAGAAGTTAAGATCCCTCAGACAAATAACTAAAGCTATATAGACAGACTACAGACCCTGGATACAGGCTGATGCCTAGGGGTATATGCCATTCTGCCTGTGGAAACAGGCAATCTGTTAGTGGTCCATGGTACTCATAATTAATTATCCCCACAAATTTTCTCATTGCTGGAAAAAGAAGAGCCTGTATTACCTTTGCAATTGAAGCTGTTTCCCCTCAACTTCTGTTGCACTAGAAGAAGTAAATCCTTGCAGTGCCAAAGGTGGTGAAGCTTCTGTTATCCCTGTTGGCTGTGGAAACAAAACCACATTTTGGTTCTACAGTGATGGAGTCACAAGCCATGCAACAAGGTTCCAAGAACACTATGATAATTCTGTGTAGGTCATTACAGCTCTGATGGATTAATAGTTGTCTTCAGCAGTTTTTATCTGTACTTAACTAACTTGTCTGAAAAAAGTCCATTCTTATTACTTAGTATAGTTAAAATGCTTAATTTTATTCTTTGCAACTATACCTAACTTTCATAAGAGATTTTATTTGTACTGCAACTATTAAAAAACGTATGTAAGTAGTTACACAGCTTACATCAAATTCACAACACTTTGTATTTCATTATTTAAAGTATTTACTACTATGGCAGTGGTTTAGAAATGGGGACGGAGGGTGGAGAGAGAGAGAGAACATACTTTATCAGCGCAACTGATGAAGTCAGGAAAAGAAAAGCCTTAAGATAATTAACTTTTACTTGTTATTTGCAACCTATAAGAAAACTAGGGTTTAAAAACTACTGAGCAACGACAGACCAAAGTATACTTGCTTGAAACATACTCTGCTCAAGATTGCTCTGTATAGAAAAGGAAAAAAATTCTAATACATAATAAAGCATACTACTGTCTATAAAACTTGGAGACAAATCAGATATGGCTTTGTGTACTGGTCTTGGCTGGGATAGAGTTAATTTTCTTCATAGTAGCTGGTATGGTGCTATGTTTTGGATTTTTGACCAAAACAACTTTGATAGCACACTGGTGTTTTAGTTATTGCTGAACAGTGCTTACACAGCATCAAGGTCTTCTGTTCTTGATGCTGCCCCACCAGCAAGTAGGCTGGGGGCACACAGACTGAGGGGGGACACAGCTTGGATAGCTGATGCCAACTGACCAAAAGGATATTCCATACCATATTGCATCATACTCAGCAATAAAATCTGGAGGAAGGGGGGGAAAAGTTCAGAATTAGAGCAAGTAACTCTTATGCATTATGAGGCCCTGCTTTCCTGGAAACAGCCACAGTATCTGGCTGCCAACGGGAAGTAGTAAATTAATTTCTTGTTTTACGTTGCTTGTGTGCAGAGCTTTTGGTTTACCTATTGAACTGTCCTTATCTCAACCCATGAGTTTTCTCACTTTATCCTTCCGATTCTCTCCCCATCCCACTGAAGGGGAGTGAGCAAGCAGGTGTGAGATGCTTAGTTGCCTGCTGGCATTAGCCCACACCACTTTGCCACCCTTCACTTCTTTCCCTAGTTCCGGCTTCTCCTGTCTTCTTTTGCATTACAAATTCTCTATATAAGAGGAAAACACACATGAATAGATCTTAAGAAAAAGCCATTTACTCTTAAGCATTTGGTATAACTTTACTTAAAAAAAAATTAGAAGTTTATACCTTAGCACTCAGGTATC
Organism: Aramus guarauna; assembly: GCA_013400195.1. NCBI lineage: Eukaryota > Metazoa > Chordata > Aves > Gruiformes > Aramidae > Aramus > Aramus guarauna. The sequence goes on from VXBL01001626.1 coordinate 551,624, forward strand.
TTGTCTGATTGTTAAATAACGTAATAATACTTGTAAAGTAACACTACAAAACTTGAAGTCTTTGATTTACATTCCTATAGTGAAAGGATATGGCTTGGGGACAAGTTGGGGAAAAGAAAAGAAATATTTCTCTGAGCATTTATTTACTGGTGATGTATGCGTACAATAGACTGAAGCATCCTTTCAAAAAATGTTTAAGAAGTGTTAGCCAAAGAGAAACATACTAGATATTGTTCCTCCTTTGGTACTTTTATTTAAAGTAGTAGCTATTTGTAAAAGAACAGTTAAAGGAGGACAATACCTGCTCATGTGGTTGTTGTTGCTGCTTGTCATCTTCTTTCTTCTTTAATTTCTTCTCCAGCTCCTCAATTTTCCTTTGTATTTCTTCCTTCTTCTGTGCTATGGCCTGCATCTCCTCTAAGGAAGAAAAGCTTATACAGCACAATGCATATTGCACAATCTGTGTCTACAGTCTAAATTATTTTTCAAGGGGCTAAAACTTCTGGTCTTCTTTCCTTGTTTCACGGCTTATATGTAAAGGTGTCAGATAGGTTACTTTCTGTATACCTCAGAGCAGTGAAATAACTATTCCAGTAGAAAAAGAAAAGCAGCTGCAATAACAGATAGCTGTATGCTGATAAGTAATAAGTATAATTTCATGATTCTGTCTCAGAAAGTCTTATGTCATCCCATTTTGAAGCATACCTTCAGTTTTCTTTTTTGCTTTCTTTCTGTAGATTTCAGCTCGGATCTCTTCCAAAGAAAATTCTTCGACTCCAGCATAAACTTTATCTTTGCAGTACATCACCACCTCTTTCTTTTCTTGAGTATCCTGCTGATGATTTTGCACTCGCTGTAGTGGGTCCTCCTCTTTCTCAGGTTTGCGAGCACTTAAAACACGGTTTATGCTGGGTTCAATTTTGCAGGGCGTCCTGAAAAACCATGCAGTTATTACTTGGATTATATGGACTTCACTGCGACACAGAAAAGCAAGCATAGGAGAGAAAACGGGTAACTAATTGTAGAATAAAGACATACTCTTCTGTTGACAGAAAAAACAAACAAGAAAAATGGAATGATAGCGCCTAAGAGGCAAGCATACCAACTCAGATCTGCGTAATCAAAAAGAAGAAACAAACCACCAAACCAAAGTGTTAATAATGTTCAGTCAAGAGCAAATAAAATTCTTCTGGTACTCTGAATTGCTGTGCATTCAGGAGCAAGACCTATGTTTACTTTAGCTCCATCAATTTGTGTGACCACAGGTGACAAGTTCAAAATCATCCTACAAAACAGAGTTTATCTGGGAGGAAAGAGGGGAGGGGGAGAATCAGCAGGACTTAAAAATGGAAGATCTTGGACTAGATTACACCTGGCATTTTAGATTAAGAAGAAAAGGGAAGATTTAAGATGCAATAAAAGGGAAGTTTGCTCAAGGAGAATGTTTTGCATGGTGAGTGTCAGAAATGAAGTGCCCCATTACAAAACAAACAAACAAAAGCCCCTCACTGTACAGTGAACTAAGTCAGCAGCAGTCAATTTCTTCGCTTCAAAGTGCTTTCAGAACAAGTGCCACATGCTACTTTCAGGAGAGAAGAACCGGAATGTGTAGAGTTTAACAGATACCAGTAATCCACATGACTCCAGCAATTATCTGTACCTCAATAAAAGATGATCTGAAACCAACCTCAAAAAGTGTTAACTGTGGTCTGGGTAAATAGCTAGTTCAAAAGAAAACACAGTGCACAGTTCCCATACATCTGTTTTGTTTTGCTCGTGAATGGACTGAAAACCCTAAAACTATTTGGGAGATTGAGGCAAAAAGGTGCTCCTAATGGTTGGGGCTTCTTTAAAGTTTTTTTGAGTGGGTGAAGGCTTATTACCAAGATCACTACAGGGTCCTTTTATGCACATCTCCAGATGACAACTGATGGCATGATTTGCCTCATTCTTACACAGTTTCAACACAACACTTTCAGAATTAGTTTGATTAACAGCCATGGCATTATGAGGAAATGGACTCAAAGGCAGAAAAAAAACCCACCTGTGTTTTAACTGTCAACTACATAGTATAATACTATGTACAAACTCTCTGTTCAAGTTGCTTGCAGCTAATTTAGCATGATATTCAGTTCCCACCCGCTCCTTCCTTTTCCCTAGTATAAAAAGATGCTGCCTTCTGTAAATACTAAGTCTTCATCTGAGAGACCAGCATGTTAAGAGATTTAATTCTATGGCATCACTGACTTTCAGGAACAAGAAAGTCTTATAGCTTAGACAGAAACTTATTTTTTTGTATATTCTTAAATGAAATTACATTATGTCCTTGGTCAGAGCTATTCTCCAGTCTATGTGCAACACACAAAACCCACAGGAAAAATCCATGCTGTTAGGCACCTTTCAGCATTCTTTGATTATACACAATTCAGAGCCAAGGAAGATGGCTGTAATATCAAACATTCTTTTCTACTTCTCTCTCAGGAACAGCCTATGTATTCTATGGCCATCATTAACCACAGAAAAAGAATGGTAAGCAGCTTTGCAAAATAACGCATTTTCCTCTGCTGTAACAAAACAGAACAACCCCATCTCCTGGGATTTATCAGCATTTCAGTGAGCACTGTACTAGCAGGAAGGTAATTTCAGGCAAAACAGCATACTCCTCTGTGACCTAAGCAACACTGTTGTCATGGAAACTTTGATAGCTTATTTCAGAGTAAAACTCCAGATAGATTGAGCACAGAGTTCCCAAGATAAAGGAAAACAGCAATGAACCTGTCTCAATTTGGGGTTGCTTTCATAGCAAACAGCATACTAAGAGAGGTAACTCTGTTTTTGTGTAAACACACTGAGTTAAGCTATTGAACTAATTACCATAAATATGATATCGGCTCCCACATAACGAGCAGCAACAGTCAAATACTTCCCATGCCCGTATGCATCCCCCACTGAAGCCTCTGCCATCAAGCTAAAGCACAAAGAGCTTCCAGGTTGACAGATTTTTAAATTCTTTCAGATCTAGAGGTTTGACTACTTGGCAAAACAAGTCAGAATCTTACAAAGCAGCTTTGATAACTTCAAATGCAATCCCCATTTCAAACTGAAGACTCACATGACTTGTTGCTGAGCTGACTCTTCCACATACGGGGTGAAACTGGGCAGTGGGCAGGGCACTTCTACGCCAGAATTGGCACTGCTGCGAGGACGCTGAGGAAGGAAGAGTCAATGTTAACAGATTAAAGATTCATTTTTAGACTCTCATTCCTCTATACTCTGAATCTCCCTGTTCCCAGTGTTTGGCTCATTTGTAGTTTTTCTTATTTAAAAAAATTAAACCTGATAGACTTTTCCAAGATTAATTTACAAGATTAATTCCATTCCTATACATAAACAGTTACAGACCATTAGCTGAGCACTAGCACCTGAAACTCCTCATGCGTGTCCTCATCAGTATCTAGTTTCTGTTATTCTGAGGGAATGCTGGCCAAGCTGGGTATTCCAGTTGCTGCTCTTGTTTGTTTTCCAAAAATGCTAAAGTCCTCATTTTTCAGCCAAGACTGCCCCAATTCTATGATAGTATTCCTTCTGCTGCCCACCAAGAATCTCCAGACTTCTCAATTTTCCTCTCACAGGCCATTCCAACACCACAAAAATCCCTTAACTGCTTCTGGGGTCCATTATTTAAGAGAAAACAGATGGAATTTAGTCTGACAACATTCTACTTTTATCTGTCTACTTGAAATTCCCTTAGACTGTTAAGCAGAAAAAGTTACATGGTGGGGATATTTCACAGACTGACTTCTCTTTTCTACCATTTTCAAACTGTTTACTTAGCCATCCTCACACCGGCAATAAAAGAGAAGCCTTTTTCCTCTGTGCAGGTTTTAATATGTCGAAGTGTTCACAAAAGATTATTCTTTCACTGTAATACAAGCCAGAATGAGCACCACACTTTGCTGAAGGTGAATAAAACATCCTCAAACTCTTCTGTTAGTTGCATTTTTACTCTTTTTTTAATTAAATCTAATTAAATTAATTTCACGAAAGGACAACATAAAAGGACAGACTTTAAAAGAATAGAGAAGCATTTGGGGACCAGAATGTGTTAAGCAGCCCAAAGCAAGGCAACTGTTTGTTTGACATTAATTCTTCCTCCTCATTCTTCTCAGCTAAATTAAATCTGTGATTTACTGAACTTTTCCATTCACTCAATCAAATAGCTTTGTATCTGGCAGTAATTCTTCCTAGTTTCCATGAATTTCAGCCCATTTACTTCCCTCCCCTCATCCTAGTTTTTGTTTCTAAGCTTCACTTGTAAGGACTTCTATATTGAGAAGTCTAAAAGATTTTTATCATATGATTACTTTCTAGTCTTCCTCTCTAATCTACAAAGAACAGGGTAACACTGGGTGTTATCTAAGGACCTGTGAAACAAACTGGATTTCATAGGATGAATTTCCTTCAGATAATGTCTTGGATCGTTTCTCTACAACAGGTTAAACACCTGTAGCACAGCTGCCTCTTTTCATGTCTGCAGCATTAGTTTAAACCATTGGAACCTACTTTGTCATCCTTTTTTCATCTACTGGCAAGCTTCCCCATATTGTCAGGATAAATATTCCATTGATACAGTAGTTCTTCAATTCTTTTCATCTCCACTCTTCTGTCTTCCTCACAGACGCTTCAAAACAGACTTGCAGAATGCTGTACATGCCTTATTTTCATAAGACGACAGGCAACAAGTTCTTCTTTCAGGTTGTATTGTATGATATCAATTTAACTCTTGCTCTTCTTTCTTACAGAATTAACTATGCCTGGCTCCTCGCCCTTTCTTTGGCTGGTGGTTTCCCTCTCATATTCCTTTTCTGCCCTCTAAACAATTTGGTCCAAACCAATTTTTGTGGTTAGCGAGAATTATAATTTCTTGATTTAAGAACCCTGGAGAGTTTTTTAAACTTATTCTAGAAAGATCAGCTTACTAAACTTCAGTAGGTTACGCATAGCCAGAGACTCTTTAGAAAGAAACTAGGAAGATCTGTAGTTACAGATAGACACAAACCCCAGGCAAGGGAAAAAGACTACAACATTTGTCTCAGGGATCAGAAGTCGTCATCAGCTTATAACACACCTTCTCCTTTTTTCCCCAGTCCATTTTGAGACTCCTTACCCTGCCAGAGTTCCAAGGCCCTGCGCTGAGTTCGTTCTCCTTGGCCCTCGGAGCTGGAGGTGCTGTCCATGGCTGTGGTGTAAGCATGGGAATCTCAGGTCCAGAAGCTGAAGCTGAGTTTTCATCAAACACAGCAAAACCCGGATTGTTTGGAAGCTGCTGAGAAGTTAGAGTCTGGAAGCTTCTGCTTTGGTTCGTGGCTACAAGCAAAAACATTTGTGCAAATTAACCTTTAAACTATCACACTCAAGTGCAAATTCCACAACAAAAAGATGTAACTCTTGCAATAATAATATGTGGTTTCAGCAACTGAATGTACCTTTAAGTGCATCTCCTACACGACTAATTGGGGCTCTCACTTTTTTCTTCCCCCTGCCTTTTAGATCTGCCAATGAGCTTCTCTGAGGTTCTGCAGCTCCCAGAAGATCAATCTCTTTTTCATCAGGAGGGTCCTTGAGCCCCAGTAGTGTCTGCCGAGAAACACGGGCCTGAAACTGCCTGAGAAAAATATTGGAGAAGTCAGCGTAAGTGTCACTGTAGCAGGTATCCACTGAAGCACATTAGACTGCTCTAAATTCTTCCCTTTAGCTGGAAGCTTACCTGTGATGGGATTGGAGTTTGTCCAAAGGCTCAGCCTTGCGCTGAAGACCTTCCTGGAATATCAGATCTGCTTTCTTAAAACTTCCTCTAGCCTCAAGTACTTCTGCCCACGTGATGTAGAGTAGTGCCAGTGTTGTGCCAATTTCCTGGCTATGTAGGTAACTGTACAGATCCAAGGGCTCATTACAACAATTCCCCTGAAAGAACCAAAGTATTTCAGTAATTGCATTGGACTACAAAGGATTCCAAGCTGATGTCTGAGTTTTGATGCATGAGGCATCCCATTGATTTTGATACAAGTCTTACAGGAAAAGCTGTAAGGCTAGGATATACAATTAATTGTATCATGTCACAGTGCACAATGTAAAGGAAAGGAATTCAATGGAAGAAGAAAAAGAATGAGAAAAACCTCTGACTGCACGTATATATTTGTCAATATTACCAATCTCTTAATTTTAGCCTATATATTCCAAGTTAGTCATTTCTTAGAATTTTTTTTTTAATCTGAGATAATTCAGTAATTGAACCATGTCATATTTGTATCCCTGACAACAGTTATTTTAACGTTAGATAAAAGACAACATATTTCTTATCAGTTTTGGAACTGGTAAATCAGCTCAGGAAGCTAAACCTGGAGAAAAGCTGCTTAAGAAGACAAGAACGACAAAAACTATAGCAATGGAGAGACAGAGCAAGACCAGAACAAACTGAGCTTGGTTTTGCTTAAACACAGGATGTAGATACAAGACAGTTAGAAGTTAAAATAACTGGTAGGACAGATATAACACCTAAAATGTATCTTTAAATCACTTTCTTTTCTCCTTAAATAATCAAGCTCTACTCATTCAAATTAGCTTTTCCAAAACAAAACTTATGGACTTTGTAGCTGAACTGAATGATCCTAAAAAAGGTCTGAAGATCCTATTAAAAATGAGAAGTGGAACTCAAGAGTAGGTAACAGGTTTGCAGATATAATATTGCACCAGTTGTACAACATATTCTTTGACTCTGTTGTCACAAAAATCAGCTTAACTGCGTGCAAGTGACAAGAACCAAGAAAAAGCAGCACCCAAGGCTTTCACAAAACACTCACAAACTTGAGCCAGAGATTAAGATAGCGGGGATCTTTGTAGTATCGCTGCTGTTCATTGAGTGCTTTCACCGCCCTTTCCAATATTGCTGCAAGATTACTCTCCTTTCCACCTTGGGGGAAGGTTTGCTCTGTCCACTTGATGTACCTAGAAATGGAACATTCACTGGAAGTCAGTTCTGAATAAGATACAAGGTTTCTGTACAACATAAGGAGATTTACAAAAACAATTAGGCATAGTACAGAAACACAACATATTACAAAAAACCTGTTATAGAATTTATCTTTTAATGAGTTTCTTATTAAATTAGAATATTTTTCCCAAGATTTCACAAATATATCTGACCTTTCTATTCTTTCTTTTGAAATAAAAGGAAACTTACCGATCCCAGACATCCAGGGGATCATCTCCAGAGTAAAATCGGATTTCTGATTCAAATTCCCTAAAAAAAACCAAACCAAAACAAACAAACAAAAAAAACACACAAAAAACCAAACACCATTATCCATCCAATAAATACATGTGTGTAACTGTAAGGATGTTTTCTACACTGTAAACCAAGACCTTCACTCTCACTCATACCATTTTGTACATCTATAAAAAAAAAAAAAAGCTAAGTTAGCATATATTTAGACTTGAGATTTTACTGAGACCAGAAGAATCAAATAAATAAGCTTTTGCACTCTTCTTCAAAATGAAAGTGCTGGGAAATGTATCATTATTTAACAAGAACAGATATGCATCTTTCCAAAGGATACTTCCAAGATTTTCTACCAACCGAAAGCTTATATGGTCTCCCTTGACAGAATGCTTGTTCTGTTATGAAGAGTTATTAGCAGACATATATTGGGAAGTTTTTGTATGAAATGTCCCTTATTTAAGTATAGGAGGAGGTTGGAATACACACACAGGATGATGGAAAAGCCTGATGATCAGACAACTACAAAACTGCACCAGAGAGCTCAGTGAAGACACATCTAAGTGGCCACACTGACAGACATCATCTTGTCTCATTTTTCAGCTCCCATGCATTATTTCATCCCTACAACACGACTTCATCCTCAGGCAGCATATCAAGAAAACCACCTTGCAGACTGAGTTAGACATTAGCTTGTGTTTAGCAGTGGTTCTAACTTATAGAAACATTCAGGCTGGAAAAGACCTTTAAGATCATGGAGTCCAGATCCTGCAGAGGTCCCCAGGCAGTCCTTCATTCTTGGAAAGCTCTGTTCAAACATAACACCTCTCAAACATAATGAGTCAAGTTGGATAAACCTTCAATTCCATGGATTTCGATGAAAAAAACCCAGATCCAGCTGATAAGCACTGGTTCTGTAAGTACTGGGTGGGTGCTCATAGACCCTGCTGACCTCATATGAAATCACCCAGATGGTTCAGCATGACAAGCACCAGTGCTTCCAAGTCTGACAATACAGTACAAACACAATATGCTGACTCTTCACAAAGTCAACTTGGCTTTCACAGAGCATGCAAATTTGAGGATCAGGCAACAGAAATATAACTGAATAGGTCTGGGACACCAGATGCCCCTTGAAGTCATACAGTTATATCTGTGGAATACTGTATGCAAGACAGACCAAACCCAGGCCGACTTGGCCCGCTCAGGTGTCTTGGCAATCCAGAGAAGACATACAGAGATACCTGTATATTGCCTACACGACGACAGTAGAACGTATTTATCTCCTAAGATATACCCTACTTCAATACATTTTTGTAGGAAAGACAAAAAAAAGCTGTCCTCCTAGTAACCTTTATGTGTTTTTCTTAATGAGTATGTTTAAAAACACAATTGAATCTCCCTAGTGTTTGCTGTTTAAATGCTCCATTGCAAACCTAAAAGTAGTAGTCTGTACTGTACAGCACCCACAGCAAGAGACCCTAAATACCTTAAGTGTGATAGTAGCACAGACATCAATTACTAAACTTCTGTTCTTTTATGCTCTTTTTAATGCTTATGGGATTAGTAGTTAAATAAGACATAGAAAAACCAATGAGGGGGCAGGAAGATAAGGGGAAAGAACACGTGAAAACATTGCTCACTGTTTTTTGAGCTGAACAGCAGTGTGGATGGAGCTCTCCTGCTGAGCCAGTGCTTCCTGCAAGGTGGACATGACACGTCCCTGCCGGAGGGGCTGCACATTCTCTTTGCTCAGCTCCCACTCATCGTTGCAGTCCTGTGACATGACAGCCTCTCCTTTAAACTCTGTGTTAACAACAAAAACAGTAAGGAATTGATTCATTAGGTAGGATATTAATCTGAAACCTGACAGATGTGGCTGTCAGTAGCCGATCCGCCACACACTATGTAGCCATAAGCACCACCATTTAGGTCCCCAGCTTTTAGAGGGAATTGGGCATTAATTCCCCTCCGTGGAACTTACGTTAAACAAGAGCTAAGCACTCCTCCACAATCAAGAATCGCTGGCAGGTGATGTTAGCAAGAAAGGCTACGAAGGTTGAGGTGTTTCCCTCCCCACCTGCTGCTCCCTTTTCCCCCCAGGTTACCACCCTCTCTGAGGCTGGCGAGGGGCGAGCTCCGGCCGAGGGGAGCCTCGGCAGCACGGTAAACCGAGTCAGGCCCCTCTGGCTCTTCACCTACGAGTAGGTGTAGCGGGCTGGGAGGACAGGCGAGTCTCGACCCCCGTCTCCCTGAGGTGAGGCGACGCCGGGAGGGAACGAGGGGTGCGGCGGAGACCCTGCCCCGCCGCGTGCAGGCGAGCGGGCTGCCCGGCCCCACAATGGCGGCTCGTCCCCGGCACGCACCCCCCGCTCCTCGCCCCTCACGCCGGGATAAGGGACCCCGCGCTCTCCTGGCCGGAGGGAAGAAGAGGGAAGGGGAAGGAAGAGGAGTGAGGTGGCAAGCTCCCCTCAGCCCGCGCCGCCGCCGAAGCCCCCCGCCACACGCACCGAGCGCAGCCGCCCCAGGTCCGCACGAGCCGTAACGGCAGCCCCACCTCAGCCCCCTTCGAAATTCAAACGCCAACCGCCGCCAGCCGCCTCCCCATTGGCCACCCATTCGCCACGCCCTGCGCGGTTGGTTCCGCCCCCAGCCGGCCCGGCCGCACCGCTGCATCATGGGAATGAGAGTTTCCCTCCGGGGGCTCGCGCCGCCGCGTGCCGGCAGGGGGAGATCCGTAATAACTCTTATAATTACTGATCTTCTAGTGAAGCTCATCTAAAAGGCAGCTGTCACCACACGGGACATTCGCGGGTCCTCCTCTTCCCGGTCGCAGGCGTTCCCATCGTTTCCCTTGCCCGGCTCTGTGCTCACCTGGCCTGGCAGTGGCTGCTGCTCTCCAGTTACTTCTCTGCCAGAAAATGGGAAAAATAATTCTGTTCTTTTCCCTGAGGGGAAAACTCCCCCTTCCGGCATGCAGCTAGCTCTGTTACCCCAGAATATCTCCCTTTTCGGCTATCCCTGGCAAACACAACGCCGCGCCTGAGCTCCCCAGAGCGGCCCCAGAGAAGGTGTGGGGTGCCAGGCCCCGGCCCGGGGCGGCCCAGCGGTGGTACGGCTGCGGTACGGCGATGCTCGGCCCCGTTAATCGCCTTCTTTCCTGCAGAATTGCAAGAGAGAACTAATTAGGCCAAGAGGCTCCAGTAATACACTGCTATACAGCTTCCAGTGCCAGCGCAAGGCCATGCGGTGAGAGACCAAATTCTGCTCTGCCCTTATTTACGTGCTACAGCCACGTCCTCCGGTGGCTACAACCCCTGAGGTGGCTGAAGAGCTCTAAAGCTCCCCACAATAGTTTTAAGTTGTTCTTCAGCACTGGCTTGTGTTCTGCAGGCTAACTGAAATGAGTTAGGGCTAGTTGTTTACCTCTCTTTAAGTGAAAATTGAGATCTAAATAAAATCCGATGTCTTCAGGGTCTTAAATATACAGATGTCTTGGTCCCTTCTGCGTTCCGTATCTGCAAAAACTGAAAAAACCCACCCCCACATTGCCTTAGACAAGGACAGACATTTCCTGTGAGTAACAGAGATTAGCTGCCTGCTATTACTAGAAAACTGATCAAGAAAAAGATATTATTTCTCATAAAGCAAATGGAATATTTCATTAGTAAAAAGTTATTTTTTTTCTTCATGACTGACCTTAATAACTCACGGACTCTGAAGGCATCTGTGGTGCTGTGAGTTATGAAACTTAGTCATACTCACAGATGAAAATTAATAGTCACCCTTCGCTGTTTAGATATTCCACAGCATTCGGATGATACCAATGAAAGGCAGGAGTCCTCCTGTGAGAGCAAGTACACAAAGTAAACACGAAGGATAATCCCAGCCTGATATTTGGGTTGGTTTGTTGCTGGGGGGTTTTTTGAGAAAAGGTGCTTGTATTCAAGGCAAACTGTGATCGTGTCATTGGTGGGTGATTGCTTCTTCACTACATGGGTAGCAATTCATGATATACCTAGAAGGGATATATGTGACCTTATATCCCCCTAAGAAATCTGTTACTTTGATACCTGAACAGTTAACATACTTATCCTACAATATCATACATACTGAATGCATAAAGATAGGTATGTTTCACATAGGGAAAGAACAGGCAATTTCGGTTGAGGAATGCGGATTTCCCACCCCCACCAAACCTGGGTGTTTGTTTTCACTCTGCGTCAGCCACTGCCTCTGCTGCTGGAGCCACCGCCATCGTTTGGATTGTTCCCTCTTTTAGGAGTGAAAGATGCAACTGTGCTCTCCGAAATGCAACTTCTATCTAAGTATTACTGCTGGGTCACTGCTCTCCACAGGTCATTTTTGTGGCCTCTGTTTTTATTATAGTTCCAAATCTGTTCCTTTAAACCTATTTGGTGGACTGATTTGGTTTTTATTGATTGGATAAAATATGTATTTATGAAAAGGCTATAATTTGCTTAAAGTCCATGTGATGGAGGTGATCCCATTTCTTTAAGTTTCCATTTACAGGTCTGCTGAGGTCAGTTCTACTTCTATGGGGATTTAGTAACCAACTAATGAAAAAATAAATTGTACAAACCAGAATAAAATTGGATTGACTTTTTTAAAGGAAAAAGGATCCCTTTTGGAGCTACAGACACTGTATGTCCAGGGCAAATCAGGTTAAAACAGGTCTTCTACAGTTGACTGTCATTTGGAAGTTGTTCTTTGAGATCAAGAATAATTTTCTCTGGATTATGTGATTGAAGAGATCAGGGTTCATTACTGATTCAGATAAATGCTCGATAGTTCTGCTGTTCTACGTACAAAGAGAATAGGTCTCCAGTTATCTTCTATCCCTTCAAAACTAAACCAAGAAGTGTCCCCTGCACTCTAATTAGCCACATACCAAAGGAAGTTTTCTCCTGAGGGCAAAAAAAGGCAAAAGGATGCACTTGCTGTCAGCTATGGCAATGAAGACTTGATTAAATCCGTGAGGTTATTCCATTCTAAATGGGGACAGAATTTGGGCTAGCAGAAATGAGTTTTCAGACCCCTGGGAATATTTTGTTTGTTTCTGTTACTTCCTGGAAATAAAATGTCTGTATTGTACTTGATTTTTCAAATTCCCTGCTTACATTTGCTGATTTCAATTCCGCTTTACAGTTTTCCCTGGCAGCCAAGAAGGGACTTTGCTTCTTTTCTCTGGAGAGGCGAAGACTGACTCTGAAATGGTCACGTCTTAGGTGTGTGTAACTCCAGAAGAGGGTGCTCCAAGCTCAGAAACCTCATGAGCATCATCTCCCTGGGCAGCTGGGTCATGCAGTTCAGTCTCCCTTCAGCTTCCGTCTGAAATCTCAAATCCAGATCTACCCCTGTCACACTGAAACTGCTATTTCTCCCCCTGCAGATGTGTTGACAGCTGCGAGCATATTTTCCTACCCTGGTAAGCCAGGGTTATTCTAACGGTGGACCAAAATTCCTTAGAATTGTGCCCTGCATGGTGGTGTGCCTTAGATCACAAAGTGTTATCTGACCTGTTGCAGGGAAAAGAAATCTGAGAATAATTTCATATCTTACATCGCAACACATTTTTTCAAAGATCTTAGAACTGGCATTGCATTAGAAGGAAAAAAAAACACAACACACTTCTCTGAGCCAGATTCCCACATCGCATGCAGGATGTTAGTTTATTTTAAGTCTGACAGAAATTTAGATAATCCAGATTCTTGAATTAATGCTTCTTTTCATAATGCAAGCTATGTGACAGCCTCTCACTCCTGCTCCTGTGTCTTCTAGTTAATATCAATGTGAGCTGGTGAGACAATGTTTTGAACCTATGGAGAAAAACTGCAGGAAGGTGGTTAGAGTTTAGAGTTGGTTTTTGGTTTGGTTTTTAAAGCCAGCAAATAAGCATTGAAGGTTCCTAGTTCTGTGTAATTTTTACCTTAGTGGTTTGCATCTATCAGAGAGACTGGATGTTTGCATCGCTAAAACAGTCAGATAAAATAATCAGCCAAGAAAGGCAGTCATCTGCAAAGCCCACGTCAAAAACCAGATTTGGCTTTTTATAGATCTACATTACAGATATTAAACAAATATTATTCTAAGCTGGTACAAAAATAAAAATCACAGCTTGATTGTGGATGGGGTGCAAGAGTTTTCTTAAATCTACCTGTAAACTTTCAAAAACATTTGAACATCTTTGGAGTTTAAGGATGAGCTTTTAAAGGTCCTTAGATGCTTTTTTACCATCAAAACCCACTTCAGCTTAAGCACTTATAGGCTTTGCAGTCCTGCACAGAAGAGGGTCCATGTAGAAACCAGTGCATGGAACTTTACGCCTGTCTCAGAAAAGTCATAGTGCTCCTCATAATGTTCACATCTGAACCTACCATATTTATTTAAAACCTTACTGAAACACTTTTTGTTACTTTGTTTTATCAAAAGTCTTCGACTGATCCAAACAATTTTGTAACATAATTACTACCACTTAGTGTATTTTTCTTTCTTACACAAATATTTATAAATGAACATGATTGTTGCACAATAATGCAAAAAGTTGATCAACCTTCCCAGCCAAAACAAACAAATCCAACCAGATTTACTGTAATCTCAGATGGACTCGAACTTAAAATGTAACATTTTCTTCTTGTTCCTTTTCACATTATTCCTCGTTTCCTTTCAAAAAATAATGTGAGATTGAAAGAGGAAAAAGGCTCTTCCTCTTTAAAATCAATAATTTTCTTTGTTGCATATATTATATCCATTTAAAAAAAAAAAACCACAAAGAAATCAGAACTAGCCATAGCACAGCAGAAGTAAGATAAAAATGAAAGGTTTTGTTTGCCATTTTTCACAGTCATTGCTATTTTTTCATCCAGTTTTTAAACCAAAAAAAGCCCCATCCTAGCCCCGGCGACCCTGGCTGCAGTACCTGAAAAATGGCACAGCGAGGACCAGGAGCCACACTCTCCTCTCCCGGCCATGCCCCGTGAGAGCTTCCGAGGGGGCACATCGGCGAAGTCACGGCACCGGTGGCATCTCCAGCCCCTCGCTCCGGGGCTGCAGCCAGCCCTGTAAGTCATCCACTCGCTGTACAAATCGTAAGTAGGTTCTGCAAATGCCTGCTGGCTCTGGGGGGGCTGTGATCCCAAGAGAGGGGAGGTCAGCGAAACCTTCCTGCTGACAGGACACCCCAATACACCCCAATTCTCCGCAAGGCTCTGCAGCAAGGGTCGGGCACAGGAAGGAGCTGGCAGAAGCACTTTCACTTTCTTCTTTCCCATTCAAGCCGTGTAGAACTAAGGGCGGATGCCTTTGCTCTCCGTGGGATGGCACTATTTGAACGCTCTTTTTCCCTTCTGGATGCTGCGGTTTAACTTTTGCCTTAATGAGCACGAACTTCTGGGTATTTCCAGTACGAATTTTGCAGGATAAAAGCACCAGAACACTAAAGCTTGCGGTGCGGCGCAGCTGGGGCTGCAGAGGAAGGAGCTGCCAAGAGGCAGCCTGGCAGGCGAGCGGCACACTGACTGGATTTCCATTGCACGCCGGCGGAGAGACGCCAGCGCACCAACAGCCAACGAGTTGCAAACTGAGGGTGCCTGGATTCGAGCAGCGTGCCAACACAAGAGGCCAAAACCATGAGAAGCACACCAGTGAGGGGAAGGTGAAGCATTGACGGAGGTCATCAATCAGTGCGCCAACGCAAGCGCCCAGAAGCCCAAAGAACCCAGCAGCAGAGGGAAGACGGACTGACGACAGCGTGCCAGCGGACAGGAATAGATCACGTACGGCAGAGCAGTGAGGGAAATGGAGCAGCTGTGCTGTGTCAGCCAACACCAACCGCCTTCTGCTGGAAACCATTCAGTTCAGTCGTCGGGCACAGGTATCACAAACCAGTCTTCTGGACAAGCAAAAAGGGATTTTTTGCCTTTCTCCAGGTCTGTGTAAAGAAGAGTTAGAGAAGGGTAGTCCCCCGGAATATAGTCTCCAAATGTAAAAGTGAAAACAAAGTTGTGCCTCCAGTAATCCCGAGGCTAGCAAAATGCTGCAGGAAACCGGGGGGAAACAGGAGCTGCTTGTTTAGGGAAATTGCTAGGAAAATAGCTTGGGGTGCTGGTGTGGGGAGCGAGAGGGAAATGTTCCCCGGGGGCACGTTCAAAACGGGGATTTTCTTCAGGTGACCTACTGCCTCCCGTGGCAGCCACTCCACTGAGCATTGCTGCTCAAACTGGGGGGGAATGGATCAAACACAGCTGCACAGACCACCAACCCAGCTCTTGCCCACCACCGCTGGTGCCCATAGCTGCTATTCCAACCACCCAAGGAGGTGGAGAAGCATCTTCCCTGCCTGGACTTTGCTGGCCTGGCTTTAGCGAGCTTTAAGAGATGTATTTCTGCTGTAGCACACTCGGGGCAGCTGGTCTAGGGGAATTGCGTGTGCATAACCGTGTCCTCCTTCGTCACTGTGGTGGCATCATCTTTGGTCACAGCCGGTGGGGCCAAATTCACCATGCTGCTCTAGGTACCAGCCTGGCACCCCTTGACTGCAAATATCCAACCGCACCAGGACTGTGCCTGTCCCCTGTCCCTGGCTTTCAGGAGCCAGGTCTGAGTCAGTATTTCTATCAAAAATGTTTTTCCTGGTTCACGAAAGGCAGCTGGGATCTGACAATCAGCAGTTCTCTCGCCCAAGCCAGCCAGTCACTTCTCAGGTCATTATGCCTTAAAATAATTCAAAGCTCCTTGTTGACACACTGAGGCAGGAATGACCAATTGCAACCCGTGTAGCAGAGCCGTGGGTAACAAAAACTGGGTTCCGATAAACGCTGGCCCCAACTGCAGGCAACTGGGGCAGAGGGTCTGGCGAACATCCAGTTGCTTTCATCTGCACTTTGCTCCTTCTCTCAAACCTCCTCTGTCCTTTCCAGTCTCTTCCCACAGCCACGGGGGTCAGAAAGCACAGTGCTGTGTCTGTTCCCCTTGCCCGTCTGACAGGGACCACTCACTGCTGCATTTGTACCATGTCTGCTCCTTACTTCAGCTTTCTGCTTGGCTGCCACAGAGACCATCCCTTGCTCCGTCCAGGTAAGCTGGGTTAGGTCAGCCACTGACCTGGGACACAATCCTGCATTGCCCAAACCATCCCTAATGAGCGGGTGCTTAGCACCACTGAACCGTAGTCAATGCTGGTTCTTGGTGCACAGCAAGCCAGTGGCATGTTTTTGGATCTTTAGCCAGAGGTGAAAAAAGCAAATGCCTGGAGGGGGTGAGAGTAGAAACGCTCCAGCTTCGCCCACCCATCAGCAATCCTCACCCTCGCTGGTGGCTGAAGGTGTTGGGCAGCAATTAGCAACTACCGGAGAGTTCCCACGGTGTTGCGGTTTAACCTGGCAGGCAGCTAAAACAACCACACAGCCGTTCGCTCACACCCCCACCCCAGTGGGGAAGAGAATAAAAANGTCCTTGTGCACCCCCGGCCACTCGCTGGTGGGCTGGGTGGGGAGCAGAAAAGCCCTCGGCTCTATGCAAGCAGGAACAAAACCACCCCGGTGTTATCAGCGCTGTTTTTAGCAGAAACCCAAAACCCAGCCCCACCCCAGCTGCCCTGAAGAAAATTACCTCTACCGCAGCCAAGCCCAGCACAGATGGGAAGTGTCTACATGGCAAACAAAGGACACACTCCCCACCCACCCTCCCTTATCAGACAAACCGCGCTTGTAATTTCTGGGCAACTAGCTTTATTGCAGTACAGAGAAGAGCTTTCCACATCTCAATCTCCACCTGCAGCTCCTGAAGTCCAGGCAGCAAGGGCAGCTCTCCTCAGAGAAAGGAGAGCAGAACTGAGCCCTGCAAACCGGGACAGGGAGATGTACAGAAATATCGTATGGACCAAGAGGATAAAAGCCTCCTTGTGCTTTGGTGTACATGCGGCTCCCTGCAGCCATACTTTGCTTTCTCTCTCTCTCAAGGGCTTATCTGGAGTAATGGCACCAACGTGGAGACTGGCTTGTAGGGAAAAGGTAGAATCATTTACTGGCTTTGCTTCTTTACCAGGAGACTTCTCCTGGTGCAATCCTGTGCTGTTGTGCTGAGACAGTGACCCAAGGTCCTTCTGCTGCATCCCTGCCTGGACACTCCTGAGCTTCTTACTGGAAGTGAAACACTCAACAGCCCACATCAGCCCTGTAGCTAGCCCTAAAATGAGAAAAACAGCAGCAGCACAAATTTTGCATCTTCTGATCTAGCAACACAAATGCACACAGCCATATTTTCCCAGCCGGTGGAAATTAGCCCAGATTTTGATTGCCAGGCAGGGGAGGTGATGGGAGGTGTAAATCTAGACCAGAGCAGCACCATGCTGCCTGGAAATGGACTGCTCGCTTGGCTCAGTTGGGCCTTTATGGCAGGACCGTAAAACTGAAGACAACGTGGCTGCAAGATGAGGGAGCAGGGGTCCAACGTGCTATGATGCTGTCACCTGATGAAGTCAATCCAGAGGTCAGCAGGCTTTCTAGCCAAAGCCTGGACTCATAAACGAAGCACAGCAGAGCTACGCGCTCTCAGTGAACCACCTCTGCTCTCAGGCTGCATCTCGGCTCTCGGCGAAGCTTGAAAGACGGCATTTTACCAGCAAAAGAGCCTGCTGGGCTCCTCGTGAGTGGAAAAAGGTGATATGCAAAGGGCTTGGCATCTGAGGCAAGAGAGGAACAGACACTTGGAGACAACGCTGACCCCCACCTTCAGCAGCGATGATAAAAGGGACGCCCTGAGCCCCGTTGGACAAGGGAAGCTATGGGAAACACCGACCCCATGCCCAGCACCTCTGCAATGATACAACCCCTCGCTGCCAAAGTCCAGAGAGCTGCAAACGCCTCTGGCATTTTGTAGGCAGGAGCTCTTCTTTTTGCTGACAGATAGGAGACAGACAGCTAAAGCAATACTGCACAATTAGCCGGTTTATGGCATAGAAAAATTGATGACAAAGTCCTTCAGTAAAGAACGTGTGATCAGGCCTTGCTTGACAGTGAAAGAGGCAGCAGCACCTCCTGGGTTTGTAAACTCCCGGCTGCTGGCAGGACGAGGACCGCAGCGGCACACGCCACAGCCGCTCGGGCTGGGAGCACGGAGCCTGGCACGGCGGCGAGCAGAGCCAAGCCCTGACGGGAGCCCCTGGGTACAGTCGGATGAGCGACTGCAGGGCCAGGGTGACTTGCGCTGGCTCGCACCCTGGCATCAAACTGAAACACCCCGAAGGGAACAGCCGCGCCGTCAGTGCTGGCTTGTTGACTCACCAAGAGGAGAACACCACTGGGTTGTGGAACTGAATTGCTACCGTGAGCTGGGCTAACTGCTTCGAAGTCCGTTTGGCTACATGTCTGCTGTACCTGGAGCCAGTTTGGGAAATGGGATGTAAGGGACCCCAGGGGGAACAGGCAGGAAGGTAGAGACATGGGACGTGTTCCCCCCCACCCAAAATCCTAAGCGGTATTTCAAGGGTTGAATTAGCTGTAATCTCTTCCGGCTTTAATCTCTGCATTCAGACACGGAGGACAGGCAGCCTCGTCCTCCTGCATTCCAGTTTCCCCCCTGAGCGGAAAGATGGGCTTCACGTCAGCAAAGTAGCTGAGACTCCCTCATTTTTGGGGGGAGAGCGCAGGTCTATTTTCATTATATGCCATTGTCATCTTCTGTCGCTGCATCTGCGTGAGACATGTTGACTATCACTGCTGCAGCTGGGGGTGCTGAGCTCCCTGAGGCAAAGGACGCTCCCAACCCTCTGTGGTGGTCGTCCTTGTCATAATCTTCCTCCTCTTCCTCCTCCTCCTCATTCTTCTGCAGATCTTGGTCACTGTCACCATCATCATCTTCTGCATTGTTTTCAATCACTTCAACCCTCTCTCCGGCATCTGGATCCACATCAGTCTTAAACCACACAGCTTTGTAGCCATCGTCTGCCACATGCCTGTCGGTCTTCAGGATAGACTTCACTTCTTTCTTAGGCTCAGTATCTTCTTCCACTTCTCTCTCAGGCTCAGTCTCTTCTTCCACTTCTTTCTCTTCCTTGTCAAAGGTGATGGTGGAATCTATAGGAGCCTTTGAAAGTCTATTAACTTCTGCTGCATTGGAAGAGGGTGAGGGAAGCACTGGCTGCTCTAGCACATGTGTCATCAACTGGACACTGCCACTTTCTGACCTCTCATGCTGTTGGGTGCTCACATCTGGGTGTGGTTTTTTCTTGTAAGATTCCTTCTGGTAACCCCGAGAGATTTCCTTGGAGAACTACAGGAGGAGAGACATCTTGTGATCATAGTGAAAGGAAAAGAAACGGGGGAGGAGGGGCTGGCTGAAGTGACTGAGCTCCTGCTCAGGAAATCATCAGCTTGTTTTGCAGTTAGACCTGTCTGAAGCCCGGGAGAGATACGGTTCCCTAGAACAGCTATTTTTTATGGACTCCACTTCTGGATCTTTTTCAAATAAACACGGGCACGTTTTCCAGGAGGGCTGAGCACCAGCAGTATACGCTGATTTGTACCCATCCATTTGAGGTATTACTCTGGGGTGGGATTTACCTCACCCAGGGGGAAGGGCTGTTGTTGTCCACCTGAGCTGTGTGCTCTGGACTCAGGTTGTTCTCAGAGGAGTCTAGGCTCCTGACAGTCCCATCCTAGGACAGAGACCAACAGCTGGTCAGATGAATTACACCCTAAACTTCAAAGTAGCCAGACTGCCAGGGACTTGAAAGAGCTGAAGGGCAGGTAACTGTCTGAGCCCAGGCTTTAGGATCGGACATGAAGGGACCTTTCTCTCCATTGACTGGAGGATGAACAGTGGTTTATACCACAGACACATGTTTTTCAGACACTACCTGTGATACGTGTCACGTTCATCCTAACTTTTGTACTCCATGGAGCTGTGGTCCTCTCCTTACCGTGTCTGGTCATCATCTACCACACAGCTCCCGCCTCAGGGGGCAGAAGAGCAAACACCACCAAAGCGATGCTACCTTTGCAAACATTGGCTCAGGAGCGATTCATCACCTTCACACAAACGTGTAGTATTTAGACAGCCCATCCACACCTTAAAACCTAAAACCTCTAAGAAATTCAGGTACAAACAAGGCACTTACCCTTTTTCTTATCAGGTATTTGACGGGTTTTCCATACTGTTTGTATATCATCACTCCAAGGAAGAGTAAGGCAATTAATAGCAGTGCTGCTAATGTGCCACCTAAGATAGCCATATCCTGAGCAGTGTGTATCTTATCAGCTACAAGAAAAACACAAACCAGTGTTACAAAGCCTAAAAAATAGCAGCCAGCTTTTTTAACATGACATTTCATTGATAGGAGAAGCTCCAACCAATTTTTGACAAGCAAAGCAGCACCCTGTGCTGCAGAACATGACAGTGATATATTTAATGTCACAGAAGGCCATTTGTTTGCTCTACTAAAAACAGAGGTTTTGTGTTTTTTTTAAGGTGACCACTCACAGAATATTATAACTTCCAATAAGTTACATGAAGTGGAAATAGCATCCATTTGCAGGACAATGACTTCTACCCCATGATTCAGCTAAGTTAATATATACCTGGCTGTATTAGGCAAGTGGATGTTACATGGAGTAAAGCTATGTGGATCTTTTGCTTTCCTCCTTCACCCATTTACACCATCGTGCAAAAGTGAGGTATGTTTGTACGTACGTGCGTGAAAATGCAAAGCTTCCTTTAATCTGGAAGTATTACTGAGTTATCACCTCTGATACTGATGAGCACATTAAAATAAGAAAAGCATAATAGGAAATAGAAAAAGCATTAGAAGGTCCTCAGCACAGGAAGCCCTTTTGTGGTGATATACACCAGCCTTCTCAGGAGCCGCTTCTGCTTTCAGCCACCGGTCAGCGTAAACATGTTTGTACAGAGATCGACATTGGAGTGGAAAGACAGTGATTTCCTCAGGGTTCATCAGCTTTGTTTGTTGTTGTCATTTTTAAGTTTGCCAGTTTCATTTTGTAGTGTAAATCAGCGACTTTAAAGTGTAATTATTAATGAAACACAGTTTTGTTCTCTTGCTGACCTGTTTACGACAGGTTATGGACTTTGAGTATTCCCTCCACATTTGTTCTCACCCTCAGTTTATCATTAATATTTAGTGAGGGTTTAGGACATCGGTGAATTTTAGCTTCTTAATCACGTTTCCCAGGGCACCACAGCCCACAGAGCCGATGTGAAACTCCACCACTTATCTCCTCCTGCCCTGCGCCGTACGCGGTGAAAGCTAGCTCAGCTCGGTGGAATGACTCACCGAGATCCATGTGAGCTGGCTCCAGAACCGGCGTCTCAGAAACCAGAGGCCAAGGTACAGTTATCGCTTCCCAGAAGGAGAGTATATTAAAAATGACTAATTTCTCCCTGGTTATTGGAATTCCAGTAAAGAACTCTCCGACCCGTTGCGTGCATGTTCCTTACCACCAGCTCTTTGAGTTGGGGGTTAAATATCCAACAGATATCCAACAGATGAGCTGGGCAGGTGTAACCTCAGCTCTGTTTAGGCCATTCCTAGGTGCTGGCTATAGTACAGAATAAAACACAACTCCTCTTACAGGCTCTCAGCCATTCAGTGTAATTTCAATCTCCTTTTTTGCATAGTCACCAGCTTCGTTATTTTGTGGGGTTTAAATAAGAAGGGCTATTCTATTTAAAAGTTGCATAGAAGTGTTGGTACATCTGTTTGGAGCATTTGTGGCTCTGTGTACTGACACCTGAACTAGCTTTCTGCTGAGCTGGACTCTGCCCTTAAGCTTAGTTTAGGTAGTTGTTATGCAGCCAGTGGTTTTAGTTGTGAAGTGACACTGCCTTTAGAGAACCTAAATTTATAACCAGAAGCCCACTTTTTTTTTTCCTTTTCCCTCCAGAAGTCCCCACGATGGTCATGGTTCGGAGGGTGAAATAATGGAAGAGCCCAACCGGGAACTTCAATCACAGACCATCATGTAGAAACCAATGGAGTCTGGGCATCACCTGCCTGTCCTGATGGGAAAATGCATGATACTGGTTCATCTTCATCCAAAGCATAAGAAACTTCAGAAACTCCAAATCTAACTGATTTGTAAGAGCTATTTAAGAGCCATTTCTACCAAGTATGGAAGTGTAAGCTGCTTTTTACATCAAACAAAGCCAAATGATAGTTGGAGGGTTATGTATGTAGCATCATGTCTATCTTATTTCTCATGGGTCATTTCTCCTGCCCAGACCTTAAAATCCTGGAGTCTAGGAACTTGACCTAAGTAGAAAATGCCTTGGCTCATGAGGAAGCCTGGCTTCGTGGGGGTGTGCCAACTTCTGTCTGTTCTGCATAAGACAGGAAATAATGTTGCAGTTTTCTATATTTTCAGCTAAAAAGGAGCAATGATGTACCAAGGCATCAGGGCAATCCTCCTTTGCTACCATAAGATATCCTGGGCTATTTCTGATCTGCAAAACAGCACGAAGCAACCCCAGATTTAGCTTTGGAACAGCAAGAAAAGACACCACTATGCACAGCACCACTTCAAGTCCCAGGAGGCTGTTCGAAGCATGTGGTGACCACATCATGAGGATGTTGCTGAAGTGTTTTCTCTCCTATAGCCACCACAGAACCTCCTGTAGGTACGGGGTTGGCTTCAGCCCTGGTCCACAGACTTCAGTAAGTGACCCATCATTGCCAGTTTGCCCACAGAAGCGGAAAAGACTCCCCAGTCATCTTCACAAAGCAGAAAACACACACCCAGGCCTACCTGCAGCAGGGATGACCTCCACCATGATTACAGTGCTCGCCTCCTGCATGCTCACTGTGTCTTTTCCAACAGCCTATATGAACATGGGAGAAAGACATCTTAGGGACTTCCTAGACCTTCATCTCTCTCTCAAGGTATGTGGTGGGCCCTTTGTGGACAAAGTACCTAGTCCATATCCTCACCACATCCCTGCGTTATAGCTGGACAATCTGGTCACAGAGGAAGAGGAGTTCTGAAGAGTCCCTGTCCTGGGCCAGAACCAGGTGCATGGTTTGTGTACAGCTTTGCAGCACGGTTCTGTACAGAGACCATGAGGTGGTGTGGGACAGGCAGCAGCACACGTTGGCACCTCTCTCTGCCCTGCCCGTGTAGCTAAACCAACGTTATAGTCAAGCTGGTTCAGATAGATCCATAGGGAATGACATTGTTCTAGGCAAGTCTTGGGGAGCCAGTTGTCACTGGCAGGCAGAGGGATAAAGTGAACATTTAGTTTCTCAGAAACACTAAAGTTATTAACTGCTTCCTTTGACCTGAGCAAAAAAAGTGCTGGGCTTACCAAAGGATGTCCAAGTTTGGGGCTGTAGCCTTTAGAGCTGGGGTATATGCCAGCAATCATACCCCACCCCTACTCACACATCAACCTCCTGCCCACTTGCTCACCCTCCTTTTCTTGTTAATCAGAATCAGAGTGTGGGAGAGGGGCTCCTAAATTCTCCCCAGCTGACTTTTGCTTGTTTCTAATGATATTTTCCACAGGATTAGAGAAAAAATTTTACAGCCAGCACCAGATATAGCCTGTATCACACGGAGTAAATTTGCTATCACTTCATCTGCCTACACCCCTATGCATTTATGATGCAAATGGTTGGGGCAAGGAGTCTCCTTTCATTATATCCCTTACCTAACAGAATTCCACCCTTGGTACTTCTCTACTAGGAACTACTCCTTCCTCCCATGACCCCGGCAAGAAATGAAGAAAGTTGCCCTACCTCGATGGTTACTATTTCTGGTAACGCTAGCATCATGTTTGTCAAGATGAGTCCATCTTTGGTCGCGATGAACTTGGTGCTGTTTTTTATGTAGTACTCAATGTTCGGGTTGACCTTCTGAAAAGCCAGAAGAGTGAATGATGAAACCACATCATTTGTGCTTTGAGTGCATCTTCATTACAACTCATTGGCAGGACTTGTCAAATACGCCTGAAGTATGAGCAGGTATATAGTGCAATAAATGAATCTAAACTGAGGAGGTGAAAAAGGTTGAACTCCAGTGTGTTCACCCAGTTGCTTGGAGTTCAAGAATGTATCCTAAAAGTTTTGCCTCAATAAAAAAAAAAAATCCCAAGTCTTACCCAGCTTGTGTTGGTATCTTAGTGTTTGCCCAAGGAAAACACATCTATGCAAGGGACCTTGTAAATTTGATCAGTTCTGGCTTTAATACAGCACCAAAGGGGAATGTAGGTGGAGAATAACACTTGTGCTGAGGTCTGTGCAATTTTTCCTTTGCCTAGGCTGTTATACTTCTACTAGGTCCCCAATCTTGTTATGGAAGCCTTGACATCAAACTAGCACTTTTTTTTTCTTTATTTAATAGGGCAGGATGAGAATGGCTGGACAGTAAGTCTCTTCCTCTTTCCTTCTCCCAGGATGTTGTTCAAGAATGGCGGACTCAAAATGAGTCCTTATAGGGAGAAAGTTAACAATTTCCAGTCCAGGACTGCAGGTCCTCGCTAGTCTGTTGTATTTGGACTGGCTACTCTTCCCAGGCCAGCCCACAAGTTGCTCTCCTTGACATGGCAGAGAGAGGACACCTCCACCTGGGATCCTGCCACCAACTCTTCAAGGAAACATTTCACCCAGCCCTAATTCAGTATTTGCTAGCCCTGGGCTTTACTCAGCGCTTTTTTTGCAGTGAATCAGCTCACCTACATAGATCTGGGTGGGACTGGCTTTTGGAAGAGATGAGTCCAGCAGCTTCTCCACATTACATCACACCATAAGCGGTTCTGATCTATGTGGAATTTCCAGGGAAACACAATACAGAACACTAGAGCAAAACATGTGTTTTGTCTCTCCCCACCCTCATGTTTTCTGATCCTGCTTTAAGCCTGAAGCAGCGAGAAAGAATGCAATGCAGTTTTGGTTTCTTACATTAGGGAAGTCAGCATCCACTGCTGTTATCATCAGGGGGCTTGAAGGATCCCCAGCTTGGAAGACAAAGCTTCTCGGGGCCAGATCAACAAATACCATCCCGTTGTAGATCTTGGTCTCGAAGTACGGTGCATAATCACTTTTATTGATGACCTTAATCTCTACAGTGGCTATGGAGTATTTCTGTATGTTGTTGACCTGGGTGGCCTGGAGAGAAAGAAAGAGAGAGACATGCCAGTCTTTTCCTATTAGCGATGAGGCATAAAAGAATAGGCTTGATCTGAAGCCCATTGCAACCCACGGGGTTCTTTCCATCATTTGCAGTGAGCTTTGAGCAAGGCCTGTCAGAGGTGGCCTTATGGTTTGGAGTCCTAGTGCTTTAGCTCCCTTCTGCCATTGACTCTCCACAGAGTCTTGGTCTAGCCCCAAAGTCCAGACATGACCCTCCATAAGGACCACGTCTGGACAAAGGGCCATGCTCCAGTACAAAGCAGTGAGATTCTGGTGCTAGCAGGCAGAGTCTGCTCATCTTCGTGAAGGTTTGGGTCAGTTCAGGTACTGCCTGAGAGTCCACATCCTCCTGGGTATGTATGTGCAGGGAGTGCTTTTCAACTCCCTCCTTTGCTCTTGAGCTGTACCAAGAGAGGAATTAGTCCCTAGCATTGAGTTACAGAAATTAATGTAACACAAGCTCCAGTCGTGCCTAAAGAAAGCCTTCCACTTATGCTCCTCCATACTTTCAGCTCAGCAGGATGTCCCCATTCAGTTAATTTGCTTTGATGTTGCAACCTACACATAAGGGAAAATGCTTCAACTTCTGCAAGAGCTTTGCACATAGGTTGGTGTCAGACACTGGTCAAATACTCGACCTTTCCAAAAGAAAGGGTGTAACCAAGTTAGCTTTCATTGTTAATGTAATTGACTCCTGTCCCATTAAGACTGCTGCTTGCTAAGAAGTCAGCTATGCTGGATTGTTGTCTGCAATGTCAGACTTACCATCACTTGCAGTAGGTACGAGTCTGGGGAAGTTACTGCTTTGTTCATAGTTAGATTCCCTGTGTCTGCATCCACTGAGAATACGTTGTCTGTGTTCCCTAAAGAAAATGGAAAGACCGTTCAATCATCACATACTTTCATAAAGTGACCTGGAGTTCATTGACTCATTTTTTCACATCTTATTGCCAATATCCCCAGGGCACAATGCTGTTTTCCTTGCCTGCCTGGCTGCTCCAGTGGCTGGGAGCACTGGCCAGCAATTCAGAGGGACTCAACAGACAAAAAGCATTGAGAAGATGTGCATGAAACTCCACTAGATGAGGCAGGACAGCAAAGCTTTGAGGACTGAAGTCTCCAGTTTAACCCTAACCTGAACCCAAACCCCAGCTGAATTCAAACTGCACTTCAGAAGAGATAAGGGAAGGATTATTCCTATTTTAAAGGCAAGAAGCCAATCTACAAAGAAAAGTTGGGTGGGGATTCATCTGGAATAGTTCTAGGCTTCTAAAGGGAAGACATCTCTACCTGACCTCATTACTTACATTGTGAATAGAAAATGGCATCTCAGTGCATGATTCATCCGACTTACTGTGAACATTGGCCTCAACAGGAGCTGCATTCTGCTCTGGAAATGCTTATTCCTTTCTACTGACTACAAAAAGAGCCTAGACACAGAAACCTTCTTGTACTGATGTAGTAGGGGTAGAAATCAGATTCCTACATCTCTGATCTGTGTTTCAATCATAAAAAACACATATGTTGGATATATGTTAAAATATAAGCAAAATTTTTAGTTCTCTTTCTCACTCAGAGACATTGTGGGCTGTATTTAGGCAAGGACCCCCCTAGTGAGGGGTTTCCTACTGCCTGTGGGGTAGGGAGGCCACGCCACATCCAAAATGCCAGTGGAATGTAAGGTTCGTTAATGTATTTTTTTTCAGAAGGATATTCACAGATGAATAGGAGATGAACAAGTGATCACTCCACCTGCCCAACATGATCCTTTGCCTTGACAGTTATTCAAAACTCCACTATTGTTTAAAAAAAAAAAATCCTTTGAATGAAATAAATGGCCAAGTCAATGATTGGGCAATCAGCTGACTGTATTCAAGTAATCTTTTCGAAATCAAGACTAAAACAGGGTGTATTAGACAGCGGCAGTGCTCTGGGGAATAAAAACATAATTCTTGGCAATGCATGAAAATCATGCTGCTGATGTGGGAATCAAAGACTCAAAGACTGAATGAAAGTGGTGTGAGCAGACTGGCAAAATCAAGTCTAAAAGCTTCAAGATAAAACATGTCTCACCTCCCAAAAAAAACCAAAGTCCTTCTGAAAAAAGATTTCATGGGGATTGGCTTGTGGGACTGTAATTGTCTTTTTCTTCCTTTCTGTACAGTCTGTTTCTTCCGCTTAATCCACAGTGTTCTGTGGATCTAGTTATGTTTCTGTGGCAGAAAGAGGGGCAAATCCCCGGGCCCTCAACTCTCAAGCACCACGGAGGGCATCTCCTCTTGGCAGGTGATGTAGGGGACATATGAGCAATGCAGTTCATGGAAGGTGACAACTTCTACTCACCACCAACAATACTGTACACGATTTTTTCGTTTAAAGTACGGTCAGGATCAATAGCATAGATAGGTCCTGGCTCTAGGATGAGTGGTTCCGTCTGCAATAACAAGGCAAAGCATGACATACCACGCTCCGGCTCCAAATTCGCATTTCCCACGTTCCTCCATCCCAGCGTAGCTCTGGTGGTTTTCTCTGGGCAGAACGGCATTTATTGCTGGGGAGCGGCTGTAACAGGGCGGAGGTGAGACAGCCTAGAGCAGGGGCTTTTCCAGCTCTCACCTCTCCTGCCATGTGCTGCAGGAGCAAGGGCAAGTAGTGCTGCTTGGGGTGGGGGAACCTCCTCTTTCCAGGATGATGAAGGCTCCTCGTCATGCTGAATCATCTGCATGACTAGAGATCAGCACGAGCTCGTGGAAATTATTAGGCACTGCACACTGGGAGTAGCATCTGGATATTGTTTGAGAATAGCATCAAGGATACTGTTGGATGGTGCCTGCTTACCGACATCTCGGTGATATTGACTCTCCCAGTATAGGGGCTGCTGATGCAAATGCTCTTGTCCGCGTTCATGAAGTTACAGGGTAAGAACCAGGGTGATTTGGTGTCAGCTTGTTCAATAAATATGTTTATTGTTGTGGTAGCTGTGTTGATGACGTCAGCGCTGCCCACAGGCCTGTCCTGTACCAAAGGCAAAACCTACTGAGATGCAATCTTACTGCCAAAAGAAGAACCCATCTGCAAAAGCCAGTGGCCCGGGGTCTTTTAGCTGTTGCAACTCCATTCTGTCTAAGGCTTAGGAGTTTACGTGGGATTAGCTAAAGCAGTGAATTATCTCACTCTGCTGACAAAGGTGGACTGAACGCAAGGCTGGGCACAGTCACTGTGTAATTATGGAGGGTGGAAGGCTGCTCCAGACCGACCACCCCCAGTATCCACCCTCCCTCCTGCCATCCCAGAGATCTCCCATTGAGACTTACCCTTCAGTTGAGAGATGGGGGCGAACAAGTCATTTTGTTCCTCCTGAAGAACTTACCCTTGCGTTCAAGACCAACGTTGTCACATTAAACTTCTCATAGTCTAATGCTTTTTGTAGATAAATTTCTGGGTTATTAACTCCCTTTATGGCAAAGTAACCTTCTGTGCCCTGTGGGGGGAAAGGAAAAACCCTGCTAGCAGATTCAATCACAGGCACGTTCAAACTGCTGCTCATTGCTGCGTTTGTCCTCCCAATCAGACCTTTAATCCTGGGGACCCGTGGGGGGGGGCAGTGTGAGAATGCCAGATCTAGTTCATCTTTGGTGTTGCACGCTGGAGTTGCCTGGCTTTGTCCAAAAGGCTTGTTCATGTTCCTGTGAGGTTTCTGCTCCAAGATCCCCTGCTTTGTCTGCCTACCTCCTCAGCAGGTACTGGATGAAATCTTTTACCTCATTTATTTCCTGCACTCAACAGGTTGTCAACAATCCTTGATTTTTGGGTCTACCACAGCCAAGCAATCTCACATCCATCCACAAAAGACATCAAAGATGGCTCAACCTCTGAGAGCTGGCGAGATCGCTTGCCTTAGCCTAGCACAGCTGAACTTTGGAAGCAACTGTAAAGTCAAAGTGAAATAACATACGTTGCGTTTTACTCTATAACCTTCTGCAGTTGCTTCTGTTCTCCTTTAATCTTAGGTCTTGACTAGAATTCCTCTGAATTTCTAAATCCTTCTGGATTTGCACCAATGTGAGTACAAAGTCTGGTCTCAGAGCTGAAATTCAAAAAAAACCTTGTGGTTTCTGTGCACAACCCTTCCAATCCCTGGGGTTCTGGAGGCAGCACATCAGATACTGCTGGCTCACTGCACAACACCTTTTAAAAGTATAAATATACATTTTGTTTTTCTCTGAAATGTATGGGGGATTTGTTTTGGTTTTTGTTTTGTTTTTGTAGTTTCCAGCACTCTAGGCTGGCATCCATTTAACTGTGCATACGATGTTTCCAAGCAAACTGTGCATGTTTCCAAGCAAATCCCTTAAGAGCAAATAAACTAAGGCACTAAACTGGAACCTGGAGAAAGTGGAGTCCGCCTTTGGCTTTGCCAAATACTGTGTGTGATCTCCGGCACCTCGTGTTTGTCTCCACACTGCATGGACGCTGTCAGCAAACAGGACAATAACTCCTCCTTTCCCTCCCCGACTCGCTGCAATGCTGAGCTCTGGGAGGTACAAAGGTCTCTCCCGACAGGGTTACAGACCAGCCCAACACTTCCCTGGATCCTACGGCTCAGAATATCCGAGATGAAAGTTTAATCTGTATAATAGCGTAATAAAAAATGTGAGCAGTAAAAAAAGTCAATACCTGCAATGTTGATTGCTCTGTTCTGCTAACCAGACCAATGTTGAGTACAAAAGATGTACTTCTTCCAGAAGCTGTCAGAGAACTAACGCAATACAGTGACCTCAGCCTCAAAGCTGGGACTTTTCTGAATTAAACACAAAGACTTCTCCAGAGCTACCATTGCCCCCCCGCCCCCAAAGAACAAAGGTGCTCACCAACACTGTTATGAGTTCATAAAATATGGTGTCCAGGTCCCCATCACTAGCACTTAAATCTTCACGGGCTACAATGGTGGCATTCACTTTCGTGTCCTGAAACAAAGTCGCTGCGGTTATTCTCTCTGTGAAATGGGCTGAAGACTTCTCCCTGCTGACCCTTCCTTGGTCCCACAGCACTGGGTGACCCAGCGTCCTCTTCACTCTGTAAAACACTTACCTCGGGAACAGCTCTGGTGAGATTCGTCTGCTTAAACTCTGGGCTGTTATCGTTCATATTGAGAACGGTCACAAGAATTTCTAAATTATTGTTCTGCAGAAAGGGTAAAGCGAGAGAATCAAAGACAAAAATAAGGCTGTTAGGGGCTGATCCTGAGCAGAAGGGATGGTGCAAGGGGCACAGCTGGACGGGGGCTGGATGGGGCTGGGGTTGTGGGTTCGTTCCCAGAGCCTCGGGCGCTCTTTGACTGCGAGAAGGGTGCGTTTGCCCCCAAAGAAAAGGACAGCCCCTCGTCCCGTGCGCTGCCCCGCAGAGCGGTGCCGCAGGGCTGAGCGTGTGGAGGAGCACTCACCTGCCCAGCAGCGTCCTGACAGATCAGGTACACCAGCAGCAAGGTCTCAGTCTGCACGCAAAAAGAAAACCCCAGCCGTTGTAGAAACAAGCCAAAATGTACTAACTCTTTCTAAACTACACGAGACAGACGCACGCATCGCCGAATCGGAAGTGCTGCTGGGCTTTATCTTGGGTTTGGGCATATCTAACTTTTCCTTTCTTTCCTTTACAGCCATCCGTCAATCAGCGCTGGGATCTTGTTTAGGATGGAGTCAAAGCAGACCGATCTTCTGGCTTCTCTCCCTGTGATTCCCGTAATGTGTCGGCAGAGCTAATTGGCCATTTTCTCGCACTTTAGGTGAATTCAAACAGATTTCTTTTTAAATTGAATGAAACAGAAAGTACGGTGTTGCCTGCAGGGTGTTAACTCTGCTGTTCTTCCCTGGAATAAATGGGGGTTTTTACAGTAGGGGAAAGGCAGCTTAAGGAAGCTTGTGGCTGTGTACAAAATGCTCCGGGAAGGTAAAATAATTTAGCAGCAACCTGACTGAACGCACTGACCTTTTTTTACTGCCTTTCTGCTTCACACGGGATCACCTCACTGCTCAGAGCTGTGTTTTCTACAGGCAAACAGGGATCGATTTGCACGAGTCCTGGAGAGCTCTGAACACTACAGTTGTCACCTTTTGGCTTTTCAAACTGGCCCTTGCTTTAATTCACACAGACTCCTTGAAGGAAGGTGACAGCAGGCATACTGTGCATCCCCTTCCTCCCTGTGCTCTGCCTGGGGAAGGACTGACCTCCCAAGCACTGAACTCAAACCCAGCTGAAACAGGTTTATTTTTCAAAGTTATTTCCTTTATCCTTTAGAAACAGGCTAGGAATCCCTGGAAGTCCAAGACCCCAAGTTGAAACTCACTGCATCCCAGCATTATCCATCTCACCCAAAGAGCCTGCCAGCTAACGGCTTACCTCGTAGTCCACACTCCGGTTCAGCTGCAGCTCGGAGCCCTGTATAGTGAAAAAACTGGCATCGGGGGAAGCAGGATCAATCGTCACAGTGAAGTTTGGTTCCACGTGGATAGTGGTCACCACGTAGCCAAGAGGGTTATTTTCATAAACGCTTGGTTGGCTATTACTGACAGAACATCCTGGAGAAACACACAAATGAG
Organism: Aramus guarauna; assembly: GCA_013400195.1. Taxonomy (NCBI): domain Eukaryota; kingdom Metazoa; phylum Chordata; class Aves; order Gruiformes; family Aramidae; genus Aramus; species Aramus guarauna. The sequence continues at coordinate 583,659 of VXBL01001626.1, forward strand.
ACAACATGTCATACAGAGTTGGGTGAGACATGAGACCCGAGACCCCTCGGGATGCTGTTGGAGAGAAGGTCATGAACGAAGCTGTCTCGCAGTAAGAGTGGAAACATCTCCCACATCTCCCACTGCAACCTGCTGCCGTGGGGGCTATTTCTTTGTGGTCACAGACCTCCTGCAAGAGCTTACCTCCTTGCTGTGCTGAAACCTGGGTTGTGAAGGGCAGCAGAAAGAGCCCAGAAGTGAGGAGCCAGTGAGAAACAGCCATGGTGAGCTGCCAGTTGTTGAAAAATTCCCTGTTTCTGATTGAGCTGATCCTCTTCTCCCCCTGTGTCTCCCAGTGCCGTCTTCTGCTTTCACTGCTTCATGAAAGCAAAAAGCATTGGCTGGCTGGAGTGCATTACCACAGTTCAACCTTTGCCTCTTTGCCTCATTGGATGACTTCTTGAAAGGTATTTACCGGTCACGGAACATGTTAACGCATAAATTCCTGTTTCTACTTTGTTCCTGGGTCTTTCCTATCCTAAACGGTCTGTAGCAACAAGGATTTATTTGAAGCTTTTCAGGATTCAGAGCCAAGCCCCCTGAGATGAGCAGGAAGGAGGACAAGGGCTGACGCTTGGGAAGCTGCCTGTATACTCCAGCCTCTCCCAGTGGGGAGGAAGCAGACACATTTATGTTTCTGATGTGTCAGAGAGAGGGTCTGTTGCGGTCAGATCATTTCCTGGAAAAAGGCATAGTGATGCTGCTATATCCTCTACACCTTATTTATTTTAGCCAGGTTTTCTCTGCATGGCCCACATTCCCTTTTATAACAGGTTTTGCTCTCTGCCCCATGACTTACATTTTCTCTCTTCTAGTTGCAGTCTGTCATGTTGTTCCTGAAAAACAGATTTCTTAAAAAAAAAAAAGAAGAAAAAAAAAAAAAAAAAAAGCCAGCTCTGGAATGTCTTATCTTCATTTCTGGAAAAGGCAAAGGTTTCAGTGAAGACAAAGCCATCTTGGCTGCTCTTTTGTCTGGATGGTAAAGGAAGGAGCTAGGCCCTGCGTAGGTTGAGATAATGCATTATGTTCCTGAGACACTCTTGTTATTCCCAGCCACCCTGCAGTACCCTCGCAAGGTGAGCAGAGTGGGTCCAGAGGCAGGGACTGGGCTCCAGTACAGACCAGTGATTGCCCAGCAACTTTGTAGGGACAACACATGTCTCCTTCTACCCGTGGCCCTTTGTAAGGATGCTCACCTGAAACTCCATCCAGGCTCCAGTTGTTTACATCTCTGCAGCTTCCAAAGCCTCAAGAGCATGATATTCTACTGTCTTGTCCATTCTTTTTCTGAGTAAAGTTTTCCAAGCCAAATATCACATGGTGAGATGTTTGGCCACTTGTGCAAAGAAACACCATTGCCTTCAACTTGCCCATTGTGTAGGAGGAGGAGAAAGGGGTCAGCTGCTCTCAGTGCTCCTTTTAAAATCCCAGGTGATTTCAGAAAGTTTTCAGGTGCTGCATTTTAGCCAGATGGCCGTTAGTGGCTTAATCAAATGTCAACACTCCTTCCAAAGGTCCTCCAAGAGGTCTCTTTCCTAGCAGAGATTTCCTATGGACCAAAATAAACAAATGTCAAGGTCCGGGAGAAGAGCGTTTCAGCGTCACAGTAAGGGGATGGGGGCTCAGGTGAACGTTTGATGGACTAGCTTCTTTGCAGATGTCAGGTGCATCATAAATGGTGTAAAACTCATGGTGCAGGATGGACTGAGCAGCTCTGTGGTAGGCACACGTGATCGCAGCCAAAGACACCTTATTTTAGAGCTGCTCGTCAAAATCCATTGGTTTTACAGGAGAGGTGGAGTTGCTGTTCTATCAGAGGAGGGAATCTGCCAGGCCGCATGATGCAGGGATAACACATGAACCTCATTAAATGGGGGAACAAATTCCTCCCAGCGGAGCTCTGAGTTTAGTGGCAATGAGAAAGCTGGGCCAGTAAATACAGGGGCAGAGCGGAGTGGAACCGATATTTACGGTGTGTATCTACGTTGTGTTGCTCTCAGTATACTTCTTTGCAATAAAATCTAGTGCCTGCTAAGTTTCTGATAAATGGAGGCCCTGATGCACAGTTGGACCGTGGGCAGTGCCACGGAAGATGTGGCCAGGGACTCCAGCTAGTCCCAACGCACCACGCGTGGGGGAAGCCTGGTGAAATACTTCCCCCCCCAGCCCGGCGTTCCCCATGTTCCAACACCTCATTAGCGGTCCCACCCTGATTACTGTTTCCCAGAGAGTGGCCAAAGCACAGGCGTAGCCAACAAACCTTTATTTGACTTCAGACGCTAACACAAAGTGGAAGTGATGTGCTTCATGCAGGCTCCATCTACTGACCACTTCACACTGACATACATTTCACTCTTGATAATCTAAGAGGTTTTATTGGGGTTTGGCTCCTTTCCAGAATTTTTTTTTTTTTTTAATTTACTGATCTCAAGAGTTTTCCCTAAGCAAATGCAATAGTTTCCTTGTTTATTTTCAAGGCTATATACATGCAAAGCCATCTCCTTGACTGTTTCTTTCCCATCACCTTCAGTCAAAAGTGTGTGTATCTTCCTTCACGTCTGCAGCCAGCTGCTTAGAGATGGGGCAAACGTACTGGCTGGTAATTGCAGCAGCTTCCCTGGCATCGCTGTCCGAGTGGCTGTTGGAAGGGAAAATATGAGTGATAGTTGGTTCTTTCTGGGGGCACGGACTGCAGGAAGTGTGAGAAGGCCACCTATAGAATTCAAAGATGACTCCAAGGTGTAGGATAGAGGGACCCAGCTCGTGGCTGCCGGCAGCCAGGCAAAGCCTGGTGGTGTCATCATCCCCATTCGTTCTGGGCGATGTGGACAAGAGGTACTAGGGACCAGCTTATTCCTCCTCATTTTAGTGATTTGGCAGTGAGATGTCTAAGGGAAGGTGGTTGGTCTCCAGGAAGAGACGCTGTCCAGATGCTGGGACAGCCCATCCTGAGGTGTGTGTTTGAATCAGTAACTGAATCCAGACAGGGTAGCAAAGGCTTTCTACTGTTAGATCAGGGATGAGCAACTGTTTCAGTCCAGGATGTCAACTCTATGATTAGAAAAAGGGTATTATTTCATTTCCCTGGGTTTTATTATTTCTAATAACTGGCTTTTATATGGCATTTCTTAGCTCAATGCCAGCTTTGCTTTAGGTAAGGTAAAACTGAGTGCCAGGTGGGCTTGGCAGGTAAGAAATAGAGATTAGTGTGAATGTAGGCACAGGAATCAGTTGAGATTGCAGGCAGCCGCGTGCCGCCTTGCAGTTAGACTGAAGCATTTGCTTTTCTGGCTCTGCAAACCACCCCTGGGAGCGTGGTTGCTGGCAGAATGACAGGAGGTACAAAACGGTGTGATGAGGGCTGCAATTCAGCAATGACAGGCCCCGAGACCTCACAAGATGATGGGGAATGAGGCAGAAGTGATTATTAAATACGGACAATTCAATAAATCTTCCACCCTTCCCCTTTTTGAGGATATTTTTGAGGATATCAGATGAGCCCTTCTGATCTGCTGCATTACATCAGGCTTCTACACTTTGAGGCAAAATCCAGGCTTTTACAAGTTACTAAAAGTCCTCTTTCAGCTTCAGTGCTTTGGTGATCAGGGCCATAGAGGTGCCAAATCTGTCCCACCTACCTGGTGTTTAGAAAGCTCTGGTACAACCACATAAAGCAAAGTTCCTCACGGCTGTTTTCTTCCTCTCTCCCCTGCACATCTGTGTTGACTGGGCCAGAGGAGCTGGTTCAGATAAAGAAAATGAATAATAATTAACCCACACACACACAATTAGTGTAAGCAGCACCGCTGTCTGGAAGGCAGGTTGATCCCTCCAGCGACCTGCCCCATGGCCCATGCTCTGTTAACCTGCTGACTGTCACCATCGTTGTGCAGGAAGAAGAAGAAGTATCCTCTTCAAACCAGGCTCGGATGCTGGTCGGCTGGCGAAGGGACGGGTTTTAATATGCACGTGCACCGTGCCTCATTACCCAGTACCGGCACGTCCTTCCACCCATGGATGTATACCTTTTCCCAGCATTTGGGAATTAAAAATGTACTGCATCTGCCTGGGTTTTGTTAGCGGTGCATGTCTCAGAAAATATCAGAGCACCCTGAACAGATGGGAAGGATTCAATGTGCTACATCTTTGCCTTGAAGGAAGGACCAGGCTTGAAGGAAACCTCTCCAGGCAACGTTGTCCCGTCAACGTACCAGCAGCAAGGGCAGCAGCAGTTGTGAGCTGCATCACAGTGTGCCACGTGGTGATGTGCTCGTACACGTGGCTTCAGTGGGAGCTGGTGACCTTGTATTTTGGCTGGATGAAAGACCTCACGTTGGCCATATATACGATTAAGTCTAAAGCCTGCCTGGTTTGGCAGTCAGAGCCGTGGATGGGGACTAGGAAACCCAGAGGTCCTCCTCATTCTGTTACGGAGCCCATTTACCTGCAAACAGTTTCTCTAGTACTTTATTTGAAGTAGGTAAATCACCTACAACTTTCCCCAGAAGGCTAAATCAAAATGCAAACAAAAAATCCCAGGCTGTGATCTGATCTGAAATTTTGCATCCTATGGATGAAGCTTGATGTGTGTATGCAATGGACAATGTTGGTTTATGCTTGGAAATGGCCTCAGCGAGAAGGTTTGTGTCCTGCTCTGCCACTATTGCACAGCAGCTCCAGGCGCAGGAGAGGACCAAGCCCCAGCCCAGAGTTTCCCAAACCACTGGTGATGCCACCCCCCTTTCCCTGGAGCTGAGACCTGCCTCCCTGCAGCCTGCGTGCCCCAAGTTTCCTCCCATTCCCCAGGAAGCAGAGCTCTTACCTGCGCTTGCGGCCCATGAGATTTTGAATGAATTTCTGAACCTGAGCGTTTCCTCTCATCTTGCTGTATTCGCTGGTAAACAGTCCATCAGAGTGCCTCTGGGACCTGCGGCAGGGAAACCACAGTACAGCTCCTGCTCCTCCCAGCCATGTGATGTGGGGCTTATCACAAGCCACAGAGATTTCTCTCTTCCCACCACCAAGGAGCCCCGTATCCCTCCCCTTCTCTTCTGTCTCCTCTCATCTTGGGCAACTTCTGGATGAGGCCAGTGCTCAGGCTGGCTCTGGAGCTGGAGACAGCTCAGCCCCACGGGCATCCCTCTCATTGCTGGGATCCCGTCTCCCACTGGAGACCTCCATGTCCCAGGAGGGTGGTTTTGGCTGGTCCTTACCTCTCCTTGAGGCCCACCAGGTGTTTGACCAGCTGCCGCACGTAGGCATTGCCATTCATCTTGCTGAGCTCACTGTGGAAGAGCCCATCGGCATGTCTCGCAGTCCTGGGAGGTGCAGAGAAGAGAAAGAAGAGGTGCAAAGCCACATGCTTAAGACCAAAGAAGAACAGACATTTAAAACTGTTCCCTCAAGGAAAGAGGGTCCCAAAGAAAGATGGGCAAGAATTTGTGCCGATTTGGCAAGGTTTCACCAAAAAAAGGCAAATCTTACTGGAGTTTAAAATGAATACCTTTGTTAACCATCACACAGAAAAACTACCTGCACTTGCTTCTTACTAATGTAATGACCTTACCGTAAGGGTACGGGAATGTGAGGTTAACACTGATCCAGCACAACGGAGTAGGACAAGAGACCGGAGGAGTGACAAACTGAACACCCAGACACCCAAACTTTGAGGAACAGGTAGCTAACGGTGGTGGCACCAAAGACCAGCCCTCGCAGGTGACCGATGGACAAGCCACCAAAAGAAGTGCTGAAAGCCTCAGTGAGGTTCAGCCAGAGCTATTAAACCATGGAAGGGCTGCAAGGGCATCTCAGCTCTGTCCTCCTCCAGCCTAAGTCCTTTGGCCTCTCCGTGCTTTAACTGCCCCTGCACAAGCGGGAGGAGAGACAACCCTGCTGAAGTCTTACGCACAAGACTGTGACCTGCTAAGCTTACAAGATTGACTATTTTTGATTACGTTTTCATGGGACTAGGCTATTTGAAACGGAGACTTCCACCTCTATCAGCCTGTATAATGACCTAGCAGGAAAACAGACTCAAGAGTGTCTTTTTTACTGTAGTTTGATCTGTCTGGGGTCCTGATTTTTCTCCTGAATTAAGTCAAATCAATGTTTCCACTCTTAAGCAAGAAAAAATATTTATGACATTTGCACTCATTTAACTAAATCAATTTATAGAAGAAAGAAAAAAGCCAAGAGCCAAGGAGCTGTAAGTTCTGGAGGGAAGATAAAAGGCTGACTTTATAGCTAGCAGGCTTTTTGAACAAAAAGCCATGGAGAAAAAGGAAGCAGACACAAGAAATGCTTACCTCTCCTGGGATGGAAGAGATGCCGAGAAGTGTGATAGGACAATCATGGGAATAATGAGTTGCCACAGACCAGTCATCAGGGAAACCATGTTCTCTCCTGAATTAAAGCACAAGGTTTTATGAGCAGCAGAAGAAATTACTTTGGTTTTATTCCTGAACACTTTCTGGCTGCCCTTCTGGGACTGTTTGCCACTCTAGAGATGCTGCCAGATGAGAAGAGGCAAGAGGAGGAAGGACAAGAGGGGGGATTGGGACAGAAATGTGTTCGCTGTAAGCCACAGCACAAATATTTACTGCAGTTGCAGAGCAGAGAGGTGAGAGGTTTTACATGATTAAGGAGCCACAAGCTTCATCTCACACACACTTCTGATGCTTTAGTGCTGTGTTTTCCTGCCTGATTTGGCTTTAAGGGGGATGGAATAAGTAAAACAAGGACATTTCAAAGATCAGTTTCTTATCGGGGTCCCAACGGAAGAGACTCCACAGTACTGCTTCCCAGCCGAGGGATGGGAAAGAGCAGAAACAGCCGCCACAACCAGAGCCCACCTCGCTTCAGGGAAGGGAAACCCGGACCCCGAGCCTGTCCTTCGGTCTGTACGATGCCTGGCACGCGATGTCCTCCCCCCCGGCCAGGATGTCCCCACAGCATTCTGGCCTCCCCTTGCCAGCCCTGGGCTGGCGTTTGTCTGGCAGCACCACGCTGCAGAGCCCGTTTTAAACCCCATCCCTAGCGCCAGGGTTCCCTCTCTCTTCATAACCTTTCTAGCTGCTCATCAGCTTCTCTCTTCCCTTTGTGGCCACAAATTTGTCTTCCTGTGCAGATCGTATTTGCTTGCCGAAGTTGCCAGGAACGGTAATAGCTGTTGGGGAACTTCTCCTGTGTATCAATAATGATGAATTGCATTGGGGGTTTTTAGTCAGTCGGACCCCAGGGTGGAGGTAGATCTTCAGTGTGATCACAGCAGAGCTGTTTAACCTTCTTAAGATACTTCTAAGGTTTTGATTGCCCTCCCCACTGATGCTGGCTTTCAAGAAGTGCAAACTCGTGAGCGAGCTGGGACCTTTAGCTGAAAGAAGTGGCTTGGTAGCCAGCCCAGGACCTGGGCGCACCTCAGACCTTTCCAGCGGACAAATCCTACTGCTGAAATGTCAGATTGCACCCAAAGGCTTTGCTAATCGAGGCTCCCATCATCCTGCAGGAGCACTACCGCTGGGAGAGCTTCCAAAAACGGCTGGTACGCAGCCAGTGCGCACACCTCCCTGCTCCGTTGCGCTCTGCCTAAACCTGAAGACCACGTATTTCTGGAAGCCGTCTGGTCCAGCCGCTCTCTGGGCTCCGTTTTTTCCCTCCAGTTGCTCCAGGGGAGGAGAACCCCGCATAATACGAGCGTTGCTGTGCAGGAGACAGATGGCCTCATGGCAAGGGCTCAGCAAAGCGTCACGGAGGCCTGAAATCCACCACCCGAAAACTGAAAGAGAGGAGAAGGCAGCCCGTGCAGCCTGGCCATGCCGGCACAGCGGTACTCACCAAACCGTGGTCACTCCGGGCTCTCAGCTCTCGCACGGCTTCGATGCACCACTGGCCCACTCCTTTCCATGGCCCTCTATAAATCTGCAGCCCTTATCAGAAGCAATTGTTTGGGTAAAGATATGAATACGAGTAATCATGATTAACAGCAAATAATGCATCCAGGCTGGAGTGTCCTTTTAATTACTCTCTAAACCTGATGGGGTCATTCGCAGCAATTTGATGGACTGCGTTTCTGCTGATGTGTAATAATTCCTGCTTTTGTGTATAATGACAGCAATTCGTTGGGCAAACACCCCTACACCAATTGATTCATTATGATTGCCATCGTTATCTCTCCTCCTGGCTTTCATTATCTCTTGATAGGAGCTTAATCTTCTGTCATTTTTTAATTCTGGCTTGGGTTTTGTTTGCCAGGAAGAGTTGGTGAATGTACGTGTGTACAGGCAATTGGCCTAAACAATGCGTCACTTTTTTGGGGAAAACGTTGTCCGATCAGTAGGACGAGGGCTGATTTTTGTGTGAGGGGAACAGCACCTTTCCAGCTGTGTTTTCACAGCCATGTCTGGGGAAGGTCTGCTGAGAACAGACTGGATCACAACTTCAGAGCAAGAATCTTGCTTACACATGCACAGAAAACATCCCGAATATATTCCCTGCCGTTGCTGGGGTTCGGTGCTGGTTGCTCTCAAATACTGCTGCTAAAGGTGACAGGGAAGTGGAGGGAGAAAAGAGGATTACAGCCTTTCTTTCCTTCTTTATGCTGTATAAAGTAGCTAGGAAGGATTAATCATTATAAATAAATCTTATTTTCCAACTGGAGAAATAGGAGCTATATTACACTTTTTCTTGTCTACTTGTCTTTTTTTTTCTTTGGAAGAGCAGAGGGTGTCCCCATGGGCTGGGAGGGACAGGATTTTCCCCCTTGGAAGAAGAACCCGTGCACTGATGAGCAGCAAGCCTCAGCACGGCTGCGCGCGACTGCGGGCTGCAGCCGGACCCCTGCAAAAGGGAGGGGGAGAAACCGCTGGGACGTTCCAGGTCCCGGACCGAGAGGTGCCACGGCCACCGCTTGGGCAGGGGAACCCCTTTCCTCCTTTGAGGAAAGCTCTTCTGGGCACCCAGCCCTGCTGTGGGAGCCCCCAGTGACATCTGAGATTATTTTTGTTCTTTGCATTTAAATCTTCATGTTTTTCCATATTCATATTTTATGTCTGCATCGGTGGTGGCCAGCTTCAGCTTGGGCTCGGGGTGTTGCCAAACATCGACAACTGAGAAAGACCACGTAGAAGCAAGGCAAGGAGGGAAAAAAGTTGATCAAAAAAAGGCTAAACAACATATAGGGAGCTAAAAAAGACTAATGTGATTTCCTTTCCTTTGCAAATAACCTCAATGGGTCTGAAATACCCCAAGCTCTGGGGAAACCTCCGTTTGCTATGAGGCTCTAACCGCGTCTCCATCAGAGGTTGCAACGACGGAGTAGCCCCATGGTGGCAGCAGCGAGTGAGTAACCGGAGAGTAAAAGCTGCTGGGGACTGGAAGAACGTGAATTAAGTAACCTGATTTAATCTACTTTGCAACAAAAATTGGATTTGCCTTGCAGCAGCAGTGGCAGAGAGTGAAAAGGTGATGGGGCAGGAAAGTGTGTGGCCATGCCCAGCACTGCTGCAGCATCCTGCAGGTGACAACCAGGGGCCTGAGCTTCAACGCAGCTCCTGAGGCCCCGAGGAGGAAATTCAGGACCATGCAAGGAATCTCAAAAGCTTTTCCAAGCTGAAATTTATACCTAAATAAACCAGAGCCCAAACGAAATCCCCAGCCCCGAAACAACATCTGATTCTCCTTTAACCGGAATTAACAGACTCTCATCAGGAGACCTCATGGAAGCAGGAGTGATACACAACGCTGCCTAGTCCTATCAGCTGCATGGAGCTTTGTGAACTCGCCCCTTGCTTTTCCCGTTCTCCCTTTGTGTGAGCATTCAGAGCGGGAGCGGAGACTCCCCTTGCCTGCAGTCCGCAGGCACAAAGCACGGGGAAATCATCCATAGTCACTGCCATCCGACCCATCGTCCATGTGCAGCATCGTCGCAGAGAAAAAGCTCCCCTCGTTGGCTCTAAGAATGACAAAGGATCTTGGAATGACAAAAGGTGCCCTCATCTGATCCCTGCCTTGCCACAAGCCGCCAGTGACTTACCCGTTCATGGGACATAACGCTGTTCCGCAGGACGTATAGCAACGTGCCGCAAACGGGTCACCCCAAGGAGCGCTGGGGCCGTGCACCAACGCTCCTTGAAGAGGGAAGGGAGAGACGCCCCGGGGCAGGAGGGACCAGGGGTCTGTCGGCCTTGGGACCGTCCCAGAGCAGGAGGTGAGCCGTCCCGAGGACGGAGCCATCCCGAGGACGCATAAAGCCACCGGGATCTTCGCACAGTCACTTGCACTTAGGCTTGACACCGACTGACGTGCGCCGCGTGGAGCGACCCGTGATGAGCTGCATTAAGTAAATCCAGCGGCCACGGGTGCGAGGGCTATTCACGGCAGCCACGGTGCCGGCTGGGAACACCCTCGTGCGTGGCGGCCAGCAAGGGTTGTGGAACAGAGGGGCCACCCCCGCTTCGACCCCGAGGGGGTGCACGAAAGGGTGCCTGGTGCCTGCGGCGCACACCCGGACCCGAGGGCAGCGGCGCTGAGTGGCGCAGAGGAAGGTCTTTTCTCCTCCTCTGTACAGTGGGAGAGGTGACCAAACCCGCAGTGTGAAACGCAGCGTCTTATAACTACGTGAAACGTATTAGCCTCAAATTTGGCAATAGTTAAGGAGAGCACGTGAGCCTGGCGGTTTTCTATGTTGGGGGAAAAGACACAAGAAATTCAAGAAATTGCATTTTGAAAGAGAGAGGGTTTCATCATAAAGCTCGGTATCCTGACCCCACGCCGCACGAAGGATGCAGACAGACTCTCAAAAATCAGCGTACAAAGCTCTGGGGGGGTCATTCTGAATTTTGAAGGGGAGAAATTCCTGTTCACACTTCAAAGAAATTGATACAGGAGATCAGAAAAGACCTTCTGGCCGGAGGAGTGGTGTGGATACATTCAGACTCCATCTCCAGAGAGCTTTAGGAACAGGCTGGATAAATGCTGCTACAGTGTCATGAGGACGTTGTTGCTCCTGCCTTGGACCAGGAAAGCTCATCCAGCCTTCGGGGTTGCTGTTCATCCAGGGCAACTCTTACAAGGTAGGATCCCTTACCAGCTTCTCCACTGTCCAGAGCCCAGCTGTGTTACCACAACTCAGGATCTGCTCTTTTTCACGGAGACACCTTGGTTGGCCAAAACACGTGTCCCAAAACGCTCCTACAGCCTCTGCACTGCTCTCTTTGAGGTCCGTGGCTTTGAGATGGCTAAGCGCACGAGGGTCAAGACAGGCTGAGAAGGTTGGAGGAGGACCATCTCATCCACCACACATGTCCAGCAATGGTGTCCCAAGTCCTGATGAAGCTGTCGAGGTGCAGCTGACCTTCGAGGAGCCCTGGCACAGGCTGGGTCCATCCAACGGCAGTGCTGCCGATGGCATGGGAGTTTATTGAGGTCAGATGGTACTAGGAACCGCATGGCTAAATCCTTCCTACGTAAACGTAAAATACCCTCTAATCAGCTTACAGGGTATTCAGGAACTTCTACCTCCCCCATTCTTTTTTTTTTTTTTTTTCTTTCTTATTATGTATGTGTGTGAGTCCATGTGTGCAGTGGGGATCCTCTCTTGTATGTTTGCAGGTAAGCCCTCCCCATGCCGAGGAGCTGGCCGTGACGCTGCTATCTACTGAGAGCAGACTGGAGTCCTCCTCTCGCACCACTCCCAGGTCTGTAAGAGAAAGGGCCCTAATTGGAATAAGGGGATTGGAGGATTTAGCCTTCTGAATGCTCCTTTCTTGCACAGGATGGTTTCAGGAGTGGTTTTAATCTTTACCACCTGATTTTGTAATTTTGACTACAAGAGGGAAGAGTGGGATGGGAGGAAGAGGTGAGCAGGGGCTCACGACAGGAGTAGGTGGGCTTGGGAGAAGGAAAATCACAGTCCCGTGTGGCTGCGGGACCTCGGAAAAACACCTACCCCCTCCCAAGCCCCACGGTGGGCTCGGTTATTTTCCCCAAACCCTGAACAGGGTAGGGAGCAATCCTCATCTTGGAACAAGCCCAGTGTCACAGAAGCATGCCAGCCCCTCACGGTCCCTTTTGGAGGTTTGTGCCTAAAGCAATGCACAGAACAGGGAAAAGCCCTGGTCCCTCGCTGTTTCGCTGGCTCCCCAGTGCCTGCGCGTGCAAAAGGGCCGTATCACTCTCTGTGAGGCTCCCTCCGTGAGCACGTCCCCGTGCCCAGTACCACAAGATACCTGGGGTTCATTCAAGTCCCAGCCTTGGGATGGGGGAGCCCTGTCCTTGGGGCTACACCCGCCTCCATGGCGGGACGTGGTTCGGCAAGGGGCAGATTAACCAAAGAGGGTGTGCGGGTCTAGGAGATGCGTGGTGCTCCCTCTCTCGTCTATACGGTGCTGAGCTCCTGAGCTGCTCTTGGGTTTGCTTAGATTGCTGTGTCTCTCCTCTGCTCTGTGTGGCTGGGCAGCGGGGTCCAGCAAGGCAGGCGGGAGCCGTGTTGTGTTTTGCCGCAACATACGGCACCTTTCTCAAAAGAAAGTTAAAATGCGGGGGCTTAAAAGCATAAAATGTCACATTGCTGAAAGTGTGCCCACTTGCTCGGAAGTCTGAAAGGAAGATGCTGGACATGGTAGTTATCTCCATGGTTGGCAGCACTACCCGGGGCCAAGGACAGCAAAACCTTTGTGTTAGGAGCTCTGGGCCGTGCTAGATTGCCATCTGCAGTTGTATCTGCTCCTAGCCAAATCCTTGGGTGAAATCTGCAGTAAACCCCAGCTCTTTTGGAAGAAGAGATTAAGAAAAACACCTGATATTTTTCTGGAAAAAAAACAAAACGCTTGAAACATTTTGCTAAGAATCGGGAAGAGAAAGGGGAAAAGTACTCCGCTGGTGCCTGGGTGGTACCTGGGGTGCTGGCAGGGTGCTGGGGCTCTCCGCGGGAAGATCCCCTGTCCCCCAGCTCTGGAGCAGGGATGGGTGCTACCCCACAGGGTCCCCTAAGGGTGCAATCCAGCCTCCCTGGAGGTGCTCTGCCTGGGGATGCTGGCAGGAGACAGCCTTCAGTTTGGAAAGATTCCTGCGAGGCAATTCCCTCCTGCGCGGAAATCCTCCTCCCTGCTTGGGAACGGCCGTGGTAGAGAGAAACGGGGGTTGGTTTTACCACGGCTGGCTCTGTGACCCAGAAAAGCAAAAGCCAGGCTCGGGGCACGGTCACGTTTTGAGGGGAACTCTTTTTCCCAACCCGTGTGCATATTGCGGCCGTCTCTCTGTCACCACAGAAGCACAAAGAGCTTTTTAAAAACCTGCCAAGACAAGCTGCCGCCCCCATCCATCACCTGCTGCTTTTTTTACACCCTGGGGGCCTTCTTCCAACCCCCCTTTGAGGACCGGCCAAGCGGGCGCACTCTGCCTGTCCCCGGGCAGTCTCCATCCCGAGCGTGGGATGTCCGGATGGGACAGCACGTACCACGGCGGGGACGTGATGGGACAGGAGTGCCCTGGCCATCCTCGCCCCCCCGGCCCGGCGTTGCCCTCTGCCCGGCTGGAATCTCCCTTGTACCTCGAGGCAGCTCCAGGCGCCGTCTCTCCGAGCAGAGCCGCGCGCTAATGCTCCCCACGCGTCCGGCCTTAGCGCAGCGCTAATTGGCATCGGCGTCCGTAATCTCAGCCTCCAGCTGTTCGCTGTGTCTGAGGAAGAGGAGAAAGCACTTCAGGGAATTAATTTTAATTATAAGGACGACACGCTCGGTGTCGCGGCTGGCAGGCAGGCTTGGCCCAGCTGTTCCAGATGTGCAGTGCCAGCAAGGAGCACAGCAGCTCCTCGCAGCTGCTTGCGCTTCCTTTCGGGGCCGCATCTCTCTGTGGACTTTGTCGGGGACCTGCAGGGACATCCCTTTCCAGGTGACCAGGATGAGGTCACCTTGCCGAAGATGAGGGCGGAAGGAGGTGCACTGCCCGCTGCCTCTCCCTGCCTGTGTCGCCTGGCACTTCTCCTCCTCCCCGGGAGGTTTTTCATAATAAGTGGCTCTAATAAGCTCACTGGGGTTTGAAAACCGGGAGAGGCTCTTGAAGTATATTAATTTGATCTGCCCTGTGACACAAACCCTTGTATTTCACCAGGTTACCCCTGCGGGAGATCGATTATGTGGCTTAGTCCGAAAGCCGGCATCCACAGAAACATCCAGGTTGACTCTAAGCTAACAGAGACAGAAAATCCAGCTATTTTCGCCGTACTTTCATCCCCACAGCTAATCACCATTAAAAATGCAGGAGTTTTTACATCTTACATGGAGTTACCATAACTTGCCAGAATGTTAAATGTCAGCAGATCTATTCGGTGTGGACATAAGTCCCTGCAGCGTATTGGAGGGGGACTCGGGGAGCCGGGAAAGCCAAGGGAGCCGTGCCGTCCTCGTCCCCCTCCGGCAGAGGTTAACCCCAAAGGCAGGACGCTGCCTCTGCCGCTGTTCGCAGAAACCCATCATCACAGGCAGCTGTAAAGCAGGACGCAGATGACACTGTCACAGAGAATTGCTCAGCTAAATATGTCGAATAAAAGGAACGGGATTGGCCTTAAAAGCTCTTTATTCTCCTCCCTTTGTTCCGAACCTGATGACAGCCCCCTGAGCTCCTGCCCAGCAGTTTAGGACATCTGCACCCAACCGCTGGCAGGTGGTTTTGTTCGCCTTTTCTATTTAAAAATTCAGTGCCTCAAGCGTGGAAAAACAAGTTCCATGTCTTTTGTGCGACTCTGGCGGACGTCTCCCTTTGTGACCGTCCTGCTCCTTGGAACCCGCTCGCAATCAGACCCTCGGTTAAGTCATCCTGGGGCAGGCTCTGGGGGACCCCTCCCGGCTCCTGCGCTGCCTGTCGGGGACCACCTCCACCGCGGCCACCTTCAGCAAGCAGAGGCTCGCCAAAACCCAACCGCACCGCTCGTTTTCCTGAGTGTCTTCAAAACCGCGCTCCGAACCACGCCGAAGAGGCTGTCCTCCCCCCCGTTTTGTTGGTTCGCGTCTGAAATGGGGGCTCTCCCGGTGCTGCCGGGGGCTGTCGCTGGCAGCTGAGTTTGTAGGAGGCTGGAGGGCAGCGACGGTGACATCGCGCTCGCTGGCAAAGTCGTCGTCTGCCGCAGGCTGCGGTCGCAGGCGCGTGGCACAGAGGAAAGGCAGAGGTCCTGGGACCTACTGGGTACCGCTCATTTCCCCGTATTGGACAAGCACTGACGGGGGTTATGCAGAGACTCCATCCCTGCTGCACGGACAGACGTCTCTTTGCCGGAGCGGCTGCGGGACCAGTCGGCCAGTTTATAAGGGGGAAACTGAGGCACAGTCTTACGTGCGGCCGGGGTGTCCATGCCAGCAGAAAGCGTTGCTGTTCATACCTTGTGTCCTTCACAGCACCCACTTAGGACAGAGTAAAACATTTTTTCTGACAAAAAGAGCAGCTGGGGGTGGTGTTCACAGCCTCTCCACCCAGCAGGCAGGCTGTCACAGCGTGCCGGGGGGCCGGGACACTCTGCAAGCTGTGCACCCAAGCCAGAAAGGGTTCTTCAAAACCACATCAGACACTCTCCAAAGGCGCTCTTAAACGTTCGCTGTCCATCACTTTGACATACAACTCTTCTTGCTTTCCAGGAGGGTGACAAATGACTCTGTCCTTTGTCGTCTTTTCTTTCTCGCAGTGACACGAGATGGCTTCTTTGGATATGTTGATGTATTACAGACCTTCCTTCTCCTCTGCTAGGAGGACAGTTCCTCTTCTCCAAGAAAGGGATTGTGTCAAATGCTCATACTGGCCAACAAAAAAAAAAAAAAGGGTGCTTTTCTGCTAGCCTTCGCTCTGCAGGGTTCACCGCTCCCCTGGAGACACTGTGGCACATCAAAGGCACCTCAGCTGGCCTGTGCTGGTTGGATCCGGGATGTGGGCTACAGCCCCGGCATCTACCCAGGGCTGCGCTATGGCGGGCACAGAGGAACCGTGCGACTCGGCCACAGGGAGCCAGGATTACTGTAGCCTCTGAGTTAGCCATGGAAGAGCTGTCGTAATTAGTGCTTTGCATGGCTGCTCTTTTTTGGAAGTCAAAAGCCTTATTTCACCTTAGTTTAATCTACTCCGGGATTAATCTAGTTTAGGATTAAGGCACTGTTAGTCTGGAATAAGGGCTTCCACACTGAGAATTACGTGTCATTCTGCACCGAACCACAGGGAAAATCAAGATAATGAATATAAATTCCCTGTTAAGATGGATTAGATAAATGGCATTAATCCCTGTGGGACACAGTCACAATTCGATCCCGCTCTCTTTGCTGCTCAGGTAGTTTAAAGATAAATAAATTACAGGTATTCTGTCCACGCGGGGTTTCAGCGCAGAGTCATTAATGCACTTCAGGGCCTCCTTTGGCTAATTTGAGTTGGTTTGTTGGAGTAAAGGGGCTCTGGTAAAAATGGTGCCGCTGTACCAGCTCCTCCTGGGCGCAGGCTGTGATGGCAGCGAGCGTGCCAGCAGTTAGGTTTTAGGGACCAACCACCAGACCAGAAAAGCTGTGACCGGGTGATAGAAACCACCGAGCAAACTCACACTGTCAAGACACGCGGGTTTAAAAAACCACCGGTGGGGTAGTTCCGTCCCAGTTACTGCACTGGATGACATCCACCTTCCTCGTCTGAACTTCAGAGCCAATGAGGGTCTTGCCAAGGCAGCTCTTTAACCTGATGGACGTGCAACCACGCTTGCGTCCACTCGAGTCTAGCACAAAGAGTTCCCGAAGGGAAGCAGAAATACAGGCGGAGCCGATGGCGCGTGAGTCCCTGCTCCAGGGCTGGCGACTGAGCGCGCCAGATCTGGAGAAAGAGCTGGTCCCATTCGGAGCAGACGGAAATGTCCCTCCTGCGCTGCGTAGGACCGAGCTTGGTCTTTGCGGACTGACGTAAGCGCATGTCAAAGCTGGAA
The DNA here is from genome assembly GCA_013400195.1 of Aramus guarauna. Classification (NCBI taxonomy): domain Eukaryota; kingdom Metazoa; phylum Chordata; class Aves; order Gruiformes; family Aramidae; genus Aramus; species Aramus guarauna. The sequence goes on from VXBL01001626.1 coordinate 600,637, forward strand.
GAGGGAGACGACTAGCCAAGCCCGCGGGTACTGGGATCGACGGCAAACCTACATTGGGGATGGGAGGGAGGGGTAATACACCTCAGCAGCTACTAAAGGGATGGCATTCTTGCTGGCTTCAGAAAAAACCTGGAAGCCACACCTCTGGAGACAGTATTTGGCAAGCCCGATTGCCAGCAAAGTGCTTAAACCAAGGCAATTTTCTCCTGCTCATGTATGAAATTGTGGAGCCCGAGGCAGCCGGGGAAAACAGACTGTGGATGAGCTGCTGTTCATCCACTCGGGAGAGGACGGTACCTGGATCCGGCTGTGTCCCCACGGCTGAAAACAGGGCTCTGCCCGTCCGTGCTGCGCAGGCTGAGGGTTAATCATGTCCTTGCTCAAAAAAAAGAGTAAGGGAAGTGGGGGGAGCAAGGGCGGGGGATCGGAGAGAGGATTTCTTCCACAAGTCTCTTACTAGATTAGATGAAACTCTGATAGCTGGAGCCTATAAACAGCTCTGAGAAGCTTCTCCTCTTATAAAAAGCTGCCAATAATGTATTTTTCCCCCTCCGTGTAGCGTAAACGATCCTTTCCTGCTACGCCTTCTCTCCCCACTGCCTTCCCCGAATACCAGGCTGACTGGAACGGGCCGCTGGCCCTCGACGTCTGATCTGAGGTTTGGCAGCACAGCAGGAAAGATGCCCACCGAGGCTGCATCAGGTCCCGCATCTCCCAAGCCGTCTGGGCTAGAAATGGGGGCGGGGGGG